>JASDDO010000014.1:378789109-378941644 GCA_030015575.1 Agapanthus africanus | reverse complement strand
ATAACCGTCTCCCGAAGGAGGCTGCCGTCATCAAATCCGTAGAACATGTACTTATGTTCTAAAACTGCTTCCTTATATTTCTCCAGGATTGGATTAATACATACTTATTGCATCTAGTGCAAAAACAACATCTGGGGTGGTACTTGACATCTCATGATTGACTCAATTGCCTAAGCAAGTGATCTGCCAATCATGCACATCCCTCTCCCCTTTAGTCTGTAAGACACCTTTAGAGAGGGTGACTCCATCACCTGCAGGTACACCACCATGCTAGGAGTCATCTATTCTAAAAAAAATTAGAATACTGTCAAAGTACCCACATTGGGAAACTACCCAAATCCATATCTAAAACCATAGATCTAGAAACCAGAATGTCAAATATTATATCCATATCCTGTCTGGAGAGACAACTGTGTGACGACCACAGTACAACCAATCGTAGTATAGGAATTTTACTTCCCACTATGTGTATGTCATCCAGATACCATGACATCACACCCTACTACCTTCTTAACTGATCCATCCCCTATTCTGATTGAAGTCAAACCCATGACTGTCACATCAAAATTAGATGATCTATCTCTGCTATAACTGCTCAAGTCTATAAATAGATATAAGCATCTTGCCCACTATGCTTCCGCTGCTCCCACTGACTACGACAACCCTCCCACCGGGTCTCATATCCTGGAACAACAGTAGTGTCAAGTCTTGGTAGATAAGAACCTCCCTGTCACCGTCCTTGAGGCTACCGAAGTACCTCTCGGGTGTCTGAGGTTACCTACCATACCTGCGGAGTGGCTATTGGAATGTCAAACCCGATTGAATGTATAGGTCCTATTAAATTTTCCGTAATCGTTCGCGGTTCTGGAATCACTTCCAGTTCTACCATACTCCCACTACTGTTTTCTGAAAAAGATCCATTTTTACTAAAACTGTGGCAAGTCAAGAACAATATCACTATTGATCTTCCAAATGGTAGAATATCAACCCTCGACATAGCCAGGGTCAACCCACAAACAGCCATTACAGAAACGTGCCCTGAGTTATCCAGTGTCTGGTTTTAATCATAAGCTGGACAACTCCCCGTACCTTAATATCTTTTAAGGTACGAACTATTCTATATCCAATATAGAAACTTTGGCACTTATTTAATTGGAACCATATTCAATCCATGCATCTGTCTCCAGTGCATATCAACTTAATGGAAAAAGGCTAATCAGCATTACTCAACTTAGGAATCCATCCAATTATGAGTAACCTGAAAGAGAAACGCGTTTCTCAAAACTATCACTATCATCTGAATACCAATCACAAGAATCTACATCTTCGATCTCTTTGAAGAATCCCGATACTTGTAACACCTGGTTCTCTACTTTATTCTTATACCCACAACTTCTCAAAACTTAGACCATGTATTTCTACGAAACACTTGTCTACAAACTAGAGAAGTTATAAGTAAACAGAACAAAGTACGAGGACCTACCCCTTTGTCCTGATGGACACTTGGACAACATACAATACTCTGTATAAGTCCGCTGAGTTAAACAACTCAAAACCTGTGCGTTGTTGGTGGAAAACTGTACCCTGGCGATTTCCTCAAATATCACCAATTACAACGAATTCTGATATAATGAGGATGATCACCTAATTCCCAATATCTTACTCCCACTCATCATCTGTAAAACCATACAAATATGAGAATGAAACCTGGTAAATACATACCCTTGGAGTAAGTGTCTAATCGGGAAAACAGTTTTTCCTTTAACAATGCACTGAAACATGAAAATGTTTCGTAGGGGTATCCTGGTATTCATAGCAATGCATCTTCCATAATCCAATTCATGACTTCAACCGTATATTTTATTGCCATCTCTCCAAATCCCTTTATTTGTCTTTAGTCGTTACCTTCTGTACACCATCGTTAGGCTAAATGGTTTTCTTCCTTCCCTACCGTTCGGCACCAGCCTATGGTTTGGAAGAAGACTATCCAGTAAGCATAATAGGTGTACCCTCCTAAACCAAGGAGTACTCGCAACTGAGAGAAGGTGATGATAAAAGACAACTGAATAATACCTTATTCTTTTAAAGGTGAAATAGGAGTGGCGATGAAGTACGCGGTTTTGGTCGTGAATGATATCAGTCGCAATTTACTTTGCCCTCTTTCTAATCCCTTTATTTTGTCTTTTCATATTTCCTTCTGCACACCCTACTTAGGCTAATTGGTTTTCTTCATTCCCTACCTTTCGGCACCAGCCTATGGTTTGGAATAAGACTATCCAATAAGCGTAATAGGTGTACTCTCCTAAACCAAGGAGCTCTCGCAACCTGAGAGAAGGTGATAATAAAAGACAGCTGAATAAACCAATTCTATTTCTCCTGAACCTGGATCCATCCTCGAAGAAGTCCCTTCGAGTTCGTATATAACCATACGATGGATCTATCCAATGGAAGTGGATATCCGTAGTAATACGGGTGTTCTGAGAAATTCAAAGGGTAAAAAGAAGGAGTGGCAATGACTTATGCAACTCAGACAATCCAAAAGCCAGTATTTTAAGAAGGTTCGGTCAACCTGGTCACTGAGTCATAGTCTAGGGTCGGTCAAAGGTCGCTGCCAAAGAGAGAGAGAAAAGAAACACTCTGCGTGCACTCTAACCTAGATCAGAATGGTCATCACTTTATCTAATCCGGAAACCTCCCACTGTCCTGTCAAATTCTCCTCCAAACCTAAAGAAGAATCAATCGGGATTACCCGAAGAGTAAACCAACTCATCAGTGGGAATCGGGATCCAACTCTCATCGCATGATAACGTGATGGAATGCATCCACGTTACTCATACTCCAGAAGGTATGCGCATACTTGGCAAGTTTCAGTTTCTTTAGAAACTCCCGATATAGTTTTTGCCCCATGCTCTTATGATCGTGACTAAGGGCCAGCCCACCATAAGTCACATGTCAAGTTCTTCCCATCATTATCTTGTTAATTTGAACCCACCCGTACTCGCCCTTGACTAAGGGCCAACAAGGCTGTACGACTGTCCCAAACCAACGCATCTATCTATGCAACATGTGAACACCCCAGCAGCTACCAATCACTATGTCCTAGCTAAGGGCTAGACCAACATAGCTTGAATACTACTGACCATCCATATGAAATGACGGAGGGCTACGGCTGGTTTTTGGCGAAAAACCTTTAGCGTAGTGAACTTGATATCGCAGAAGGAACCTGATAGCTTTTTAAAATATAGTGGCGAAAATCTTTTGCTAAAGAGGTCACTCCCGGTAAAGGGATCTCGGCTCTTTCCTCGTGGAATGAGGTGCAGGATATTCCACTGAATACCGCTATGCAAAGCAACTTGTAATCGACTATAGTGAAGTTATTACGCTGACGCAAACTTCTGCCCAAGGGGTCAGTCCCGGTGAAGGGATATCGGCCCTTGCCCCGTCGAATGAGGTGCAGGATATTCCACTGAATACCGCTATGCATAACAAAAGGAAACGTCTTTGCAATAACACTTTTTAAATTTGTTCCAACAACTGTAAATTGGTTTGTTTTACTTTGCATTGATCAGAATCAATGCAGTCCCATCAATTATCACACCAGAAAAGAACGAAAATAAAATGTACGTATATGCCATCCGCATTAGTCACTGGGTCCCGTCATCACCCGTTAGGTTACTTAACTAACGACAGAGCGGGGACTGGACTAGCGCGGGTGTAAAACATATACAACATCTAATAGTATATAAACAAATATACAATAATCGCTCCAGGCGTGATAGTATGCAACATTACAGAAAAGTAATAAGCATCACAGAACAATACAGATAATCTGGGATCCCCGAGTTTCACAGAGCCGCTGCTGAAACTCGACGTTCCCCTGTCGTGTGGATAGCCTGTGCAATGAAACCTAGACCCCTACGGGTGCGGCAAGTTACCCGCCAAAACCTGAAGCGAGGCAGCCCCCTACAGCATAGTGAATGGACCACCCAGCACTTCACGGAATCCGGTAGCTTGAGCACCCCTCCTTGGGTCAACCTGTACCCCCTACGAGTGCGGCGAATAGTCTGCCAATTCTAGAGTGGGACCCCTCTGCCTCTCAAAGCCATGAGATGCGGACCCGTTGCCCTCTAGAACCCGGCTATCCATGCACTCCGTCTCGGGGTAAAACCAAGTACAGTAATGAAAAATAGTACAATAGGTACATCGACCGCAACCTGGTCGTGCCCCAAAAGAATATTATACAACAGGCAGTGACGGCAGTCCACAAGTTGGACGCTCGCCCCGCAATATCAAATGTACAAATAAACACAAACTGTACTACCATTGCACACTGCTATCCAGCACGACAAATCCGCAACATCACAGCACAACACAGAACATCAACGCGAATGTCACGTTCGCAAACCCGTCTAAAAGAACTATAGCAATCAGACGCGGTTTACCGATCAAATGACATTCCCGGTCGGAGATATAATGTAAGCACTGTAAACTAACATGTTTAAATTTCGATCGACCAAATATCAAAAAGTGGGCCCCACGACTTACTGGTGAACAGTAACAAAACCTGGGCCAAAACGATATTTACCAAAAATCACAAAATCCAACAGAGAACCCACTGAGAAAATTTGATGCAGTGATCCATTAGGATGGCCGCGGATCCGCGGCCAAACCATGGGTTTGGCCGCGCTTCCGCGGCTATACAGGGGAATCACCTGCTCAAATTTTGTCGTGTACCTTAGAAAACCCTGCACAGATTTTTAAGATATACAGAAGTAATTTTTGAGACCATTTAAAATCAACAGAAACTGTCGGGCTTAAAAATTATGATTTTTGATTTTCGGTCGGATCGATGTTTTAAACGCGTTAGCACAAGTTAGTATAGCAAAATGGTGAGGCTCTGATACCACTGTAAGTCTACTGTAGCGCCCCGGCCGTCTACAGACGCCAAATGCGGAACAAAAAATTTTAAACTGGCGCTATCGTATACTTTAACCCGGATCTGCCATTATTGCTAAACTAACAAACTGTAAAGAGTGTAGAATGGTTATACCGAACGATCCGAGTCCTTCGTTCTTTAACCATCATCCCACGCTCCGTTGCGGCTGCTCTGATCTCGTCGATCTCCGATATCCTCGTCGAGGTGGCACCACATCACCGATTCTTTAAACGGGCTCCCGCCTCTGACTTGAGGCAACTAGATCGCCAAGTTTGCTAAAAGAGACGACCAAGAATGATGTAGAGAATGAGTAGATGACTTTGTCTCACTTCGTCCAAATCCGTGGACGATCGGTTAATGAAGTTGCCGTGGAAATCGGGTGATGGAATGAAATGAACTGTAAAATTCCATACACCCCGAATACTATCATAATCTTTTCTAACCAAAATGAAACATCAAGTGAAGTGAGGAGGAGAGAGAGGGCCGGCCACATTATATGATGGAGGGAGGTGACCGTAGGAGCAAGTGGTGACCACAAGAGAAAGTTTCTCACTTCAAAATATCTTAACCAAAACAAGAATCATTAAACCTAAAGCATGACTCACATAAACACATCATCAAGTCATTAATGAAACCATTAATGTCAAGATGAGTCACTAGCCTAGTCACCATCCTAGTCATCATATCTAGAAACTTCTAGAATACTGACTCATCATATCTGAAGAAAAGATAAATCCGTCTTTAACAGAATGTTAAAAGACGGCTGATAGAAAACTGGAAACTGGCAACTTCCAAAAGTGATCCTGAAACGAATTTCAGAAAACCCCGAAACTGTATAAATATACCCGCATTTGTATTACGACCGAATATAAATGCAACTGAGACAAAGATATTATACCTACTCAATATAATACTCGGATCCGGCTTAAACCAAAGCCGACCAGTATCATCTGCCCGAAAAATAACACGTGCGTAAACGCACGTGCATTTTCCGAACCCTGCCATAAAACCATACGGCCTCTACAACGTTTCGCCCGAACTTGGGAAACTGTCTGTGGGGGATGTTAGTGTTTATGCCCTAGAAGGCCATTACTGTATCATACTAGCTTGTATATTACTTAATGGAAGCTTGGGATATTCACATGTATATAACAGTCTTGCTAAACATGGTAGTATGCTACTTGGTTTTTCTATCTTAATATGTGAGTGTACATATTGATAGAGCTCTTAGGATCTTGCTTGTCTACCAGCGTTGTGATGGCAGTCACACTAGTGGGGGCTGGGTAGTCTACAAGCACATCCTTATTCAGGTCCCTGGTCGTTGGATTATCGAGACAGAGCATCGATACTCCGGAATAGACTAGTGTGTACGCTTCTCATCCCAGTTGGGGAGATGGTCTGTCCCACAGCCGTCAGTACGTCGTACTGGAGATAGTATACAGGTGCTCGTTAGGTTACGGGTACACCGGACAGGACTCACAGGGAACTGTTGGTTGGTTTGATACCAGTCGTCAGTGAACAGTTCCCAGGTGACATGAGTACAGCGTAGTCCGCAGACTTGACACTGCTACTTCGCCTCGAGTGTGTCCCACTGTTCTTAGATTGCTACCCTACCACGGCTCAAAGGAGTCGTGCAAACAGGTAGCAGTTGGGTGCAGTCCCGAGCACTTGGAGGCAGTGGCGGTTAGACAGGATTCGTCCCTCCCGGTATTGGGAGTAGATATCGTGCTGTGTCAGAGAGCCATTACGCAAAGTCCCTGGCCAGGGCAAGCGAGATTTGCTGGTAGGTTCCAGTAGTTTCTCAGGGTGTAATGGGCTTCACTCCGACACGACTTATACCGCTATTAGGGGACTGACGCTTGCCGCCCCCCTAGGCCCGATATGCGATAGTCTTGGACGAACGGACCGGACTGTATGGAGATTGTCACATCAGACTCAGTAGGAGTTCGGATGGGTTTTCTCATCGGCCTTCTTATCGACAACTACCTGGGGACCGTTACGTACAGCTAGTGCCGCTTGCGGTCTGTGGTTAAACCCACTGCCAGCGTAGTAGTCGAGTCTCTAGAGTCCCACACAGAGAGTTTCCTACTCCAGGCGAAACGATATAGAGGTTGCATGGTTTTGCGACAAAGGGTTCGGACGCATACGTGCGTTTACGCGCGTACGACTTTCGGACAGTTTTTACCAGTCGGCTTTGGTTTAAGCCAGTTACTGGTATCCGGTTATTGGATTTTTACAGTCTAAAGTTTTTCCGTATTTTTGCGGATTGGAGGGGCGTTCTCGTAATTGTACGAGAAGCTTCTAGAAGATGTGACTAAGGAGGTTTCTTTTGGATAAGAAAGTGAGTCATGGTGGTGATTCATTCATTTCATTAATGCACATTTATTGCTTAATGACTCATGCTAATGAATCACCACTAGATATTTTATGAAGCATGCTTATTCATTTCCATTATTCATTATTCTTAAAAAAGAATGCTTCATAATATATTATGGTACACTCTCTCTCTTCTCATTATCTCATCTCATATTCTCTCTCCTCAAGCTCTCATCTTCAAGATACTAATCCTTAATCCTCATGTGTTGAGATCAAAGGTTTAGTTAGACTTAAGCATCCATTACCTTCACTCTATATCATCCTTTCATCTTTGATTAGCAATCAAAGTTGATTAGTTACCTCAAGTGAGAGGTGTAGCTTGGTGTTTTGCTCTCGGGTGGATCGTCTACTACCTAGAGAAGGTCGAGGAGAACAAAGGAGGACACAAAGACGAAGGACCGGTTTCATTAGGTATAATCCCTAATCACAAGTGAAATGAAACTCTTTGAATACGGTTATTTATAGTTTAGCTTCGATTCAAGCGGTTAGTCGATGTTCGTTCTTTAAACTTGATTGTTTTTGAAAATTCCGCCTCCCCATAAGTACTGGGGTGTACTACATCGACTTACAGTGGTATCAAAGCCTCGCTAAACACTAAATAACTTAATCGCAAATTTGTACGAATTTCGAACGGAAAAACGAAACCGGAAAACCCTAAAAATTGCTAGTTTCTGTCGAATTTAAAACGATGTCAGAAAATTTTTCAGGTGTGTTCAGAAAGCTAGAAAGGAGTCCAGGAGAACACCCAAGAAATTCGAGCCCATGAATCGGCAACTCGGCCGCGGAAACGCGGCGGATCGGTGGGATCCGCCGCCCTTCCGCGGCGCTTTGGCCGAGTCATGGACTCATCTTTCTTGTGTGGGTCCCCTGTGATATTTGGGGTTTTCTGGAATATTTAATTATTGCTCAGGTTACTGTTTAACAGAGCAGATTTTGGAGCAATATTGATGTTGTTTATTCGATCGAATTGTACAGTATTTGCATGTTGGATTATATCTGTGATTGTATAATGTGTTCGTAAACCTCCCCTAACTGCTAGTATGCCGGTTGGCAGGGGGTTGCACATTTCTGAAATGGTTATATCTGTTTGTGCATATAAACTGTATTGGACTGTTGTGGTGTATAGCCGGGGTTAGCAATGGGTTATTGTTTAATTCATTTGTTGTAAATGTAATTTGTTGTAATATTATTTTCGCGGGGCACTTCCAGGTTGCGGTTGTAGCCACCGTTGTATTATTTCTTTTTACTGTTTTTGCTCCTAGGACTGACCCAAGGTGGGGTACACAGACTGCCGGGTGGGTAGTTTGCCGTACCCGTAGGGGTCGAGGGTGGGGTAACGGCTATTCATCACAACTGTGTAATCTGTCTTTTCTTGCAGGCTCAAAAGAAATACAGATTGCTTGCAAATCCAATATTGTTTATCTGTGTTCTGGAATGAATATCATTGCGTCAGACGAATGTAAAATATCTATATTTATGATAGCTATTTAGACGCCACTTATGTTTTACACCCGCGCTAGCCCAGCCCCCGCTCTGTCGTTAGTTAAGTAACCTAACGGGTGATGACGGGACCCCGTGGCGAATGCGGATGGCATAAGAGGACGTTGTATTTTCGTTGTTTTCTGCAATGATAGGTTAATGATGGGACGCATTATCTATAATGCAAAGTAAAACAAACCAAAGTTTAAATCGTTGGAACAATTTAAAAGAAACCACTCGGTTAATTTTAAAAACAGATATTTTTAAATGCGGAGATTTAACCACTCCTTTTAAAAGCTATCAGGTTCCTTCGGTTATATCAAGTTCACTACGTTCACGGTTTCGCCAAAACCAGTCGTAGCCCTCCGTCATTTCTTATGAATGGTCAGTAGTATTCAAGCTATGTTTGTTTGGCCCTTAGTCAAGACATAGTGTTTGGTAGCTGCTGGGGTATTCATTTGTTGCATAGATAGATGAGTTGGTTTGGGACAGTCGTATTACTTTGTTTGGCCCTTAGTCAAGAGTATACGGATGGGTTCAAATCAACAGGATAATGATGGGCAGAACTTGACATGTGACTTATGATTTGTTGGCCCTTAGTCAAGATCATAAGAGCATGGGGCAAAAATATATATCGGGAATTTCTAAAGAAACTGAAATTTGCAAAGAGATGCATACCATTTGGAGTTTGATGAATGTTGGTAGGATTCCTTCAACATTATCATACGATGATATTTGGATCCCGATCCTACTGTGAGTATATGCTACTTATCAGGATATTCGTCGGTTAACGATCAATGCTATAAACCTAGTAGGTGTCCAGAAAAGTGTCAGCGGGGTTACGCCCCCAGAGAAAAAAGGTTATTTAATTAAGGAACTTCGCGAAAGCGTTGGAAAACCTCCCTCGAAGTATCGACACCGGCCTGGCTGAACGGTTAAGCAAGTATTGTACGGTGAGAATAGTCTTGGCTAATTCTTCTTTTATGGTTTGAGGAAGGATTCGAGAAACAGTGGGAGCCATCCAGTTTAGATAAACTAAAAACCACTCTAAACTTGCAAGAGCATCATGCTAAAGAGTTTTCTTCTCTCTCTCCTAATTGCAGCAACCCTGAAAATGACTGGACTTAAGTTACTTTTAGAGAAAAATATACTGACGGGGCCAAACTATAAAGATTGGCTGCGGAATGTCAAGATGGCTTTGACCTATGACAAACTGGGGTACGTCCTCACCGCTACAGCACCTGCTGTCCTTGGTCCCAAATCCAGCAATGCGGATAAGGAAATCCGCAAAACCTGGGATTTAGATTGCGCGAGAGCCAAGTGCATCGTGCTTGCCTCGATGAACAATGAACATCAGAGGAGGCACGAGGATATGTCCCTAGATGGCATATTTCTCCATACAAAGGAACTTTATGGAGAGCAATCTCGTATAGCAAGATACGAGACCTCTAAGAAATTGTTTCGAGCGAGGTTGGCTGTCGGGTCATCGGTAGGTGAACATGTCCTACAGATGATTGGCTACATAGAAGAGCTCGCAGACCTTGGGACGACTTTGGATAATGAGCTCTATACAGACCTTGTTCTCCAGTCCCTTCCTCCCACCTACGCCCAGTTTATCCTCAACTTCAATCTTCAAGGAAAAGAAGTTGAACTTGCGGAACTCCTGAACATGTTAAGGAGTGCAGAGGGCACCTTGCAGAAGGCAAGGGAAACACCCGCTATGTTTGTTGGCGGTGCATCTTCTTCCGGGTCCAAGGCTAGGGCCAAAGGAAGGAAGAAGAAGGCCGCACCCAGACCTAGAGGAGGTGTTAGTAAGGTGGGAAAGAAGGGAAAGAAAAAGTTTACAGCACCGGTAGTTGGCCTGGATGAGTGCTTCCATTGTCACAGGAAAGGGCACTGGAAGAAGGATTGCAAGGCGTGGAACGCCAAGAACCAGGAACCGAAGCAAGCTGTGGCTTTGACTTCAGGTGTGTTTGTAATTGAGAATTGTCTGTCGATCAACTCTACTTCCTGGGTATTGGATACCGGATCAGGATCTCATATTTGCAATTCATTGCAGGCACTGAGAAACCGTAGAGTGCTGAAGGAAGGTGATATGATCCTCAGGGTTGCTAACGGAGCTAGCGTGGGAGCTGCGTCCGTCGGGGATTATCACCTAGGATTGACGAGTGGACACATTTTGGTTTTACATAACTGTTATTTTGTACCCAGCTTAACGTGTAATATCATATCAGTTTCCTTGTTATCAAATAAAGGTTATGATTTCACGTTTGTAAGAGATGTTGTCAACATCCACCTTAATCATGGTTTGATTGGGTCCGGTACTCTAAATAACGGCATATATGTGTTAAACCAACTCCAAATTTTCAATGTCCAGAACACACTAAAAAGAAAGTCTCCAGATTTAAATAAAGCTTTCTTATGGCATTGTAGACTGGGTCACATCAATGAGAGAAGGTTGACTAAGTTGCATAGAGAAGGATATTTGGACACGTTCGAATATCAAACTTATGACACTTGTCAATCTTGTCTCAAAGGAAAGATGACAAAGACTCCATTCACTGGACAAGGAGTAAGAGCGAGCGAGCTCTTAGGACTCATACACAGTGATGTATGCGGTCCAATGTCTACACATGCGAGAGGTGGTTTTTCCTACTTCATTACTTTTACAGATGATTTCTCTAGGTATGGATATGTTTTCTTAATGAAGCATAAATCAGAGGCCTTTGAGAAATTCCTGGAATTCAAGAGTGAAGCGGAAAACCAAACAGGCAAAAGTATTAAGACACTAAGATCTGATCGAGGTGGAGAATACTTAAGTGCCGAGTTCCTAGGTTACCTAAAAGAGAAAGGAATTCTCTCTCAGCTTACTCCTCCATACACTCCACAGCACAACGGTGTATCGGAGAGACGGAATCGAACCCTATTGGATATGGTACGATCCATGATGAGTAATACTGAGTTACCGCGATCTTTCTGGGGTTATGCGCTAGAATCAGCGGCATATCTTTTGAACCAGGTTCCAACCAAGACTGTGCCTACCACACCATATCAGATGTGGAGTGGGAAGAAACCCTGTCTAAAACATTTTAGGACATGGGGGTGTCCAGCTTTTGTAAAAAAGCAGCATGTGGACAAGCTCGAGGCACGCTCAGTACTGTGTAAGCTTGTGGGATATCCAAAGAACTCCAAGGGATATTATTTCTATTACGCAGAGGAACAAAAGGTTTTTGTTTCTCGTCATGCCCACTTCTTAGAAACTGAATTTTTAGAAAATCAAAAGAGTGGGAGCGAAATAGAACTGGAAGAAATTCCAGAACCACAAGCTGCTACTGAAAGTTTGGTAGAACCAGAGGTTCAAGAAGAACAGAACATTCCCGCACCCCTCCGCAGGAGTAGTAGGCCGTCTCGTCCGCCTGAGAGATACTACGGTTTTCTCATAGACGGGGATAGAGAGGATTGCATCATAGATGATGATGAACCTACTGACTTCCAGCAGGCCATCCAGAGCGGCGACTCGGTACGATGGCTAGATGCAATGCGGACCGAAATGGAGTCCATGTACACCAACAAAGTATGGACTTTGGACTTTGCTCCAGATGGGGTAAAACCCATAGGATGCAAATGGATCTTCAAGAAAAAGATTGGTGTAGATGGACAGGTGGAAACCTATAAGGCTAGACTTGTTGCAAAGGGTTTTCGTCAAAGACCTGGTTTGGACTATGACGAAACTTTTTCTCCAGTGGCTATGCTCAAATCCATTCGGGTCCTTCTTGCTATTGCTGCCTTCCATGATTATGAAATCTGGCAGATGGACGTAAAGACGGCTTTTCTGAATGGAAATTTAGAAGAGAGCGTCTATATGGATCAGCCAGAGGGTTTCAATCAGAGTGGGAGCAGCGGGAAAGTGTGCAAGCTGCTTAAGTCTATTTATGGACTAAAGCAGGCATCGCGGAGTTGGAACATCTGTTTTGATGAGACAGTCAAAGAATATGACTTTATCAAAAATCCAGATGAACCGTGCATATATAGTAAAGTTGTGGCCAGAAGTGTCGTATTCCTCGTCTTGTACGTGGATGACATTCTATTGATAGGAAATGACATTCCTATGCTACAATCTGTCAAAGGATTCTTGTCACACAGGTTCTCTATGAAAGACCTGGGTGATGCCTCTTACATTCTGGGGATCCGGATCTATCGTGATAGATCCAAGAGGATGTTGGGACTTTCGCAGTCCAGGTATATCGACACTGTACTGAAAAGATTCAGTATGGAAGATTCTAAGCGCGGTAATCTACCGGCTTGTCACGGAATCACCCTCTCCAAAGAGATGTCTCCCAAGACTGATTTGGAAAGGGAACGCATGTCTATTATACCCTACGCTTCTGCGGTAGGCTCTATAATGTATGCGATGTTGTGTACCAGACCAGATGTAGCTTACGCACTAAGCGTGGTAAGCCGGTATCAGTCAGACCCAGGGGAGAAACACTGGATAGCAGTAAAGAACATTCTCAAGTACCTGAGGAGGACTAAGGAGATGTTCTTGGTTTACGGCGGAAAAGACCTCAGGTTGGAGGCCTTTGCTGATTCCGGCTTCCAGAGTGATAAGGACGATTCCAAGTCCATGTCGGGTTATGTCTTTACCCTCAATGGAGGGGCGGTGTGCTGGAAGAGCTCCAAGCAGGACACCGTTGCTGACTCGACGATGGAAGCGGAGTATATAGCTGCTTGCGATGCCGTAAAAGAAGCAGTCTGGATGAAGAAGTTCCTAACAGAACTTCAGGTGGTTCCTACCATAGTTGATCCAATACCTCTGTATTGCGACAACAACGGAGCTATAGCTTTAGCGAAGGAACCAAGGTCCCATCAGAAGTCCAGACACATCTTGAGGCGGTATCACCTGATCAGGGAGATCATTGATCGTCAGGAGATCGAGGTTCGGAGAGTTGCTTCAAAAGAGAACATTGCTGATCCATTCACGAAGGCCCTTCCTCAGATTCAGTTCGAGAGGCTGCTCGAGATCATTGGTCTACGATATGCCAGTACATGGCCCTAGTGCAAGTGGGAGATTGTTAGTGTTTATGCCCTAGAAGGCCATTACTGTATCATACTAGCTTGTATATTACTTAATGGAAGCTTGGGATATTCACATGTATATAACAGTCTTGCTAAACATGGTAGTATGCTACTTGGTTTTTCTATCTTAATATATGAGTGTACGTATTGATAGAGCTCTTAGGATCTTGCTTGTCTACCAGCGTTGTGATGGCAGTCACACTAGTGGGGGCTGGGTAGTCTACAAGCACATCCTTATTCAGGTCCCTGGTCATTGGATTATCGAGACAGAGCATCGATACTCTGGAGTAGACTAGTGTGTACGCTTCTCATCCCAGTTGGGGAGATGGTCTGTCCCACAGCCGTCAGTACGTCGTACTGGAGATAGTATACAGGTGCTCGTTAGGTTACGGGTACACCGGACAGGACTCACAGGGAACTGTTGGTTGGTTTGATACCAGTCGTCAGTGAACAGTTCCCAGGTGACATGAGTACAGCGTAGTCCGCAGACTTGACACTGCTACTTCGCCTCGAGTGTGTCCCACTGTTCTTAGATTGCTACCCTACCACGGCTCAAAGGAGTCGTGCAAACAGGTAGCAGTTGGGTGCAGTCCCGAGCACTTGGAGGCAGTGGCGGTTAGACAGGATTCGTCCCTCCCGGTATTGGGAGTAGATATCGTGCTGTGTCAGAGAGCCATTACGCAAAGTCCCTGGCTAGGGCAAGCGAGATTTGCTGGTAGGTTCCAGTAGTTTCTCAGGGTGTAATGGGCTTCACTCCGACACGACTTATACCGCTATTAGGGGACTGACGCTTGCCGCCCCCCTAGGCCCGATATGCGATAGTCTTGGACGAACGGACCGGACTGTATGGAGATTGTCACATCAGACTCAGTAGGAGTTCGGATGGGTTTTCTCATCGGCCTTCTTATCGACAACTACCTGGGGACCGTTACGTACAGCTAGTGCCGGTTGCGGTCTGTGGTTAAACCCACTGCCAGCGTAGTAGTCGAGTCTCTAGAGTCCCACACAGAGAGTTTCCTACTGTAAGTCCACGTTGCGACCCCCGGTTCTTACGGGGAGGCGGAAACGGTATAAAATCAAAATTTTAACGCAAGAGGCAACATGGAGTATGCTGGGTCGGGATCTTTACCTAAACTAAAACTAGCATACAAAGCTAAAGAGATTTAGCTACTCGGATGAAGATGGTTATACCTAGCTTTTCTTGAACTCCTTCTCTTCAAGCTCCGGTGGTGGTCCGATGGCTCCTTCTCGTCGTCTCCGTACGCCGAAGATAGATCCACTTGAAAGCTCCAACCTTTAGCTCCTTCTTCGTTCTTTGAAGAAACTAGTTCACTTGGTTTGCTAAACCTAGTGAACTAGAATGAGTAGAGATGATTTAGAATGGGATTTTATCTATGGTTCTTGATTCTCAACTCATGAGACAAGAGAACCATAGATCAAGAGATGGAGCAAGAGGTTGAGGGTGAGAGCAAGAGGAGAGCTCAAGAACAAGAGAGAGAATAAGCAAGAAAAAAAATGAGCAACTCTTTTGTCTCTCACCCTCTCATAATCCAAAAGAAATGATAACTCATCATATCAAAAAAGTCTTATGTGATGGTAGGAAGCAACCATAACCTTATCATGTCATGCACTCATTTTACTCAAATGAATAAGCAAGAAAAAAGTCTTTGGCATGAAATGATAACCATGGTTATCATGATGGTCAACTAGTCAAGCCTAGTCAACCGGTCAACAAGTCAACAAAAGTCAACAAGTCAACAAAAGTCAACAAGTCAACAACCATATCACCATAATACTTAATTAATATAATAGTTAATCACATATCATATTCTCATTAGGGTTGAGCAAAAAGTCAAAAAGTCAACGGTCAACTGTCAACAACCCTAATGAGAATCCGCTGTCTGTGCCTCCCTGTCAACTGTGCATACACACCCGCATCCGCGTTCCGAGGAACACGAATGCAAACTGGATAAATCCAATCCCATAAGGTACACTAGGATCTGGCTTAAACCAAAGCCCGCTAGTGTAAACTGTCCGGACACTGTACGTGCACAAGTGCACGGATGTGACCGAACCCTATCGCAAAACCATGCAACCTGTCGCAATACCATGCGACCTCTACTCTTTTTCCTAAAGGCGAAAAGCTTTCTGTGTGGGACTCTAAAGACTCGACACTACGCTGGCAGTGGGTTTAACCACAGACCGCAAGCGGCACTAGCTGTGCGTAACGGTCCCCAGGTAATGCCGACAAGAAGACCGACGAGGCGAAACCCATCTGAACTCCTACTGAGCCTGAGTGTGACATTCTCCGTACAGTCCGGTCTGTTCGTCTGATACATCGCATGGCGGGCCTAGGGGGCGGTAAACGTCAGTCCCACAATAGCGGTACAAGTCGTGCCGGAGCGAAGCCCAAAACACCCTGAGATAACACTGGAAACCTACCAGTATATCTCGTTTGCCCTGGCCAGGGACTACTCGTGTAATGGCTCTCCTAGACACAGCGCGATGTCAACCCCCAATACCGGGAGAGACGAATCCTGTCTAACCGTCACTGCCTCCAAGTGCTTCGGGACTGCACCCAACCACCACCTGTTTGCACGACTCCTTTGAGCCGTGGTAGGGTAGTGATCAAAGTGCAGTGGGAACACACTCGAGGCGAAGTGCCAGTGTCAAGTCAGCGGACTAAGCTGTACTCATGTCACCTGGGAACTGATGACTGACGATAGGTATAATACCAACCTGTCAGTTCCCGACGAGTCCTGTCCAGTGTACCCGTAACCTAACGGGCACCCGCATACTATCTCAAGTACGACGTACTGACGGCTGTGGGACAGACCGTCTTCCACACTGGGATGAGAAGCGCATGCGCTGGTCTACTCCGGAGTATCGATGCCCTGTCTCGATAGTCCTGCGACCAGGGACCTGCATAAGGATGTGCTTCTAGATTACCCAGCCCCACTAGTGTGACGGCCATCACATCGCTGGTAATCAAGCAAAGATCCTAAGGGCTCCACTAATGTGTATAAGCAATATACAAAGATAAACACATGTACACATTGAAGTAGAAATAAACCAAGTAGCATACTACTATTTTGAGCAAGATTGTATATACAAGGTGAATATCCCAAGCATCCATTAAGTAATATACATACTAGTATGATACAGTAATGGCCTCTAGGGCATATACACTAACAATCTCCCACTTGCACTAAGGCCATGTACTGGCGTATCGAAGACCTATCATCTCGATCAGCCGCTCGAACTGAGTCTGGGGTAGGGCCTTGGTGAATGGATCTGCAGTGTTGTCTTCTGAAGCGACTCTCCGAACCTCGATCTCCTGGCGATCCACGATCTCCCTGATCAGGTGATACCGCCTCAAGATGTGCCTGGATCTCTGATGGGACCTGGGTTCCTTCGCTAAAGCTATAGCCCCGTTGTTGTCGCAATACAGAGGTATTGGATCAACAATGGACGGAACCACCTGAAGTTCTTTCAAGAACTTGCTCATCCAGACAGCTTCTTTTGCGGCATCTGATGCAGCGATGTATTCCGCTTCCATCGTCGAGTCTGCAACGGTTTCCTGTTTGGAACTCTTCCAACACACCGCCCCTCCATTGAGGGTGAAGACAAAACCCGACATGGACTTGGAATCATCCTTGTCACTCTGGAAGCTGGAGTCAGCAAAGGCCTCGATCTGGAGGTCCTTTCCGCCATACACCAAGAACATCTCCTTAGTCCTTCTCAGGTACTTGAGAATGTTCTTTACCGCTATCCAATGTTTCTCCCCAGGGTTTGACTGATACCGGCTTACCACACTCAGTGCATAAGCTACATCCGGTCTGGTACACAACATCGCATACATTATAGAGCCTACCGCAGAAGCGTAGGGTATAATAGACATGCGATCCCTCTCCAAATCAGTCTTGGGAGACATCTCTTTAGAGAGGGTGATCCCGTGACAAGCCGGTAGGTTACCGCGCTTGGAATCTTCTATACTGAATCTCTTTAGTATGGTGTCGATGTACCTGGACTGTGAAAGTCCTAATATCCTCTTGGATCTGTCACGGTAGATCCGGATACCCAGAATGTATGAGGCATCACCCAGGTCTTTCATGGAGAACCTGTGTGACAAGAACCCCTTGACAGATTGTAGCATAGGAATGTCATTTCCTATTAAGAGAATGTCATCCACGTATAAAACGAGGAATACTGCAGTTCTCGCTACAAATCTACTATAGATGCATGGTTCATCTGGATTTTTGATAAAGCCAAATTCTTTGACTGTCTCATCAAAGCAGATGTTCCAACTCCGCGATGCCTGCTTTAGTCCATAGATGGACTTAAGCAACTTGCACACCTTTCCGCTGCTCCCACTCTGAATGAAACCCTCTGGCTGGTCCATATAGACACACTCCTCCAAATTTCCATTTAGAAAAGCTGTCTTTACGTCCATTTGCCAAATCTCATAATCGTGGAAGGCAGCAATGGCAAGAAGGATCCGAATGGATTTCAGCATGGCTACTGGAGAAAAGGTTTCGTCATAGTCCAAGCCAGGTCTTTGACGAAAACCCTTTGCTACCAGCCTAGCTTTATAGGTCTCAACCTGTCCATCTACACCAATCTTCCTTTTGAAGATCCACTTGCATCCTACGGGTTTTACCCCGTCTGGAGCAATGTCCAACGTCTATACCTTGTTGGTGTACATGGACTCCATTTCGGTCCGCATTGCATCCAGCCATTTCACTGAGTCAACGCTCTGAACGGCCTGCTGGAAGCTAGTAGGCTCATCATAATCTATGATGCAATCCTCTCTAGCCCCGTCTATGAGAAAACCGTAGTATCTCTCGGGCGGATGAGACTGCCTACTACTTCTGCGGAGCGGCGTAGGAATGTCCTGTTCTGTTGAACCCTCTGGTTCCACCAAACTTTCAGTAACAGTCTGTGGTTCTGGAACTTCTTCCAGTTCTATTGTGCTCCCACTTATCTGGGTTTCCAAAAACTCAGTTTCCAAGAAGCGGGCATGCTGAGAAACAAAAACCTTTTGTTCCTCAGCGGAATAGAAAAGATACCCCCAGGAGTTCCTTGGGTATCCCACAAACTTACACTGTACTGAACGTGCCTCAAGCTTGTCCGCATGCTGCCTTTTTACAAAAGCTGGACATCCCCATACCTTAAGATACTTAAGACAGGGTTTCTTCCCAGTCCACATCTCATATGGGGTGGTAGGCACAGTCTTGGTGGGAGCCTTGTTCAAGAGATACGCAGCTGCTTCTATTGCATATCCCCAGAATGATCGCGGTAACCCAGCGTTACTCATCATGGACCGAACCATATCCAATAGGGTTCGGTTCCGTCTCTCCGATACACCGTTATGTTGCGGAGTGTATGGAGGAGTAAGCTGAGAGAGAATACCATTCTCTTTTAAGTAATTCAGGAATTCGGAACTTAAGTATTCTCCACCTCGATCCGATCTTAGAATCTTAATACTTTTGCCGGTCTGTTTCTCTACTTCATTCTTATACTCCTGGAATTTTCCAAAGGCCTCGGACTTATGTTTCATTAAGAAGACATAACCGTACCTCGAGAAGTCATCCGTAAAAGTAATGAAGTAAGAATGTCCGCTTCGGGCATGTGTAGACATTGGACCGCACACGTCACTGTGTACGAGTCCCAAGAGCTCGCTCGCTCTTACTCCATGTCCAGTAAACGGAGTCTTTGTCATCTTTCCTTTGAGACAGGATTGACAAGTGGCATACGACTGATATTCGAACGCATTCAAATACCCTTCTGTATGTAACTTCGTCAACCTTCTCTCATTGATGTGACCCAATCTACAATGCCATAAGAAAGTCTGATTTATTTCTGGAGACTTTCTTTTGTGTGTATTCTGGACATTAAAAATCTGTGGTTGGTTCAATACGTATATACCATTACTCAATGTACCTGACCCAATCAGAACTTGATTAAGGTGAATGTTTACAACATTACTTACAAACGCAAATTCATAACCTTCTTTAGAAACTAAAGATACAGAAATGATATTACAAGTTGCGTTGGGTACAAAAAAGCAATTACGCAAAACCAAAAGATGTCCATCTGACATTCCCAGGTGATAGTCCCCCACGGCTTTAGCATCCATGCTAGCTCCGTTTGCAACTCTGAGGGTCATGTCACCTGCCTTCAAAACCCTACGGTTTCTCAACGCCTGCAAAGAATTACAGATATGAGATCCTGATCCGGTATCCAATACCCAGTAGAGTTTATTGAAAGACAGTTTTCAATAACATACACACCTGAAGCTGAAGCTGCAACCTGCTTCAATTCCTGTGTTCTTCCAGGCCCTGCAATCATTCTTCCAGTGTCCTTTCTTATGACAATAGAAGCATTCTTCCTTATCCACAAGCTTCCCCGCTATCTTTGTTGCTTTACCTTTTCCCTTCGTATCCACTTTACTTACACCGCCCTTTGGTTTGGCGGGGGCCTTCTTCTTCTTTCCCTTGGCTTTCGCCTTGGATCTAAAAGAAGATGATCCTCCTACAAACAAAGTGGATGTATCCCTACCTTTCTGTAGGGTGCCCTCTGCGCTCCTCAGCATGTTGAGGAGCTCTGAAAGTTCAACCTCTTTTTCTTGTAGGTTGAAGTTCAGTATAAACTGGGCGTAAGTGGAAGGAAGGGACTGGAGAACTATATCCGTATATAGCTCACTCTCCAATGTGATCCCTAGGTCAGCGAGCTCCTCAATGTAGCCGATCATCTTTAGCACGTGCTCGGCTACTGATGATCCGACGGCCATTCTTGTCGAAAATAACTTTTTCGACGCTTCGTATCTTGCGATACGTGATTGCTCTCCATACAGTTCTTTTGTATGGAGCAATATGGATTCCATGTCCATATTCTCATGCCTCCTCTGATGTTCGTTGTCCATCGAGGCAAGCAGGAGGCATTTGGCCTTCGCGCTATCAATCTCCCAAGTCTTGCGGATTTCCTTATCCGCGACACTGGAAGTTGGACCAGGGACAGGGGGAGCTTTGGTGGTAAGAAGATACCCCAGCTTGTCATAAGTGATTGCTATCTTGACATTCCTGAGCCAATCTTTGTAGTTTGGCCCTGTCAGTTTGTTTTTATCTAGGAGTAACTTAAGTCCAGTCATGTTGATTGGTCGCTGCAATATGGAGAGAAGAAGAAACACTCAGCATGATGCTCTTGCAAGTTTAGAGTGGTTTTTAGTTTGTCTAAACAGGATGGCTCCCACTGTTTCTCGAATCCCTCCTCAAACCATAAAGGAAGAATTAGTCAGGATCAATCCCACCGTACAATACTTGCTTAACCGTTCGGCCAGGCTGGTGTCGGTACTTCGAGGGAGGTTTTCCAACGCTTTCGCGAAGTTCCTTAATTAGAGAACCTCTTTTTCCTGGGGGCGTAGCCCCGCTAACACCTTTCTGGGCACCTACTAGGTTTATAGCATTGATCGTTAAGCGAGAAATTTCCCGAGGAGTAGCATATACTCACAGTAGGATCGGGATCCAAATATCATCGTGTGATGAAACTGAAGGAATCCTACCAGAATCACCACACTCCAAATGGTATGCAAATCTAGCAAGTTTCAGTACTTATGAAACTCCCGATGTGGATTTTTGCCCCATGCTCTTATGACCTTGACGAAGGTCAACAAATCATAAGTCACATGTCAAGTTCTGCCCGTCATTATCCAGGTCAATTTGAATCCACCCGTATATACCCTTGACGAAGGTCAACAAGGTAATGCGAATGTCCCAAACCAACGCATCTATCTATGCTACATATGAATACCCAACAGCTACCAATCACTATGCCTTGACGAAGGTCAACAAACACAGCTTGAATACTATTGAATATTCATACGAAACGACGGAGGGCTACGAATGGTTTTGGCAAAACCATGAACGTAGTGAACTTGATTTGGTCGATGGAACGAGATAGCTTTTAAAAGGAGTGGCTCAAGCTCCGTATTTAAAAGTTGGTTTTGAAAAGAACCGAGTGGTTTTTCGAAAATGTTCCAACGACTTTAACTTGGTTTATTATCTTGCATTAGTTCTTTTAATGCGTGATATTCTTGCATTAGTTCTTTTAATGCGTCCCATCATTTAATCCTACCATTGCAGAAAACAACCAAAATATGACGTACGCTTATGCCATTCGCATTCGCCACTGGGCCCCGTCATTACCCGTTAGGTTACTTAACTAACGACAGAGCGGGGGCTGGGCTAGCGCGTCTGTAAAACATAAGCAACGCCTAAATAGAAAGCAATGATAGACATTTCAGATCACAGATAAATACATTGGATATACTAGGAATCTGTAATTTGTACGAGCCTGTAACAAAAAACAGATTACACGGTCACGGTGAATAGCCAATACCCCACCCAAGACCCCTACGGGTGCGGCAAACTACCCGCCAAGTACCCGAAGCGTAGCAACCTCCCTCATCACCATGAGTAGGCCACTCGACACTTCGGCATACCCGGTAGTTTGTGCACCCCTCCATGGGTCTATCCTAGGAGCAAAAACAGTAAAAAGAAATTATACAATGACGGCTACAACCCCGACCCGGTTGTGCGGCCATACAAATAATTATTACATCAATTTACAAATTTACATGAATTGCAAGAAAAGAAAACTCTCGTCTCACAACCCCCGGCTATTCACCCGCGACAATCCAACATATTTATATACACATTCCAGCACATTACAGATCATGTATAACCCCGACTAATCGACTTATAGCGATTAGCCGACGTTCAATACATGCAAACAACACAGATATAACCATCATAGTCAAAATGCAGTGAAGTTCGGAAAAAATACGGAATTATAGGACCCCAAAAGGAAATTTCTTTTCTGGAAAATCTGGGCACATATAATATATCTCAAAAATCCCAAAACCAACACAGACACACACTGCACGAAAAATGACGCACAGAAGACGACAAACGGCGGCGGTTCCGCGGCACATGCCTACCTCGTGCCGCGGAACCGCGGCGGTTTGAACGAAACAGTGGACCGTTTTTCATGGGTGTTCTAACAAAACCCTGAGCCGAATTTAGGTGCGTAACAAAACTTGTTTTGACCAGAAAAAATTTCAACAGAAACTAGGATTTTGAAAAAGTTTGGTTTTTGGATTTTTCCGGTTCCGAACTTCGTTACACTTCACTACCAAGCTAGTTTAAGTTTAGTTAGTCTCTGATACCACTGTAAGTCTACGTTGCGACCCCCGGTTCTTACGGGGAGGCGGAAACGGTATAAAATCAAAATTTTAACGCAAGAGGCAACATGGACTATGCTGGGTCGGGATCTTTACCTAAACTAAAACTAGCATACTAAGCTAAAGAGATTTAGCTACTCGGATGAAGATGGTTATACCTAGCTTTTCTTGAACTCCTTCTCTTCAAGCTCCGGTGGTGGTCCGATGGCTCCTTCTCGTCGTCTCCGTACGCCGAAGATAGATCCACTTGAAAGCTCCAACCTTTAGCTCCTTCTTCGTTCTTTGAAGAAACTAGTTCACTTGGTTTGCTAAACCTAGTGAACTAGAATGAGTAGAGATGATTTAGAATGGGATTTTATCTATGGTTCTTGATTCTCAACTCATGAGACAAGTGAACCATAGATCAAGAGAGGGAGCAAGAGGTTGAGGGTGAGAGCAAGAGGAGAGCTCAAGAACAAGAGAGAGAATAAGCAAGAAAAAAAATGAGCAACTCTTTTGTCTCTCACCCTCTCATAATCCAAAAGAAATGATAACTCATCATATCAAAAAAGTCTTATGTGATGGTAGGAAGCAACCATAACCTTATCATGTCATGCACTCATTTTACTCAAATGAATAAGCAAGAAAAAAGTCTTTGGCATGAAATGATAACCATGGTTATCATGATGGTCAACTAGTCAAGCCTAGTCAACCGGTCAACAAGTCAACAAAAGTCAACAAGTCAACAAAGTCAACAAGTCAACAAAAGTCAACAAGTCAACAACCATATCACCATAATACTTAATTAATATAATAGTTAATCACATATCATATTCTCATTAGGGTTGAGCAAAAAGTCAAAAAGTCAACGGTCAACTGTCAACAACCCTAATGAGAATCCGCTGTCTGTGCCTCCCTGTCAACTGTGCATACACACCCGCATCCGCGTTCCGAGGAACACGAATGCAAACTGGATAAATCCAATCCCATAAGGTACACTAGGATCTGGCTTAAACCAAAGCCCGCTAGTGTAAACTGTCCGGACACTGTACGTGCACAAGTGCACGGATGTGACCGAACCCTGTCGCAAAACCATGCGACCTGTCGCAATACCATGCGACCTCTACTCTTTTGCCTAAAGGCGAAAAGCTTTCTGTGTGGGACTCTAAAGACTCGACACTACGCTGGCAGTGGGTTTAACCACAGACCGCAAGCGGCACTAGCTGTGCGTAACGGTCCCCAGGTAATGCCGACAAGAAGACCGACGAGGCGAAACCCATCTGAACTCCTACTGAGCCTGAGTGTGACATTCTCCGTACAGTCCGGTCTGTTCGTCTGATACATCGCATGGAGGGCCTAGGGGGCGGTAAACGTCAGTCCCCCAATAGCGGTACAAGTCGTGCCGGAGCGAAGCCCAAAACACCCTGAGATAACACTGGAAACCTACCAGTATATCTCGTTTGCCCTGGCCAGGGACTACTCGTGTAATGGCTCTCCTAGACACAGCGCGATGTCAACCCCCAATACCGGGAGAGACGAATCCTGTCTAACCGTCACTGCCTCCAAGTGCTTCGGGACTGCACCCAACCACCACCTGTTTGCACGACTCCTTTGAGCCGTGGTAGGGTAGTGATCAAAGTGCAGTGGGAACACACTCGAGGCGAAGTGCCAGTGTCAAGTCAGCGGACTAAGCTGTACTCATGTCACCTGGGAACTGATGACTGACGATAGGTATAATACCAACCTGTCAGTTCCCGACGAGTCCTGTCCAGTGTACCCGTAACCTAACGGGCACCCGCATACTATCTCAAGTACGACGTACTGACGGCTGTGGGACAGACCGTCTCCCACACTGGGATGAGAAGCGCATGCGCTGGTCTACTCCGGAGTATCGATGCCCTGTCTCGATAGTCCTGCGACCAGGGACCTGCATAAGGATGTGCTTCTAGATTACCCAGCCCCACTAGTGTGACGGCCATCACATCGCTGGTAATCAAGCAAAGATCCTAAGGGCTCCACTAATGTGTATAAGCAATATACAAAGATAAACACATGTACACATTGAAGTAGAAATAAACCAAGTAGCATACTACTATTTTGAGCAAGATTGTATATACAAGGTGAATATCCCAAGCATCCATTAAGTAATATACATACTAGTATGATACAGTAATGGCCTCTAGTGCATATACACTAACACCTCCTCCAGGCGAAACGATATAGAGGTTGCATGGTTTTGCGACAAAGGGTTCGGACGCATACGTGCGTTTACGCGCGTACGACTTTCGGACAGTTTTTACCAGTCGGCTTTGGTTTAAGCCAGTTACTGGTATCCGGTTATTGGATTTTTACAGTCTAAAGTTTTTCCGTATTTTTGCGGATTGGAGGGGCGTTCTCGTAATTGTACGAGAAGCTTCTAGAAGATGTGACTAAGGAGGTTTCTTTTGGATAAGAAAGTGAGTCATGGTGGTGATTCATTCATTTCATTAATGCACATTTATTGCTTAATGACTCATGCTAATGAATCACCACTAGATATTTTATGAAGCATGCTTATTCATTTCCATTATTCATTATTCTTAAAAAAGAATGCTTCATAATATATTATGATACACTCTCTCTCTTCTCATTATCTCATCTCATATTCTCTCTCCTCAAGCTCTCATCTTCAAGATACTAATCCTTAATCCTCATGTGTTGAGATCAAAGGTTTAGTTAGACTTAAGCATCCATTACCTTCACTCTATATCATCCTTTCATCTTTGATTAGCAATCAAAGTTGATTAGTTACCTCAAGTGAGAGGTGTAGCTTGGTGTTTTGCTCTCGGGTGGATCGTCTACTACCTAGAGAAGGTCGAGGAGAACAAAGGAGGACACAAAGACGAAGGACCGGTTTCATTAGGTATAATCCCTAATCACAAGTGAAATGAAACTCTTTGAATACGGTTATTTATAGTTTAGCTTCGATTCAAGCGGTTAGTCGATGTTCGTTCTTTAAACTTGATTGTTTTTGAAAATTCCGCCTCCCCATAAGTACTGGGGTGTACTACATCGACTTACAGGGGACTCTAATGACTCGTCAGTACCCTGGCAGTGGGTTTAACCACAAACCGTCAGCGGCACTAGCAATGCGTAACGGCTGCCCACGGACTGACCTCAAGGGAGGCCGATGAGCACACTCAAGGGAGGCCGATGAGCGAACTCATCCAGAAACCCTACTGAGCCTAACAGTGACAATGTATATACAGTCCGGTCCGTTCGTCAATGAGTATCGCATATCTGCCTAGGGGGCTAGTAACGTCAGATCCCCAATAGCAGTATAAGTCGTGTAGGAGTGAAGCCTCAATACACCCTGAGATACTACTGGAGTATCTACCAGTAAATCTCCTACCATGGCCATGGATTTGTGTAATGGCTCTCCTAGACACAGCACGATCTCGCCCCCAATACCGGGAGAGACGAATCCCCTGCTGATCCGCTCACGTGCCTCCATATGGCTCGGAACTGTACCCAAAAGCTACCTGTTTGCACGACTCCTTTGAGCCGTGGTAGGGTAGAAATCAAAGCACAGTGGGAACTCACACGAGACAAATGACGACCTCAGGTCGATGAACTAACCTGTACACATGTCACCAGGGAACTGCTATCTGACGGTAGATATAATACTAACTAGCAGATTCCCGGCGAGTCCTGTCCGGTGTACTCATAACCCAATGAGCACCTGTATACATCTTAGGTGATCCAACTGACACCAGTGGCTTGTGAGACCGGCCACCGCCCCTCATCGGGGTCTCGACTGTATACACTAGTCTACTCCGGAGTATCGATGCCCTGTCTCGAAACTCCCACGACTAGGGACCACAATTAAGGATATGCGTATAAACTACCCAACTCTCACGTATATGATCGCCATCATACTGTTGGTAGTAAAGCAAGATCCTAAGGGCTCTATCAAAGTGTAACATGCAATCAGTCACCTGAACATGTACACGACTGATAAAGGCAAACCAGATAGCATACTATCATCTCGAGTAAGACTGTCCTACCGGTATAGGTCCTCCGCAATCATTGCAATCACGTACCCGCGATCCAATAATTGACTATGAGGGCACTATCTCCAACATTGTGAATGCGCGATTGAGTTCTAGGCTTGATAGTTGCCACGTATAGCGACCCTAGTTGTTGTTTGTGGCGTTGTCGAGAACGCGTTTTGTGCGCCTAGTGCGTGCGCGTCTAGTTTGTGCATTTGGTTGACTTATATAGTTTTTGTCCGTGACTATTTATATCTATTCTCTTATTTACTTGTGTGCGTTTCTAGGATCGGATGCAGAGGCGTCGGATGTGGCGCGGAAAAGGCAAGGCTGAGATCGGATCAGATTAGCTAAGGTGTCCCTGTGAGTAGATGTACACATTTACGGGGGAATCGTCTGGATGGCGCGAGGCGCCCGATAGTCAGGATTTCTAGTAGTGCTTGTATTTATATGCATAGTCTCCTAGTCATTCATCTCATTGCAATGCATCATCATAAACATATATGATATTATCTCTTAGGACACTTGCACCATTACCATTGGTTCATGCTGCGCGTGCACTATTCATGTGAACACACACTCTTTTGGTAATTGCTATGCCACGAACACTATAGAACTTGCTTAGAATCGGTATCAGTGCAATTGCATCATATATGATCTGTAGACTTGTACTGGTATATTCATTTCATCAGGATGGATACGTAGGATTGTTAGTCATATATACATACCTCATTGCATCATGATTCATGCATAGATTTTGGCCGTACTTCGCATGGTATATACTATCGTATCATAGACATTTATCATCACCGACATGTTTACATATTGTGATTCTTCTCGAGGATTTCGGTATTGATGAGATTTCTAGATTTTTGGGAAAACCGCAAGAACTTTATTAACCTATTATCATTTTCAAAATACAAATTTGTGGTTTTCTCATGATATGATGTGTGTGGCGTCTACCATGTGTTTTCTCGGTTCTTGGGCTGTATCATATACCCGATTCGAAGAGGGGGATGCATCGTCTGCGGGGACATGGTGGACCCGGTGCGGTATCTAGGGGCAAGAAGAAAGCACAGAGGCGTTGAGCCCGACAGGGGAGCATTACCGACCGGTTATGTTTGACGCGGCGGATATCTAGAGGATACCGACGTAGTCATGAGATTTGATGATATGGGTCGATCCGGATTGACGAAGCCCGAGACATTGAGATATTGAGATATTGAGACATTGTATATTGATATATTGAGACATTAAGATATAAAGATATTGAGACATTAAGATATTGGGATATATATTTTGTGTCGATGCTTGACACGGATTTTCTGTTGATTTCATTGATGATAATTCAGTTTATTGCATAGAGGTTTTTCTAAGATAAAAATAAATATTTTCTCATACCAGACTTGTTCAGGTTTCGTGTTTGATTATGCGTTCAAGTAGCATTCATGTTGTACATCGTATCATATCTATATGCATAGGTTGAGATGCATTTGCGTGCATGCTTACGATAGCCTTATTAGATGTTACTTACTACTCACGAGCTGGAAACTCACCCCCGTTGTGCCACAGTATCTTGTAGGTCCGACCCGTCAGCACAGTAGCGGCGGGCACACTTCCTCATTTTGTTCCTTTTGCTTGGACTTGCGGCATTGCTCGTAGGTGGGTTGCTAGGATATTTTATTCCATCATGTATATTATTTGTATCTACTATACTCCATCTACCCTTGTATATTGGACTATACGGTGAGTCTCGTGAAACTTGTATTTTTGGTTTTGGTGTCGATGCTCACTGAGCCGACGTGGTGTTTCTTATTTCTTGCTTTCAGATGCTTATTTTTGCACTTGATGATATATATATATTTTGTGATTCCACCATTGGCGAAGAGCTAGCTCCCGCTTTGGGATGCCTTTATTCATTATTTATATGTATTTTCATGTGTTGTACCCATTTGGGGGCCAGTATTTAAAAAGGAGACTCCGCCGAAATTTTCGGGAAAATCTGATGTTGCTTTAAATGTTTAATGCCACTTATTTTGTTAAAATCACTTGCTTTAAAACAAGTTTTCCTCCACTCTAATTGTTAAACGGTTTAGTTTTCTAGGCTTTGGCTTACTTAGATTACGCTGTGCCTTGAGACGTTTCATAGTTTAAGTGTCAGTCACATTCCGTACCTTCGGGTCATGACAAAGTGTACAGATATATCGGTTTGAAATTGATGCATAACAACGGAAATTCAAAACCAAATATTTACCATCAAGCAAAACCCTGGCGATTTCCTTAAATATCACCAATTACAAAGAATTCCGATATGTTGAGGATATAATCACTTAATTCCTAATATCTTACTCCCACTCAGCATCTGTAACGTTATACAGATGTGAGAATGAAATCTGGTAAATACATACCCTGGAGTTAAAATCTAATTGGGAAAACAGTTTTCAATTAACACTGCACAGTGAAACTGAAACATGAAAATGTTTCGAAGGGGTAGATGGGTATTCCTTGTAATGCCTCTTCCACTATCCAGATTCATGACAGTAACCGTATATTTCCTTGCACAAACTCCAATCCATTTATATATCTTTACTTATTACATTCTGTACACCACACTTAGGCTAATTGGTTTTCTTCCTTCCCTACCCTTCGGCACCAGCCTATGGTTTGGAAGAAGACTATCCAATAAGCGCAATAGGTGTACACTCCTAATACCAGGAGCTCTCGCAACCTGAGAGAAGGTAAAGAGAAAAGACAACCAAATGATCCTATTCAATTTCTCCTAAACCAGAATCCATCTTCGAACTGGAAAATGTTCCTTCGAGTTCGTATGTAACTATATGATGGAAATATCCAAGTAATATGTGGATCTTCGTAGTGATACGGAATGTTCTGGTGAAATGCAAAGGTGAAAGTAAGAGTGGCGATGGTATACGCGGTTTCGTCGTGAATGGTAGTAGTCGCAATTCTTTGCCCTTAATCTAATCCATTAATATGTCTTTACTTATTACCTCTTGTAAACCATACTTAGGCTTAATTGGTTTTCTTCCTTCCCTACCCTTCGGCACCAGCCTATGGTTTGGAAGAAGACTATCCAATAAGCGCAATATGTGTACTCTCCTAATGCCCGGAGCTCTCGCAACCTGAGAGAAGGTAAAGAGAAAAGACAACTGAATGATCCTATTCAATTTCTCCTGAACCAGAATCCATCCTCGAACAGGAACAGGTTCCTTTGAGTTCGTATGTAACTATACGATAGCTTATCCAATAAATATGGATCTTCATAGTGATACGGAATGTTCCAGAGAAATGTGAAGGCGATATAGGTGTGGCAATGATATATGTGACAATCCAAAAGCCAAAGTGTCTTAAGAAGGTTCGGTTAACTTGGTTCATGAGTTTTAGTTTAGGTTCGGGCCATGGTTGCTGCCAAAGAGAGAGAGAGAGAAGAAACACTCAGCGTGCACCCGAACCTAGATGAGAATGGTTAATCGCTTTATCTAATCAGGATTTCTCCCTCTGTTTCTTCGAATTCTCCTCTAAAACCAAAAGAAGAATTAGTCGGGATCATCTAAAATCACCCGAGGAGTAATACCTACTCATCAGTGGGAATCGGTATCCAACTATCATCGCATGATAACTTATTGGAAGCCACTCAAGTCACCACACTCCAGAAGGTATGCGCATGACTGGAAAGTTTCCTGTATGTTTCAAACTCCCGATGTGTGTTTTTACCCCTAGCGGCTTATGACCTTGACTAGGTCAACATATCATAATTCGCAAGTCAAGTTCAACCCTGTAGGGTTCCTGGGCACCCTAGTGAGGTCTCACAAGGCATCGAACATGCCAATTTCAAAAATTAGAGGTGCCGAGAGACCCTAACACGGACCGTTTGATAGATTTCTAGGCGAAAAACAATCTAGTTAACAACTTAACTAATGGGATATCGGAAATACAACCTTTGTAGATCCGGTGCTCCACCTCCATAGCTCCGCAATGAAGTCGTCTCCGCTGTCCAAAAAGAATCCGGGCTCTAGAGTCGGCTTCGTCGGAGAAAAAGCGAGCTAGGTCGTCGATGTCCATGCCGAAGATGATCTACGTCGAGGCATCGCTAAATCAAGCTCCGACTTCACCAAGTCAAGAAACTTGTGAAGTAAACACACTCTACTACTTGGCAAGAGGTAGAGGATGAAGAAATAGGAAGTGGGTAGACTTTAGATTTGGATTTCTCACTCATTTGCTCAATTCACCATTGATGAAGAAAGCTTTTTCTTCTTTAGTTCAAGGAAGAAGAAGAAGAAAAATGATGATATGAATAATTCTAAAATGAAAAGAATAAATCATTCTTATCATCTTAGAACCATGGTTTAGTGTAGAGAATTAATCATGGTTGAGTGGTATGGTTAGGGTTAAGGATGAGATAAGAATGGTGGACTAAGTCAAAGCTTCATGAAGCTTTAACTAAACAACAAAAGAAGCCACCATTCTTTTCTCTTTCTTTTATTCATTTATCAAAAATAAATGGATAACTAAATAAGATAAATGAATAACAAATAATAAACCCTAACCATTTCATTAACCAAGGTTTAATACTTTACACTTAACCAAAAAGCATGTATCATCAAACATGATACAAGCATGTGCACAAAACTATATCGAATATACAATGTGCACAACTGAGCGAGAAAATCCATTTAAAGTGAACCGATACCAGTTAATGCAAAGTAATATATCAAATATATAATTATGCATCAAATCATTAAATCAACACTTGATTTAACGATCCGGTCATATCGTATATAACCGACTAGTATGCAATGCATCGGTTTAACGAATCAACCCTTGATTTGATAACTGGGTATATCGCATATAACCTAATCGATACATTCATCGCGAGAATGAAATACGGTATCACATACACGCATTATTCTCGGTCCCGCACATATCTCATATGCGCTCCTATTTCGTTTCGCTTGAGCCAGGAAACCTCTGTGTAAGACTCTAAAGACTCGTCAATATGCCGGCAGCAGATGATGATCATATCAAGCATCCACAAGCCGCAAGCGGTCTGCTAAACGTAACGGCCACCCGGGTATTGAGCGATCAGAAGATCGACGAGCAAGCCCGCTCACACTCCTGTGAATCCAACCAGTAACACTACCGTACAGTCCGGTCTGATCGTCTGATATGTCGCATATCTTGCCTAGGGGTGGTAAACGTCAGACCCCAATAGCTCGATAAGTCGTGTCGATATGAGGCTCATAACGGGTCGAGAAACTACTGGTAACACTTACCAGCAATTCTCTGATCAGCCCTGGCCAGGGACTTCCTGTTATAGCCAATCGAACACAGCGCAACATCAACTCCCTATACCGGGAGAGACGAATCCCCTCCTATCGCTCATTGCCTCCATGTGACTCGGGACTGTACCCAAAAACCACCGTTTTGCACGCCCTCTTGGACGTGGTAAGATGGAAATCAAAGCACAGTGGGAACCACACAAGACTCTATGACGATCTCGGGTCAACAGACTACTCTGTACCGGTGTCACCAGAGAACTGCCATCTGACGTGAGGTATAATACCATCTGGGAGTTCTCGGCGAGTCCGTCCAGTGTACCCAGTCTCTACTGAGCACCCGTATATCATCTCCGATGTCAAACACCAATGAATATAGGATCATCCATCGCCCATCTGTATGGGTCGAGAAGGTATACGCTAGTCTACTCTGGTATATGGATGCCCCTTCTCGATACACCCACGACTAGGGACTTTGAAAGATGTACTTATGGACTACCATGTCCCCACTAGTATGATCCGCATCACAGTCCAGGTAGTCAAGTACACATCCTAAGGGCTTTACCAACATGTAACAGAGAGACAATCAGTGTACACGTTAAGGTGAAGGTCAACCATATAGCATACTATCATGTCGAGCAAGAAAGTCCTCCCTATATATGTCCCAGCATCCACTACAATATACATCCAATGTACAGTAATGGCCTCTAGGGCATACATATAACTAACAATCTCCCACTTGCACTAGGGCCATCTGTAGCAGTGGTTGTAGTATCTCATACTCAACCATCCCATAAAAGTCTCTCTCTGGGAATAGGCCTTCGTGAGTGGATCCGCCGTGTTGTCCTCTGAGTCTACTCTCCTAACCTCGATCAGCCTGGAGATCAACTATCTCCATGATCAGGTGATACTGCCTTAGAATATGTCTGGATCACTGATGGGACCTGCGTTCCTTGGCATAAGCCACGACTCCATTGTCACACAATGGGAGGAACATAGTTCATCTTATGAACCAATATACACCCAAACAGCCTCTTTGGTAGCATCTTTCGTAGCGATGTATCCTGCCTTTATCGTCTAGTATGCCACGGTATCTAGCTTGGAACTCTTCCAACATACCGCTTTACTGAGGGTAAAGACAATGCCTGCGACTGACATTCAGTCGTCTTTATCACTCTGGAACACTTCCAGTGATTCTCCCCAGGATCGATTGATACCATCTCACTACAACTAGTGAGTATCCTAACATCCAATTAAATCTATCTCATAGATCCAAAACTCAGGATTTAGGAGGTATCATTTTGATCCTACACGGAGAATCTTTGTGATAAGCGGAGATTGATCGAGCGCAGCATAGGAAACTCCTTCCCTATCATGAGTATGTCATCCACGTACTCTACGAGGATCATCACCATACTCCCTACTACCTTTTTGTTTATACAAGGTTCATCTACCATTTTGATGATGTCAACTTCTTTGACTAATCCATCAAAACAGATGTTCCAACTCCGCGATGCCTGCTTTATCCTATAAAGCATCTTGCACACGTTTCCGCTGCTCCCACTGTCTACGAGGCCCTCTGGCTGTGTACTTATAGACGCACTCTTCTAAATCGGTATTTAGAAAAGCAGTCATGACACCCAACTGCCAGATATCGTAGTCATGGTATGTAGCCGTGACAAGTAGGATCTGGATGGACTTAAGCATAGGTACTGGAAAAGGTTTCATCATTATCCACGCCTGGTCAATGACGAAAAGCTTTAACAAGTCTAGCTTTGAAAGTCTCAACCTTTCCATATACACCAAGTAATCTTCTCAAGATATACTTGCTGCTGATAGGGATTTAACCCTTCAGATATAGCAACTAAAGTCCATACTTTGTTGGTGTATAAGGATTCCATCTCAGATCGCTAAGCACCCAGCCATTCTTACAGAGTCTCACTCCTGATGGCCAGCTCGAAGCTAGTTGGGTCATCATCTCATGATGCAATCCTCGCTCCCACTGTCATAGAGAAACCGAAGTATCTCTCAGGTGGGTGAGGAACCCTGCTAGATCGGCGGAGAGGCCGAGGTTCGTTGGAATCTACTGAATCCTTTGGTTCTATCAAATCATTAGCTGCAGTTTGTATAGCTGGAACATTTCCAGTTCTACTTAACAGACCTTGCCTCGAGCTTGTTCGGATTTTGCTTTTAGACATAGGCCGGACAACCCCAAATCTTAACTAACTTAAGATATGGGCTCTTCCCTTTCCATATCACATATGAAGCGGTAGGCAACTGATTTGATTGGAACCCTATTCAATAGGTATGCGACTTCTCAAGTGCATAACCCTCTAAGGAAAAAGGTAACTCAGTAGTACTCATCATAGAGCACACCATATCAAATAGGGTGTATCTGCTCCGCCCCGACATACCATCGTGCAATGGTGTATACGGAGGAGTAATGCTGAGAGAGAATCTCATTCTCCTTTAGAATAGCCCAGGATTTCCGTGCTCAAGTATTCTCCTCCTTGATCTCATCATAGGACATAATACTTATACCCGTATTGGTTCTCTACTTCTAACTTATATTCTGTGAATATCTCAAAAGGTTCGGACTTGTGTTTCAACAAGAACATAGGTCTGAATCTCGAGAGATTATCAGAGAATGTAATGAAGTACAAAGAATCAGTCCTGGCATGTGTAGACAGGGGACCTACATGCATCAACATGTATCATCCCAAGAGTTCACTAACTCTTTCTCTGTTTCCAATAAACAGAGCTATGGTCATCTTATCTTTGTGACATGACTGGCAAGTTTCACAAGATGTAAATTCAAACCAATTTAAATATGCATCTTTATGTAACTCTAGCTAGTCGGGTCACATTGATCTGACCTAGTCTACAATACCTCAAGAAGAATTCGTTCATTTCTGAACTCTTCCTCTTGTGTGTGTTTCGTATACTAAGAACTGTAGTTTGATTTAGAACGTCAATGCTTTTAGACAACGTGCCTGAACCGATCAACTTTTGATATAGGAAATGTTCAAAACATTATCCAACAATACGAAATTTTATCGTTTCTTTACTAATAAAGAGACAGATATGATTTTGTATATCAGGTTCGGTATCTAATAACATTCGTTCAGAATCAATGTATTACAATACAGGGTGACAGTGACCAACAGACTTGGCTGCAACACTTGCCCCGTTTTCTGCCTCATGAAACTTATCACCCGTTCTCAGTTTTTCTACCCTTTTGTTGCCCTATGTAACATCTTACATATCTGGGATCCTAATCCGGTATCATATACCAAGGATGCGGAGGATACTGAGAAACAGTTCTGTATAATGAACACACCCGAAGATGATGCATCAGCATGCACTCTCTTCGTTTGGGCGGCACGGGAAATCTGGTATTCCCCAATTTCCTTCTCTGTCTTATAACAATTATAAGTTGGAGCGGGACCAACGTTCCCCAGCTCAGTATAACAAGCGGGTTCGGTCAATAATCCGTTTTATTATCTTGATTAAGGCGTGATATGGTCGCTACCAGGAGAGAGAGAGAAGAAAACACTCAGCGTACGCTCTTGCAAGAATAGATTGGTTATAATTTTATCTAATCAGGATGGCTCCCACTGCTTTTTATCAAATCTTCCTTCAAACCCTAAAAGGAAAGACTAGCCGGGATTAATTACACACTACAAGTTCGCCAATCTTTCAGCCAGGCCAGTGTCGGTACTTTGAGGGAGGTCCCCCGTTCTTTCGCACGAACCTAATTAATGTAAACCTCATTTTCACAGAGGCATAACCCCGTTAACACCTTTCTAGACACCTACTTGATCGGCTAATTGTAATGTGTAAATCTCTCCCAGGAGTAACTCTTACTCGCAGCGGGTATCGGGATCCAACTATCTCATAGAAGGTATGCAATCTCATTGCAAATTTCAACACTTGAAATTCCCGATAATATTTTGCCCCTAGCATCCTATGACCTTGACGGAGGCCAACAAACCATAGGCTACTAGTCAAGTTCAACCCGTCATTTCTTGATCGAATCAAACCCACCCGCACGACCCTTGACGGAGGCCAACAAGGTCGCACGACTACCCTAACTCAATCTGCATCATATGCATAAGCAGATAAATACTGGTTAGCTACCGCACACTGCGCCTTGACGGAGGCCAACAAACGCAGCACGAATACTAAACAGCAGTTATCTGAAATGACGAAGGACTACGACAGGTTTTTATGAAAACCTATTGCGTAATGAACTTGATATCGTTGTAGGATCGAATGAATTTTGAAATGGAGTGTTTTTTAGGCTTTTCTAGTTTTGCTAAAGGAGTCACTCCCGGTGAAGGGATCGTCGGTCCTTTCCTCGTCGAATGAGGTGCAGGATATATCATATATATCACTGTGCAAAGCGAAAACTCTTAAAAGCAATCAAAAGGCAAACCGAAAGTGTAGCATCTGCCAGTTATTGCTAAAGGAGTCACTCCCGGTGAAGGGATCTCGGCCCTTTCCTTATCGAATAAGGTGCAGGATATATCATATATACCGCTGTGCAAAGCAAGAACTGTAGCTACATGTTATATTTTGAAATTCGATTCTACAACATCTTAGGTTTCTTTTATTTCATTAATCTCATTAATGAAGTCCCATCATTTAAGTACCTAAACATCACAGATAAATACGACGTACACTTATGCCATCCGCATTCGCCTCGATGTCCCCTCGTGCACCGTTAGGTTAGGTAACTAACGGCAGAGCGGGGCAGGGCTAGCGCGGGTGTAAAACATAAGTAACGTCTATATAATATATCATATATACTATATACTGTATCTATCATAGAATATCACATGATCACATCACAGATATCGCAGCAGAAGAATCATATGAAATATTGGATATACAAGGACGTCCGTGTTTTCAATACGAGCCAGTACAAAACACGGATTCCACGGTCGTGATGAATAGCCAAACCCACACTCCTAGACCCCTATGAGAGCGGCAAGCAACCCTACCAATTCTGGAGTTAGCAGACCCGGACTCGACTCCTCGAGTTGGTCTCCCACTGGACTCCAGAACCCGGTTACTTATGCCCTCCTCCTTGGGTTTATCCTAGTGCGGAAAAGTAAATAATATACAAAGGGTGACAACTTCCGTAACCTGGAAGTGCCCCAATAAAAGAATATTACATACAAGTTTTTACATGAATGAAAATGAAAAACACTCAACTCACATAAAAACCCCCGGCTATTCATACATGACGATCCAATATAACATATCCAGCAACACATAACATCACATGTCATCAACGTAAGTAAACATGCGTATCCCAATTGTCGTTGACATATAGCAACGAAACCGGCGATATCACATATTACACTTACGGTCACAGAAAAGAAAGTGTAAAACTACAACAGTTGGAATCCGCAATCTGCATAGACATCGCATGCCTAATCAAATGAATTCCTTAGACATCGCATGCCTAACAATTATAAACCCCGCATTTTAGTCTCATTATCGAAAACACTTTTCAATACCAAGTCGGGCAATTCAACAAGATTCCCGACATCCTGATCGAATGCTCGTCGCAAACTTTAGTAGGCGGCCGCACCCCCGACGCCGTCGACGAAGTGCACCAAGGCGGAACACCGCTACCGCGAGCACCCGAACGGATGCTTTCGGCGACGGGGTTCTCCTACAGTCACTTGGTCGGGGCTATGGGGTGTAGCTGTCTATTAAGTTTACCCGGCCAGTATCCGCGTACGCTACGTGATTGCGACGGACTTTTGATCACATCAAAATTCCGTGGCAACCGATCAAGTGAGACTAAAGTGCTATGTTTATAACATTCATTCAGTTATCACATAACTTTTGTGAATTCCAATTATTGTATCCCATTCCAAATAATTAGAAAATGTTAAACTTTCCGATTGAACATTCGAACACCCAAGTTTTCCCGATACAGATCAACACATGAAACAAGTCTAACAACATTCAGTTCGTGCCTCAGTACCAACGGTCCAGCCGTAGAAGGGTCAAGCCAACGCCTCACATATGGCACGCCGTACTGCCCCAAACCCGAAGGTTCAAAGGGCAGTTCAAGACGGTCACATAATCGAGTTAAGGTTTGTTGTCTTCTAGAGGGTCCATCGCGTTACTTGCACTACTTAGAATGTCGTTAAACTACGGAAAAATCCAACACATGGAAATTTCCCGACATGGGAAAAATTGGGTATTTATATTCGGTCGAACTTTTTAACATATTCTAAAATTTATCCGGAAAGCCACACAGACAAAATTTGATATTCCGATCGAAACTCCGAAACCCCAAAACCACCTCTGAAAATTCAACTCTTGAAAAATTATTAAAAATTCCCAGAAAAAGAAGCACTGGAAATAAAGAATTACTGTGCAAATGAAATAAACTAATTCGGCCGTACGGCCGCGGAACCGCCGCATGAGCCTTGCTCATGCCGCGGAACCGCGGTGGAAGAGTAGAATTGGGCCCACGAAATTTACAGTAATTCCTAATAAACCCTGCTTGATTTTCTGAATATTTTTAATTGCGAAAAATCCCAGATTTTGAAAAAAGGACAGAGAGCATGTTTGTGATCGGGTTTCGGGTTCGTTCGGACTTCAAATTCCATCTGGACTTCGCCTAAGGCTCTAGCTAGGCTCTGATACCACTGTAGGGTTCCTGGGCACCCTAGTGAGGTCTCACAAGGCATCGAACATGCCAATTTCAAAAATTAGAGGTGCCGAGAGACCCTAACACGGACCGTTTGCTAGATTTCTAGGCGAAAAACAATCTAGTTAACAACTTAACTAATGGGATATCGGAAATACAACCTTTGTAGATCCGGTGCTCCACCTCCATAGCTCCGCAACGAAGTCGTCTCCGCTGTCCAAAAAGAATTCGGGCTCTAGAGTCGGCTTCGTCGGAGAAAAAGCGAGCTAGGTCGTCGATGTCCATGCCGAAGATGATCTACGTCGAGGCATCGCTAAATCAAGCTCCGACTTCACCAAGTCAAGAAACTTGTGAAGTAAACACACTCTACTACTTGGAAAGAGGTAGAGGATGAAGAAATAGGAAGTGGGTAGACTTTAGATTTGGATTTCTCACTCATTTGCTCAATTCACCATTGATGAAGAAAGCTTTTTCTTCTTTAGTTCAAGGAAGAAGAAGAAGAAAAATGATGATATGAATAATTCTAAAATGAAAAGAATAAATCATTCTTATCATCTTAGAACCATGGTTTAGTGTAGAGAATTAATCATGGTTGAGTGGTATGGTTAGGGTTAAGGATGAGATAAGAATGGTGGACTAAGTCAAAGCTTCATGAAGCTTTAACTAAACAACAAAAGAAGCCACCATTCTTTTCTCTTTCTTTTATTCATTTATCAAAAATAAATGGATAACTAAATAAGATAAATGAATAACAAATAATAAACCCTAACCATTTCATTAACCAAGGTTTAATACTTTACACTTAACCAAAAAGCATGTATCATCAAACATGATACAAGCATGTGCACAAAACTATATCGAATATACAATGTGCACAACCGAGCGAGAAAATCCATTTAAAGTGAACCGATACCAGTTAATGCAAAGTAATATATCAAATATATAATTATGCATCAAATCATTAAATCAACACTTGATTTAACGATCCGGTCATATCGTATATAACCGACTAGTATGCAATGCATCGGTTTATCGAATCAACCCTTGATTCGATAACTAGGGTATATCGCATATAACCTAATCGATACATTCATCGCGAGAATGAAATACGGTATCACATACACGCATTATTCTCGGCCCAGCACATATCTCATATGCGCTCCTATTTCGTTTCGCTTGAGCCAGGAAACCTCTGTGTAGGACTCTAAAGACTCGTCAATACGCCGGCAGCAGATGATGATCATATCAAGCATCCACAAGCCGCAAGCGGTCTGCTAAACGTAACGGCCACCCGGGTATTGAGCGATCAGAAGATCGACGAGCAAGCCCGCTCACACTCCTGTGAATCCAACCAGTAACACTACCGTACAGTCCGGTCCGATCGTCTGATATGTCGCATATCTTGCCTAGGGGTGGTAAACGTCAGACCCCAATAGCTCGATAAGTCGTGTCGATATGAGGCTCATAATGGGTCGAGAAACTACTGGTAACACTTACCAGCAATTCTCTGATCAGCCCTGGCCAGGGACTTCCTGTTATAGCCAATCAAACACAGCGCAACATCAACTCCCTATACCGGGAGAGACGAATCCCCTCCTATCGCTCATTGCCTCCATGTGACTCGGGACTGTACCCAAAAACCACCGTTTTGCACGCCCTCTTTGACGTGGTAAGATGGAAATCAAAGCACAGTGGGAACCACACAAGACTCTATGACGATCTCGGGTCAACAGACTACTCTGTACCGGTGTCACCAGAGAACTGCCATCTGACGTGAGGTATAATACCATCTGGGAGTTCTCGGCGAGTCCGTCCAGTGTACCCAGTCTCTACTGAGCACCCGTATATCATCTCTGATGTCAAACACCAATGGATATGGGATCATCCATCGCCCATCTGTATGGGTCGAGAAGGTATACGCTAGTCTACTCTGGTATATCGATGCCCCATCTCGATACACCCACGACTAGGGACTTTGAAGGATGTACTTATGGACTACCATGTCCCCACTAGTATGATCCGCATCACAGTCCAGGTAGTCAAGTACACATCCTAAGGGCTTTACCAACATGTAACAGAGAGACAATCAGTGTACACGTTAAGGTAAAGGTCAACCAGATAGCATACTATCATGTCGAGCAAGAAAGTCCTCCCTATATATGTCCCAGCATCCACTACAATATACATCCAATGTACAGTAATGGCCTCTAGGGCATACATATAACTAACAAACCTGTCATTATCCAGGATTAATTAGACCCACCCGTACGAGCCCTTGACTATGTCAACATGACCGTATGACTATCCTAACCAATCGCATATCCATGCAACAGAAAAGTACTACAGAGCTACCGAACACTACGCCATGACTAGGTCAACAAGCACAGCATGAATACTAAGCAATACTAATCTGAAATGACGGAGGGCTACGGCTGATTTTTGGCGAAAAACGTTTAACGTAATGAACTTGATATCGTTGAAGGAACCGAGTGGTTTTACAAATATATTGTGGCGCAAACTTTTGCTAAAGAGGTCACTCCCAGTGAAGGGATCTCGGCTCTTTCCTCATCGAATGAAGTGCATGATATTCTAAACTGAATACCACGATGCAAAGCAAAAGAATCGAAAATAGAGCAGTTATTACAAATACACAAACTATCGCCTAAGAGATCACTCCCTATGAAGGGATCTCGGCTCTTGTCTCGTCGAATGAGGTGTTGGATATTCATAACTGAATACCACTGTACAAAGAAAAAGGAAACATCTTGTAATAACAGTTTTTGAAAATTTGGTTCCAACAACATCAAATATGTTTGTTTTATCCTTGCATTGATCAGAATCAACGCAGTCCCATAAAATAATCATATCACACCACAGAAAGGAACAAAAAATATAATGTACGTATATGTCATCCGCATTCGCCACTGGGCCCTGTCATCACCCGTTAGGTTACTTAACTAACGACAGAGTGGAGGCTGGACTAGAGCGGGTGCAAAACATATACAACATCTACTAATATATATAAATATATATAACATTCGTCCCAGGCATGATATAAGCAACATCACAGAATCTCAGCAAGCAATACAGAATGGTGGATAATCTTGGAGCCTCGGGTTTCATTTGAGACGCAAATGAGACCCGACATTCCCTATCATGTGGATAGCCTGTGCAATGAAAACCTAGACCCCTACGAGTGCGGCAAGTTTCCCGCCAATCCCAGAAGCGACGCAACCCCAATCAACAACGTGAATGAGCCACCCAGCACTTCACGGAATCCGGTAACTTGGGCACCCCTCCGTGGGTCAAACTATACCCCCTACGAGTGCGGCGAATAACCCGCCAATTCTAAAGTAAGGTCCCCTCCGTCTCAACGTCATGTGATGCGGACCCGTTGCCCTCTAAAACCTGGTTATTCGTGTCGTCACGACCCGAAGGTAGGGAACGTGACCGGCACTTAAATTACGAAACGTCTCAAGACGTAGCGTAATCCAATTAAGCCAAAACCCAGAAATCTAAACCATTTAAAGAAATAGAGTGTCGAAAAACTCATTTAAAAGTTAAGTTAATATAGAAAAAGTCACCTTGAAATTCTTTATAATAAGCTCAAGTTTTATAAAATATTCGGCAGAGTCTCCTTTGTAAATACTTGCCCCAAACGGGTACAAACTTGAATATATGCAAGTAATGAACAAAGGCATCCCTAAGCGGGAGCTAGCTCTTCGCCAAACGGCGGAATCACAACCACATGCAATATATATCCTTATAATATGAACTAATCATCTGAAAACAAGAAATAAGAAAACACCACGTCGGCTCAAGTGAGAATCAACACCAGAAATAGAATACATACAAGTCTCACAAGCTCAACATTTAAGTCCAATATAAAACTGGTGGAAAACGGTAGATAAGGTAGATGGAGTATACTAGATACAATAATAATACACAAAGTAGGAACAAAATATCCTCGCAACCCACCTACGCGCAATGCTGCAAGTCCAAGCAAAGAAGCTAAAATGATGAAGTACGCCCGTCGCTACTGTGCTAACGGGTCGGACCTGCAAGATACTGTGGCACAATGGGGGTGAGTTGCCAACTCGTGAGTAGTAAGTAACATCTAACAAGGCTATCGTAAGCATGCACGCAAATGCGTCACAGCCTACATACACTAATATGATGCGATGCGCATGTTTGAACGCAACATGAATGTATAATCAACACGAAATCATGATATGTCTGATATGAGAAGATCTGTATCTTTAACTTAGTATAACCTTTTGTAAAATAAAACTGGATTATCATTAGTGAAATCGACAGAAATCCGTGCCAAATATCGACACAAAATATGTATATCTCAATGTCTCAATATCTCAATATCCCGGGCTCCATCAGTCCGTATCGACCCATATTATCAAATCTCACGACTACGTCGGTATCCTCCGGATATCCTCCGCGTCAGACATCACCGGTAGGTATTGCTCCCCTTCCGGGCTCAACGCGTTCTCAATACGTCCATCTTGCCCCGGGGTACCCTACCGGGTCCACCATATACCCGCAGACGGTGCATCCACCTCCTTGAATCGAAGGTATATGATACAGCTCAAGAACGGAGAAAACTCATGGTGGATGCCACACATCATAACACGAGAAAACCGCAACTTACATTTTTAAAATGATAATAGGTTTATAACATTCTTGCGGTTTTCCCCAAAATCCAAAAATCTCATAAACACTGAAATCTTCAAAAAGAATCACAATATATGAATATGTCAGAAATAATGGATGTCTATGATATCGATAATAACCATGCGATGTACGACTAAAGCTATGTATGAATGATGGTGCGATGAGGTATATAACTAACAACCTATATATCAATTCTGATGCTATGAGTATACAACTAAAATCTACAGATAATGTATGATGCAAACGCACAGATACCGATTTAAGAAAGTTCTATAGTGTCAGTGGCATAGCAATTACCAAGGGCGTGTGTGTTCACATCAATACTGCATGTGCGACATGAACCAATGGTAATGGTGCAAGTGTCCTAAGTGATAATATCATATGTAAAAAGATGCAATGCCATGATATGAATGATTTGGAGACTACGCATATAAATATAAGAACTACTAATAATCCTAACTATCGGTCGCCTTGCACCATCCAGACGATTTCCCCATAGATGTGCACATCTACTCACCGGGACGCCTCGGCAAAACTGATCCAATCAATGCCTTTCCTTTTCTCGTCGCGTCCGACGTCTCAGCAACTAATCCTAAAATCGCACAATGAGTATAAATGAGGTTAACAAATTAAATAGACGTGAAATCAAGACGGTACAAAGTAACTAACGTGCACTAACTAGACGCGGATACACTTGGTGCACAAAACACGCATGACATCGCCAAAATCACAACTAAGGGTCGCTATACGTGGAAATCCCCAAACCTAGAACCCAGTCGAACCAATCGCGCATTCACAACACACTAAATATTTTAGGAAATAGATTGTAGCTCATTCCAACCTTAATCATAATTAAAATCTATTTATTCTAAAAACCTAGTAAGGAAGCTTTAACCATTTAGTACAAATCTAGATGTTTTAGCAAATCTAATGGCCACAATGTTCATTTAATATCTTAATTAGGCCACTCAAATATTCACTAATTTTTAATCACACCTATTTACACACTAATCATGAATTTAGTTTACATGAACATTTAAATAGGACAATTAAAAGTGATGATTAGCAAGTAAACAACTAGATTAGATCTTGCAAGGTCTTAAGATGTTAAACTACACATTGCTAACTAAATCAAGTGATATAAACTTTAACTTGATCTCAAACCCTTCTCTTTAATATGAAAATCTTGAAATTAATCTATATTAACACCTAGTTAAAAATTAGATTAAAGCAATACTAACAAGATAACAATTTGATTAAGATTTATACCTCACAATGGTTTGGGAAAGATCCAAACTAGCAACCAAAAATGTAGACTTGATCTAAGGAACCAAGCTTAGATTGAACAAGGAATTTTTTTTGTGAAGATTTTTGCTATGATTTGTGTTGATTTTATTGTTTATTTTTGATGTGAAATTGAGGTTGAAATGAGAACAAGATGATGAATTGGAGAAGGGGGGCTGCTGCTGCCAAGCTCGGCCAATGAGGGGAGAATGTAAGGGTGTGTGTGTGTGAAATTTCCAAGTCAAAGCTCCCATAACTCATTAATAAGGCACCATACTTATTTATTCTATTCATTTTATTTTCTTTTCTTTTATTCTATTAAGTTTTCTTTAAAACATCTAGAACCATGAAGAAAATTTTAGAAAAAAGAATATGTTACAATTTAAGTGTTAAGTTGTCATGATTCACTAATATGTAATTAACCCATTTTAATTTGTAATTATCACTAATTTAGTGTGTAAGTGAAACCTTAAAATAATATTTAAAAATAATTAATTAAGGAAAATAATTAAGTAAACTAACAATTAATAAGTGGCTAATTAAAAACCAATACTAGCCATTACATAGTTAAAATAGGTATATTAAAGTATATGTGGAAAAAAATAATTATATCTTGGTTCTTACGGAAAACACGTATTATCAATAATTAATACATAATTAACTTAATTGAATTTTCAGAACGCTACAATCTTTCCCCCTTAAAGAAATTCGGTCCCCGAAATTAAAATTTAACTATGCGTACCTTCGAAGAGATGGGGAAATTTCTTCCGCATCTCTTCCTCGGCTTCCCACGTAACCTCTTCGGTGTTCGGACCACGCCAAAGAACCTTTACGGAAGGTATGACCTTTGACCTCAACTTCTTCATCTGCCGATCCAGAATGACTACCGGCTTCTCGGTGAAAGAAAGGTCGCGCTCCAGCTGGATTGTCTGGTATTGAATCGCGTCAGAGGGGTCATGAAAGTAATTGCGGAGCATCGATATATGAAACACGGGATGAACATCTGGGAAGCCGTGCGGAAGAGCCAAACGATAAGCAACTGTGCCGATATGCTCGAGAATCTCAAAAGGGCCCACATATCTGGGACTAAGCTTCCCTTTCTTTCCGAATCTCAACACGCCCTTCATCGGAGAAACCCGTAAGAAGACATGATCGCAAACGGCGAACTCAAGTCTGCGACGGCGTCTATCCGCAAAATATTTCTGCTTGCTCTGGGCCGCTCTCATCCCCCAAATCAACTGGATCTTCTCGGTCGTCTCCTGCACACTCTGCGATCCAAAAACACTGCTCTCACTGAGCTATGTCCAACAAACGAGCGATCTAAATCTCCTCCCATATAATGCCTCGAAGGGTGCTATCTGAATCTTCTCCTGGAAGTTGTTATTATATGAAACTCTATTAAGGCTATGTGGCGATCCTAACTGCCACCGAAAACCAGAACGCAAGCTCGGAGCATATCCTTGAGAGTCTGTATGGTCCGCTCTGAATGACTGTCTGTCTGCAAATGGAAAACTGTACTGAAACTCAATCGGTGCCCAAAGTCTCTAGAAGTTTTTATAATAGTCTGCTGGTGAACTGGGTGTCTCTGTCGGAAACAATGCATGTTGGAACGCCGTGTAGTCGCACAATCTCATCAATATACATATCTGAGCATACTTAACGAATTCGAAAGTGGTCTTGACTGGAAGAAAGTGAGATGCTTTCGTCAATCGGTCTACGATCACCCAAATAGAGTCATACTCACGACTGGTCCTAGGTAGACCCACAATAAATCCATAGAGATCTGCTCCCATTTCTACTCCGGAATGGGCAAAGGCTATAATCCTCCTGCTAGCCTCTGATGCTCAGCCTTGACTTGTTGACAAATCAGGCATCTCAAAACAAAATCCGTGACATCTCTCTTCATCCCTTCACACCAGTAGACTTTCTCAAGTCAGGATACATCTTGGTGGAATCCGGATGAACACTATATACTGACCGATGCGTCTCCTCCAACAGTAAGGCCATGTCCATAGCAGTAGCATAAGTGTCAAAGCGCTAGGCGCCGATGGCAAGAAATAACTGTGTGTCAAGTCCCCGTACAAACCTCTTTATTCTCTTCTCTTCAGTGTCGACCAAGTAAGGAGCATATCGGGACAACTGGGTAAACTGAATGTCATACTCGGACACTGTCATCCCAAGAGTCTTGCGCAAAGACTCGAAACTACGAGCTTGAGCATCTCGGACACTCTCCGGAAGGAAACAAGCAATAATTACCGATGTAAACTCATCCCAAGTCATAGGAGGTAGACCTGCAGCTCGGCCTCTCTCAACTGACTCGCATCACATCTGAGCAAGACCCTCTAGACGAAAACTCGCAAGCTCAACCCATCTCTCGTCAGAACATCTCAGGCCCTTGTAATCTGGCATACACAGTCGAGTCCCAAATCGTAGTACTCCCTGATCATTGATCACGAACTCTGAATCTCTGCCCAGTTGAACCTGCTCCATGATCTTTGACAAACGAATATCATCGGACTGTGCCTCACGGATACGATCAAGTAACTGTGGATATGCACGGACACGGGCAAGCCGTTCCCCGGTCAAAGTAAACTCGAATTGTACTCGGCTGTCACATAGAATCTGCTAATCTGCTATCGACTGTCTCTGAACTGCGCTCACACAAGACAAGCTACCATCGGGCCTCTGACTCAAAGCATCTGCCACAAAATTAGCCTTGCCCGGATGATAAAGAATCTCGCAGTCATAGTCCTTCACTAGCTGTAAGTCTACGCTAGCGCCCCGGCAGTCTACAGACGCCAAACGAGGAACAAAAACTTTTTAACTGGCGCTATCGTATACTTTAACCCGGATCTACCATTATTGCTAAACTAACAAACTGTAAAGAGTGTAGAAATGTTATACCGAACGATCCGAGTCCTTCGTTCTTTAACCATCATCCCACGCTCCGTTGCGGCTGCTCCGATCTCATCGATCTCCGATTCCTTCGTCGAGGTGACACCACGTCGACGATTCTTTAAACGGGCTCCCGCCTCTGACTTGAGGCAACTCGATCGTCAAGTTTGCTAAAAGAGACGACCAAGAATGATGTAGAGAATGAGTAAATGACTTTGTCTCACTTCGTCCAAGTCCGTGGACGATCGGTAAATGAAGTTGCCGAGGGAATCGGGTGATGGAATGAAATGAGCTGTGAAATTCCATACACCCCAAAATCTATCATATCTTTTTTCCAAATGAAATCAACAAGTGAGAGAGAGAGAGGAGGGGGCCGGCCACTCATAGCAAGAGGGGGGTGAGTGTAGGAGGGAAGTGGTGACCATAAGAGAATGAAGCTTATCTTGATCATTAAAGAAAACAATGAGTCACAAAGATACAATGAACCTTAAAACCCTTAGTCATCATTGCATTAATGACACCATTAATGCACTAATGACTCACCATGTCAAGTCACCATCCTAGTCATCATCTAGAAGCTTCCACAATCATCTCAAGAAAAGATAAACCCGTCTTTAACCAAATGTTAAAAGACGGCTGATAGAAAACTGGAAACGGGCAACTTCCAAAAGTGATCCTGAAACGACTTTCAGGATAACCCCGAAACTGTATAAATATACCCGCATTTGTATTACGACCGAATACAAATGCAACTGAGACAAAGATATTATATCTACTCAATATAATACTCGGATCCGGCTTAAACCAAAGCCGACCAGTATTATCTTCCCGAAAAATAACACGTGCGTAAACGCACGTGCATTTTCCGAACCCTGCCATAAAACCATACGGCCTCTACAACGTTTCGCCCGAACTTGGGAAACTGTCTGTGGGGAACTCTAATGACTCGTCAGTACCCTGGCAGTGGGTTTAACCACAAACCGTCAGCGGCACTAGCAATGCGTAACGGCTGCCCATGGACTGACCTCAAGGGAGGCCGATGAGCGAACTCATCCGGAAACCCTACTGAGCCTAACAGTGACAATGTATATACAGTCCGGTCCGTTCGTCTATGAGTATCGCATATCTGCCTAGGGGGCTAGTAACGTCAGACCCCCAATAGCAGTATAAGTCGTGTCGGAGTATAGCCCAATAACACCCTGAGATACTACTGGAGTACCTACCAGTAAATCTCCTGCCATGGCCATGGACTATGTGTAATGGCTCTCCTAGACACAGCACGACCTCGCCCCCAATACCGGGAGAGACGAATCCCCAGCCGATCCGCTCACGTGCCTCCATATGGCTCGGGACTGTACCCAAAAACTACCTGTTTGCACGATTCCTTTGAGCCGTGGTAGGGTAGAAATCAAAGAACAGTGGGAACTCACACGAGACAAATGACGACCTCAGGTCGATGAACTAACCTGTACACATGTCACCAGGGAACTGCTATCTGACGATATGTATAATACCAACTAGCAGGTTCCCGGCGAGTCCTGTCCGGTGTACTCATAACCCAAGGAGCACCTGTATACATCTTAGGTGATCCAACTGACACCAGTGGCTTGTGAGACCGGCCACCGCCCCTCGTCAGGGTCTCGACTGTACACACTAGTCTACTCCGGAGTATCGATGCCCTGTCTCGAAACTCCCACGACTAGGGACCACAATTAAGGATATGCATATAAACTACCCAACTCTCACGTATATGATCGCCATCATACTGTTGGTAGTAAAGTAAGATCCTAAGGGCTCTATCAAAGTGTAACATGTAATCAGTCACCTAAACATGTACACGACTGATAAAGGCAAACCAGATAGCATACTATCATCTTGAGTAAGATTGTCCTACCGGTATAGGTCCTCCGCAATCATTGCAATCACGTACCTGCGATCCAATAATTGACTATGAGGGCACTATCTCCAACAATCTCCCACTTGCACTCAAGGCTAATTATTGCGATGTCGACTACTCACAGCCCGTGTGAAACCGAACATCCAACTCCTCTACTAATCAGTATCACAAAGCCCGTTTGTAAAACTATTGTGTTCGAGAAATAGCCTTAGTGAGTGGATCCGCCTAGAAGTTTCTTTCTATATCTCTCTTAATCTCAAGTTCGCGGAGAAAGCCATCTCCCGAATCGAGTAATACCTGTCTTAGAATATGTCTGGATATCTGATGGGACCTAGTTCATAAATGAACTCCAAATCCAAACTTCTTAGACTGTATCGATCACTGAACCTAATCAGTATCCGGCACCATGCCACCCACAGTATCCTCTTGGACCACCTGTCCATAATACTGTCCCTCTTCGTCAGAGGGAAAAACTATAACTCTGACAATCACTCTGTCAACCATGTCACTTTTGAAGCCTGGAATGATAACCGTCTCCCGAAAGAGGCTGCCGTCATCAAATCCGTAGAACATGTACTTATGTTCTAAAACTGCTTCCTTATGTTTCTCCAGGATTGGATTAATACAAACTTATTGCATCTAGTGCAAAAACAACATCTGGTGTGGTACTTGACATCTCACGATTGACTCAATTGCCTAAGCAAGTGATCTGTCAATCATGCACATCCCTCTCCCCTTTAGTCTATATGACACCTTTAGAGAGGGTGACTCCATCACCTGCAGGTACACCACCATGCTAGGAGTCAACTATTCTAAAAACCATTAGAATATCTGTCAAAGTACCCACATTGGGAAACTACCCAAATCCAGATCTAAAACCATATATCTAGAAACCAGAATGTCAAATATTATATCCATATCCTGTCTGGAGAAACAACTGTGTGACGACCACAGTACAACCGATCGTAGTATAGGAATTTTACTTCCTACTCTGTGTATGTCATCCAGATACCATGACATCACACCCTACTACCTTCTTAACAGATCCATCCCCTATCCTGATTGAAGTCAAACCCATGACTGTCACATCAAAATTAGATGATCTATCTCCGCTATAACTGCTCAAGTCTATAAATAGACATAAGCTACTTGCCCACTATGCTTCTGCTGCTCCCACTGACTACGACAACCCTCCTACCGGGTCTCATATCCTAGAACATCAGTAGTGTCAAGTCTGGGTAGATAAGAACCTCCCTGTCACCGTCCTTGAGGCTACCGAAGTACCTCTCGGGTGTCTGAGGTTACCCACCATATCTGCGGAGTGGCTATTGGAATGTCAAACCTGATTGAATATATAGGTCCTATTAAATTTTCCGTAATCGTTCGCGATTCTGGAATCACTTCCAGTTCTACCATACTCCCACTACTGTTTTCTGAAAAAATCCATTTTTACTAAAACTGTGGCGAGTCAAGAACAATATCACTATTGATCTTCCAAATGGTAGAATATCAACCCTCGTCATAGCCAGGGTCAACCCACAAACAGCCGTTACAGAAACGTGCCCTGAGTTATCCAGAGTCTGGTTTTAAGCATAAGCTGGACAACTCCCCATACCTTAACATCTTTTAAGGTACGAACTATTCTATATCCAATATAGAAACATTGGCACTAATTTAATTGGAACCAGATTCAAATCATGCAGCTGTCTCCGGTGCATATCAACTTAATGGAAAGAGGCTAATCAGCATTACTCAACTTAGGAATCCATCCAATTATGAGCAACCTGAAAGAGAAAACACGTTTCTCAAAACCATCACTATTATCTGAATATCAATCACAAGAATCTACATCTTCGATCTCTTTGAAGAATCCCGATACTTGTGATACCTGGTTCTCTACTTTATTCTTATACCCACAACTTCTCAAAACTTAGACCTTGTATTTCTACGAAACACTCGTCTAAATACTAGAGAAGTTATAAGTAAACAGAACATAGTACGAGGACCTACCCCTTTGTCCTGATGGACACTGGACAACATACAATACTCTGTATAAGTTCGCTGAGTTAAACAACTCATAACCTGTGCGTAGTAGGTTGAAAACTGTACCCTGGTGATTTCCACAAATATCACCAATTATGACGTATTCTGATATAATGAGGATAATCACCTAATTCCCAATATCTTTCTTCCACTCATCATCTGTAAAACCATACAGATATGAGAATGAAACCTAGTAAATACATACCCTTGGAGTAAGTATCTAATCGGGAAAACAGTTTTTGCTTTAACAATGCACTGAAACATGAAAATGTTTCGTAGGGGTATCCTGGTATTCATAGTAATGCCTCTTCCATAATCCAATTCATGACTTCAACCGTATATTTTATTGCCATCTTTCCAAATCCCTTTATTTGTCTTTAGTCATTACCTTCTGTACACCATCGTTAGGCTAAATGGTTTTCTTCCTTCCCTACCGTTCGGCACCAGCCTATGGTTTGGAAGAAGACTATCCAGTAAGCATAATAGGTGTACCCTCCTAAACCAAGGAGTACTCACAACTGAGAGAAGGTGATGATAAAAGACAACTGAATAATACCTTATTCCTTTAAAGGTGAAATAGGAGTGGCGATGAAGTACGCGGTTTGGTCGTGAATGATAACAGTCGTAATTTACTTTGCCCTCTTTCTAATCCCTTTATTTTGTCTTTACATATTACCTTCTGCACACCCTACTTAGGCTAATTGGTTTTCTTTATTCCCTACCTTTTGGCACCAGCCTATGGTTTGGAATAAGACTATCCAATAAGCGTAATAGGTGTACTCTCCTAAACCAAGGAGCTCTCGCAACCTGAGAGAAGGTGATAATAAAAGACAACTGAATAAACCAATTCTATTTCTCCTGAACCTGGATCCATCCTCGAAGAAGTCCCTTCGAGTTCGTATATAACCATACGATGGATCTATCCAATGGAAGTGGATATCCGTAGTAATACGGGTGTTCTGAGAAATTCAAAGGGTAAAAGAAGAAGTGGCAATGACTTATGCAACTCAGGCAATCCAAAAGCCAGTATTTTAAGAAGGTTCGGTCAACTTGGTCACTGAGTCATAGTCTAGGGTCGGTCAAAGGTCGCTGCCAAAGAGAGAGAGAAAAGAAACACTCTGCGTGCACTCTAACCTAGATCAGAATGGTTATCACTTTATCTAATCCGGAAACCTCCCACCGTCCTGTCAAATTCTCCTCCAAACCTGAAAGAAGAATCAATCGGGATCACCCGAAGAGTAAACCAACTCATCAGTGGGAATCGGGATCCAACTCTCATCGCATGATAACGTGACGGAATCCACTCGCGTTATCACACTCCAGAAGGTATGCACATGCCTGGCAAGTTTCAGTTTCTTTAGAAACTCCCGATATGATTTTTACCCCATGCTCTTATGATCGTGACTAAGGGCCAACCCATCATAAGTCACATGTAAAGTTCTTCCCATCATTATCTTGTTAATTTGAACCCACCCGTACTCGCCCTTGACTAAGGGCCAACTGTTTACCTTAATCAGAGCAAAGCTCTGTTTAAATTCCAAGATGGAAAAAGAAGCAATGCTTCTGTTTTTCTCCAATCAGAGCAAAGCTCTGTCTTGAAAATTAAAAAGAAAATTAAAATTAAAATAAATGAAGTAACGTACTCTATAAGAGAAAAGCTCAGGAGAAAGAAAGAAAAAGAAAGAAAAGAAGGAAAAAAAAAAGTGCGCAGTTGCGCGACACGTGTCACGCAGCTGCGCAGTGCGCAACTGCGCAGTTGCGCGACACGTGTCACGCAGCTGCGCAGTGCGCAACTGCGCAGTTGCGCAGTTGCGCGACACGTGTCAACGCGCAGTTGCGCAAGCAGAAAATAAATAAAATAAAATAAAAAAATAAAAAATAAAAAATAAAAATAAAATAAAATTCTTTATTGCAAAAACAGAATAAAGATTTGAGAAAATCTTTTCTGTTTTTGTTAAAACAATAAGATTTCTTCTGTAAAACAGAGACCTTTGGATTAAAGATCCGACGGTGGGGAAAATTCCCCAAATCACTTAGAGAATAATCTCTTTGACAAACTTTAACTAATTTATGGGCACTATAAAAAGGACCCTAGACCTCAATTCAAAGGCATCAACATCTTGCTAAAAAAAAAAGAGAAGAGAACTCTTGAAGAATAAAGAAAAAAGGTAAAAACCTTTTAAAGAAGAGAAAATTCTCTTATGAACAAGATCATAGATCTTTAACGATAAATAAATAAATAAGTAAAAATAGTGCCTTGCACTTGTTTTATGAACCATCGGTTCTTGAACCTAAAAGGGTTATTAAATTAATAGTGCCTTGCACTTGCTATGAACCTTTGGTTCTCTGATATAAGAAAAACTTGTTATTTTTTTTTAAATCTAAATTCAATAGTGCCTTGCACTTGTTTTATGAACCATCGGTTCTTGAATCTAAAAGATTCTCAAATTAACAGTATTTTGCACAAATGCAATGCATTAATTGAAGGGCCAGGCCCAAATCAAAATGACCTGACAGGCCAAAATAAATTGCAAGGCAATAAATGGGCAGAGGCCAAATAAATTGATACTTTGCATCCTTTATACAAGGGCAGAGCCCAAAATAAAATTGATGCCTTGCATCATTCCTAAAAGGGCAGAGCCCAAAACAAATTGATGCTCTGCATCCTTTCTGGGCAAGGCCCAAATAAAAATAAAAAAAGAAATGCAATACAAAGGCAAATAAAATGTTGAACATTTCAACTGGACTTAGCCCAATTTTGGCCATAAGTCCTTAAATTAAATTGACTGAGCAAAATTGCTCTTCTAAATCAATTTACATCCGGTTCGAGGGTACATCTCCGAACTCCTTTGACATCCGTCGTTGTAATTCCTCAACGACGTCAAAGAGGTGACGGGTCCTAACGACCACACATCGATATGGACTGTGGGGTCCTTAAACTCGTGGACCGAAATGTCCTTAAACTAATATCGGACCGAGACGTCCTTAAATTAATATCGGACCGAAACGTCCCTAAACTAATATCGGACCACCACGTCCCTAAACTGGAATATGGACCACTACGTCCATAAACTGGCGACGGGCCGAAACGTCCCTAAACTAATATCGGACCGAAACGTCCCTAAACTAATAATGGACCACTACGTCCTTAAACTGGCGACGGACCGAAACGTCCCTAAACTAATAATGGACCGCCACGTCCTTAAAACTGGCGATGGACCGCCACGTCCTTAAACTAGCGCAATCGAGCCCGAACGCTCTTTTGCCGGATCTAAACGGTCCCGTCTAAGTTGATCTTAGCCCCAAATACGGTTAATGTGTCCTTAGATCTTTAAATAAACAATAAAACTCTGAATCAACTTTGGTTCAAGGGTACATCTCTGAACTCCTCTGACACATGTCGTTGTAATCCCTCAACGACATCAGAGAGGTGACGAGTCCCGACGGCCAGATAATTAAATCAATCATTACGTCAGGTCGATCCTAGTCTAAAACAGGACTAACGTATCCTTGACGAACGTTTAAGTTGATCTTAGCCGCAACGCGACTAATGCATCCTTAAACCAAAAAACACCAAACCCAAATCTAAGTAAATGCGGATTTGGACTAATCCACGCCCTACGGGCGACAGCATTACTCTGTCTCCGTATACAATCCACGGGCAACCACAAACAAAACAAACACACACGACACGAAGTGAAATTCTGGAGAAGGAGAAAGTTGTTACCGCGATGCGGTAGCGTAATTAACTGCAGGGGCTTGCGCCTGCAGGGAAGAGCGTCCCCACAATCAAAAACCCCTCACCCTGAGGGGGAATCTGACGAAGTCTGCTACATCGGCCGCATCCGTCTAAACCTCCGATACACGGTGCCATAAATCAATTTGGCATCTTCGGAGAGGTAGACGGATAAAACCAAATAGCATCTGCCCCGAATCCCAGCGTCAGGACTATCGCGGTCCTGTGCGCCGCCTTTCGGAGGGGAACAGATTCTGGCACGCCCGGTGGGACCTCTTCTTCTTTCCACTCCACACTTCGTGTGTCGTGTTCGCGAACAAATCGCGGTTTGCTGTGATTGCCTGTGGATTCAAGGTACTAAGATTTGGTGTCTTGCTCCGTGCAGAAAACAGAAGATCAATAGCTTCGAACTGCATCGCCTGCAGCAACAACTCTCGTTCCGTCATTGCTGGAGGAGTGACTTATGGGCCCCAAGCGGCCTCCCTTTTCAAAATGCCGGTGGAGCAGGTGGCTCAAGCCACGACTGGACTATTTTTTGGGACTATGCTCCCACCAATGAGCTTCGACGCCCTAATGACATTGCAAGAAGCTCCAAAGAAGTCGGTCTCCGATCGACTTACTACTGCCGCGACCCCTCTCAACGGGTCGTCCAACTCCACTGCTTCAGTTTTTAACGGACTAGGCCAGAGCTCTAACAGGCTCATGAAGAAGCCTGCCATACCAGAAGGCGTTATCCCGAAGCGGATAGCCATTCCAACTCCCGTTCCTGGCAAAATCACCAAGGTTGCTTCCCATGTTCAGAAGTCCGCTTCTGACAAGTTGGCCGTCCCCGTTCAACGGACGTCGATCTTTAAAAAGCTGGTACCGGTATATTCTGACCAACACAGGGGGCATGAGGAGATCACCCCTATAGCTGAAACAACTCTATCAGCACGACATGCCCGACGTCGCCACTGGCGTCGAGTAAGGAAGGCTGGGGGCAACTCCCCCTCTGGGATAACTCCGTCAACTCTAATGGTGGAGATCGATACTGCTGTTCCAACCAGGAACAGCTTTGAGTTGCTGAACTCGGTGCGCAGAAACTCTCCTACTGCGGTGCTAAAGCGAACTCATTCATCTGTGAAGAATATTCCAGAGAAGAAGCTAGAGCAGCCCCTTCAACGGCTGTCCTCTAAAATTTACAAAGTCTGGCGACAGGTTCAAGAGTCGGTGATCGATCAAGACTGCCTCCGACGACAGAAAAAGATGAAGGTTCGGCAGGGGAAGGATTACTCTGTCAAACCACAAAAAGCAAAAGCTACTTGGGTGCCCACTACAACGGCTCCCTTAACTCCAATCACTCAAAAAAGGAGGCCGCAAGAAGCCCCTGTGTCTTCGGCAAATCGCAAAGACACCGAACACAAACGCCCCAAGTCTGGGGGCATGGTGGTGCACACTGTTTATATGGCTTCTGGAAAAGAGGAAAGCCGCACTTCTACGGGCCACCGACCGCTCACCCGATCCGTGACGAAAGCCCAGGAGCAACAACAAAAGCTTCAGGAAATGATGACTACAATGGCTGCACTCACTGAGCCAAAAGAAAGCTCTGAAACGTCTTCGGATGAGCGTCAAGAACAAGAAACTGACGCTGACTTTTTACGCAGAGTCCTCGAAAAGAGGGACAAAGAAGCTGCAGAGCAGGCGGCAAACATAAAACAGATGGCGCTCCTCTTCAAAGATATGGTAGGGATGATGTTAGAGCCAGATCCTCCTGCTGAAGATCCTCCGATTGTCCTTGAAGATGACAAAGGAGAGACATCGAGTCCTCCTTCGGCTCTTTTAGCTGCCAAGGAAGATACCATTTCTAAGGCCGCACTGGATGACCATATAGCTCAGCAAATACGAGCTCACCAGGCAAATGAAGCGGCTGGGCAAATTGCAAGAACCGGACGACCCTACCCGGGCTGGTATGACCAAATTAGTTACCCGCCGAGATATACGATCCCTAAATTCCATGTGTATAAAGGGACAGGGAATCCGCATCAGCACGTCGCTCAATTCAGGGCCTTATGCGGCAATACTGGAGGCGATGACAAATTGTTATTACGACAATTCGTCGGCAGCTTAGCAGAAATAGCCTTTGAATGGTATTCGGAGTTACCTAACGACTCTGTCAAAACATTTGCAGAGATGGAACTGCTGTTTACACAGAGATTCGCGAGTGCTAGTGGACGCACCCCGATTACAGCACTGATAAATGCCCGGATAAGGCCCGGCGAAACGTGGGTTCAATACGCAATACGATGGCGGAACCTATGGTCGAAATGCGAACAACGCATAGAAGAGGCACCTGCAGTAGGCATGTTTGTGGGCACTCTTGATCCGCAGGCGACCATCTCGCAATTCATGATGTTCTTCAGGCCGACCACCTTCCAGGCCTTGATCGACAAATTAGCCCAAATGGACCAGATGGGCCATAGACCGTCTCCTCCAAGACCCGATCCCCGAAATAAGAAAGGAAAAGCGATCATCGTCGCCAACGCTCAGCAACAGTCGAGCAACTCAAAGCCGGTCGCTCGCCAAAACAACGTGCGTCCACGCCCATCCCTCGAAGAGAGGCTAGGACGTCCTTACTCGTTTCCTCATAATAAAACGAGAAAACTGTTTGAGCTGGCAGTGCGTAACAGACTCATCAATCTGCCGAGTCCAAAGCGTCTGTCGCAGCCAGGCGATCTTAATAATCCCAATTATTGCCCTTACCACCAAACGGTAAGTCACCCGATTGAGGATTGTTTCGTCTTTAAGGGATGGATCGAGGATCAATACCTGCAAGGCAAGTTCACGCTGTCTGAAAACTGGAAGGTAAACCCACCACAGCCACACTCTCCAAAGAAAATGGACACGCCGGGGGCAACTTGTTCTTTCGTCGAGGATGAAAACGACAGAGAAAACTTATCGGATGAATCCGAAGACTACGTGGCGACTTGTCATGTGATTTCTCATTCACTGACGGATGATGAGGAGGCTCCTTGCGCTGAGAAATCAATGGCGAACCCTGAGCCAGAGATTCTACAGCCATCAGACGAGTTGATCGATGTCTTCCTAAATGAAATTCGTTTGAAAGCAAAAGCCAATCAAGAGCGTGAAATGGCCACACTGGAAAGAACCAAGGTATTCCCGTCAAATCAAAAGCCATACACTGCGGGTAAAAACAAATTCAAGACGAGGAAACGGTTCGCCAAAGCTCTATCAGTAGGAATGAAGCTACCGCCCTCCGAAGAAAATCCTTTCTCTGAGATAGAGATGCACCCTAACTTCTGTTTATATCATCAGAAGATCATACATCCTACCGAAGACTGCGAATCCTTTAACTGTTGGTGGCAAGGGTATGTCGCTCAAAAGAGACACTTCGACAGGACAAAGTGTGAAGCTTGTGGACATCGGAAAAATGCGATAGATGAGCGCAAAAGAGTCGCCGCCGACTGTCATATAGCCGACTTCAAGGGATCACAAATTATCACCTTTGGAAGCGACTCTGACGAAGAAGCTACCCCCAACTCTTCCCTCGGGGAATCTATTTCAAAAATAAAGGAATTGAGAAGCTGCGAGAACGTTCAGCCGTGCAATCGCATGCTGCTCGAAAAAAATCTCGGCCCCGTAAACAAAGGATCGAACAAAAAGGATAAAAGAAAAGGAAAAAAGGCCCTCGTCGCCAGCACTCACCAACAATCAGGTGACCCTAGACCGATTGCTTGCCAAAACAACAAGCGGCAATCCCTCCAGGAAAAGTTGGAACGCCCTTACTCGTTTCCGCAAGATAAAACAAGGGGACTGTTCGAGCTGGCAATGCGCAACAGACTCATTAATCTGCCGAATCCAAAACGTCCGTTGCAGCCAGGCGACGTTAATAATCCTAATTATTGCCCTTACCACCAAACGGTAGGTCATCTGATCGAGGATTGCTACGTCTTCAAGAACTGGGTTGAAGACCAATACCTACAGGGCAAGTTCGCGTTGTTCGAAATTTGGAAGGTGAACCCGCCACAACCGCATGCTCCGAAAAATATGGACACGCCGGGGGCATCATGCTCATTCATAGAGAAAGCCCAACGGACAACTACGTCCTAAAACTGGATAACGGACCGAAACGTCCTTAAACTAACAATGGACCGAAATGTCCTTAAACTAATATCAGACCGAAACGTCTTGAAACTAATACCGCAGCATCCTTAGGCTGACGAGATAAAAAAAATATATAAAAATAAAATAAAATAAACGGTATGTCTATAAGCAAAGAGGGCACGGATGAAAACCCGAAAGGGCTCCGTGAGTAAAAACAGCAGGGCTGCCGGCGAGTGTTCGTGAAAACCCGAAAGGGCGCGACCTCGTAAAAAAAAGAGAAAGAGAAAAAATAAATAAAAGGAATAAAAAGAATAAAAAAAAAGGGTAAGTCCATAAGCAAAATGGGCACGGATGAAAACCTGAAAGGGCTCCGTGAGTAAAAACAGCAGGACTACCGGCGAGTGTTTGTGAAAACCCGAAAGGGCGCAACCTCGTTAAGAAACACTTATAGGGTCCTCTCGACCCTGTAAGGAGAAACCACCTGCATGAGATCCTTACGACTCACAAGGGAACAACACACTTAGGAATCCCCACGATTCCTAAGGAGAAAATACACTTGCGAAATCCTCACGACTCGTGAGGAGAAGGCTCTTATGGGACCCTCACGGCTCGTAAGATTTGAAAGTCTTAAGTTACAGAGGCCTAAACCTGTGCTTAAGCAACCCCCACAACTTTCGACATTGCCCTACAAGTGGTCCTATATTGGCCCTTGTATACAATCCACGGGCGCGAATAAACATTTCCCTAACTAAGTCCCATCTGAGACTAGGGATGTGTTTGCATGGTAAACAACCCTTGTAAGTCCTCTCGACTTACAAGGAGAAAACCCTCCTGTAGGATCCTTACGACTTACAGAGGAACAATACACTTAGGAACCCTCACGATTCCTAAGGAGAAAATACACCTATAAGATCCTTACGACTTGTAGGGAGAAATAGCTTTGTGAGACCCTTACGGCTCATAAAGTCAAAAGCCTTAGTCGACAGGACCTTAACCCTGATCGTTAAGCCACCTTTGTTCTACATCGACAGAGGCAAATGATGATTCGCTCCTGGCAATATCCCAGTGGTAGCGATGTTGATGCCTAAACCGGTATCAAATTCCAAGTCCTTTCACGGCAAATGATGATTCGCTCCTGGCAATATTCCAGTCGCAGCGATGCTGATGCCAAGATTGGTATCAGATCCCAAATCCCCTACTCATAAAAAAAATAAAAAAAAATGCATACGAAATAGCCGAAATGATGGGGCAACTTGCAAACAAAATCAGCAAGTAAAAATGTATGCACGAGTAAAAAGAAAAATAGCCAAAATGATTGGGCAACTCGCAATAAAAAAAAACAGCGAGTAAAAATAAAATAAACAGTCGAAATGATTGGGCAACTCGCAATAAAAAGTAGCGAGTAAAAATAAAGTAAATAGCCGAAATGATTGGGCACCGCGAGAAATAGCCGAAATGATTGGGCAATCGCGACCTTCGCGATATAAAAGCTGAAATGATAGAGCATCGCGGAAAGAATAAAAAAAAATGAAAGAATGAAACTTTTTGCCCTACAGGTGAAATCACATCGATCCCTGTATACAATCCAGGGGCACAGATAAAAAGGGAACAATACCTTCCCAACAGGCTCCACCAGAAAACGAAGCCAAATCCCGACGGTTCATAGATAACCTAGAGACCTTCTCGACATTTGTCGCAATATTACAGACACGATGTCAACAAATGAAGCAAACGAAGATCCCGAGCTTCAGGGTCTCGACGTCAACGTCTACAGCCTAGAGACCAACAACGGTGTGCCTCCTCATTCCAACAGGACACAGATGTTACACCATCAAGCGGAGCGATGGCAAAATCCCAGCTTCACCTCAGCATTCGTCTCGATACAGTAGACGCAATGTCAACAACAACGTTCCTCCGCAGTCCAGCTGGAGGCAGATGCAACGTCAACAAAAGACCTCACGGTCGAAACAAAGCGGAGTGATGGCAAAATCCCAGCTCCACCTCAGCATTCGTCTCAATACACCAGACGCAGTGTAAGCAAATGAAGCGAAGGCCACATTCCTAGCTTCAACGTCTTTACGGTAACTTACATAAAACCGGAAAGACAATCGGAGACCATCTCACATGAAGTGGTCACCTCCTTGACGTTCGTCTCGATACAGTAGACGAAATGTCAACCTCAGCGTTCTTCCTCCAGCAGGGATTCAAACATGATAAAGCAAATGAAGCGAAGGCCACATTCCTAGCTTCAACGTCTTTACGGTAACTCATATAAAACCAGAAAGACAACCGGAGATCATCTCGCACCAGCACAGAGTGGTCACCACCTCGACGTCCGTCTCGATACAGCAGACGAGATGTCGACCCCAGCGTTTTTCCTCCAGCAGGGATTCAGACATGACAAGGAAAATGAAGAGAAGGCCACATTCCTAGCTTCAACGTCTTTACGGTAACTAACATAAAACCGTAAAGGAAATCGGAGATCATCTCGCATCAGCACAGAGTGGTCACCACCTTGACGTTCGTCTCGATACAGCAGACGAAATGTTAACCCCAGCGTTCGTCCTCCAACAGGATTTGGACATACCAAAGAAAACGAAGCGAAGGCCACATTCCTAGCTTCGACATCTTGATGGTAACTCATATAAAACCGGAAAGACAACCGGAGATCATCTTGCACCAGCACAGAGTGGTCACCACCTCGACGTCCGTCTCGATACAGCAGATGAGATGCCGCCCCAACGTTCGTCTCGACACAGCAGACGCAAAGTCATCAAACAAATGGAGCCACGGCAAAATCCCTAGTTCCCACCATGACATTCGTCTCGATACAGAGGACGCAATGCCAGCAAACGAAGCAAAGGCCAAATTCCTAGCTTCAGGGTCTTAACGGCAAGTCATATAAAGCCTGAAAGACTATCGGAGATCATCCCACACCAGCGCGGAGTGGTTATGACTCATCGGGGCTCTCCAAAATGAGCCTAACCTCAAGTAAAAAGCGGCATGGCAAATTCCTAGAGCTTGCTCTTCCGACGGTCAAACTGCCAAGGAGGATTGCTTGAAGACGTCTTGTCCAGCCCCCGAAGGGATCAGAGACACGGCAGTCGCGGGGCTACTCGAACAGCACGATTGCCTATCGAGGACTATATCAGCTTATGCGACGGTACGATGGCCAAAACCCTAAGTACCACCGACCTTAACGGGCTTCTGTCGTAAAGAGCAGAGGTTAAATGCGACGTTAAGATGTTCTTGCGAGAAACGTTCGATTCGTCTCGACTTGTGAAAAATTGTCGAGGCGGCTCGACTCGTGAGATAAAGTCTTAGACAGCAAGGATTGAAAAGCTTGCTTTTTGAGCAATGGGGCCCTGCAAGTCAATCCAAACTGGTCTCTTGCATACTATTCACGGGTCTCACTCTCCGAAGTCGAATTTCGACGAGGAGGGAAACAACCACTTACGAATCCTCTCGATTCGTAAGAGGGAAAATTCTCTTATAAGATCCTTACGACTTATAAGAGAAAACCACACTTAGGAATCCTAAGGACGAGTTCACGATTCCTAAGGAGAAAATCCACCTATGAGATCCTCTCGATCCGTAGGGAGAAAAGCCTCTATGAGACCCTCACGGCTCATAGAATTGAAAAGTCTTAGGCATTAGACCTGAACCTGCGGCCTAAGCCATCGCTATTTCCTGAGGAAGTCAGAATACTCGTTTTAGACATCCATCAACCATGGTTATTAAGACAGCCTGCTGACTTTAAAAGAAAGAAGATGACAGAGAGAATATCCGGTCTACATTTGATCTGGCATGCGTGACGCATTCATTTATGCATGGACAGAAAACTCAGGACGGGAAATAAGAGAAGCTGAAGTAAAAAGTTTCCATTCATATTGGCAAAAATTCTTACAATTTTGAAAAGCGGTAAAAGGAAAACATTATTACAATGGAATAACTTCAGATCCGGGGCAGGGATTGAGGAATTCAAAAGTAAGGCCGTCCAAACTTCTTTTGGCCTTTCTAATTATTCTTAGGCGCAGCCTCTCGCGCTCCTCGGTGTCAATATCATCGGCAAGCCCCTCCGGCCTTCGATAAGCAGCAACGATTGTCGTCTGCTGAAAGATTTGATGTAGGATGTCAACGAGGTTGTTTCGCCGTTTCTTCGAAATCAGCCCCGTCAGGTACACTGAATGCACCTTGTCTTCGGCATCATCTAGCGCATTGAGCGGTAAGGCCTCGTGAAGACCTGGGAGTGCTCTCCATATTGACCCCAGCACGACTTTCAAAAGGGCCGAACGACGAGGTAGCAGCCAGCCACCGCTGGCATTCAGGCGACCCATGACCTCTGCACATTGAGCGTCCGTAAACTCCTGGTTCTGTTGACGGCCCTGTACACGGATATCCTCATAAGTGATGAACTCGTGCAAGCTGTATAGACGCACCACCATAATACCTGAAGAAAACAATACAGGGATATTAACAAACAAGAAAATACAGAAAGTTAAAAGTTAAACTCCTCGAGAGCAATGCTCTGCAGACAGGAGCGACACCAGTCAAAATCAGTTATGAGGAGAATTTGAGGAAAATTCCCTGAAAATATTGAGAGCTCCGCTCTGGAAAAAAAAATGATATAATAATAATAATATTCTCAAGTGCCATATAAGTTGGGAGGAGCAAAGCTCCATTAATTAAGAAGATATAAGAAAAATCTTTTATAGAGCAAAGCTCTATTAATGGAACCCTAACAGGATTCTCCTGAGTTCTCTTTGGACCTCTTTAGAGCAAAGCTCTGCTAAATGAAACCCTAAATAGGTTTTCTTTAGATCAGGGATCTATGGAGAGCAAGGCTCTATTAATCAGCTTTAATTTAATTTAATTTTTACCTATGATGGTTATGAACTCTGGAGTTCTTGGAAAAAAATCAAGAGCAAGGCTCTGAAAATTCTTAAGCAAGAGCAAGGCTCTGAGTCAAAATTCTTGAAGTGGTAAAAAATTTTCGAGGACCAAAAGTCCTATTTATAGGCATCAAGTGCCCTTTCAGCTTCCAAAAGATGGCGCGACGGTTCGGAGTCTGCCACCGCTGCGCTCACGTTAGGAGACCACGTAAGCGCAACGGTGGGGGGGCATTTGTTTACCTTAATCAGAGCAAAGCTCTGTTTAAATTCCAAGATAGAAAAAGAAGCAATGCTTCTGTTTTTCTCCAATCAGAGCAAAGCTCTGTCTTGAAAATTAAAACTAAAATAAATGAAGTAACGTACTCTATAAGAGCAAAGCTCAGGAGAAAGAAAGAAAAAGAAAGAAAAGAAGAAAAAAAAACAAAAAAAAAAGTGCGCAACTGCGCAAGTGCGCAGTTGCGCGACACGTGTCACGCAGCTGCGCAACTGCGCAAGTGCGCAGTTGCGCGACACGTGTCACGCGGCTGCGCAGTGCGCAAGTGCGCAACTGCGCAGTGCGCAAGTGCGCAACTGCGCAGTTGCGCGACACGTGTCACGCAGCTGCGCAGTGCGCAACTGCGCAACTGCGCAGTTGCGCGACACGTGTCAACGCGCAGTTGCGCAAGCAAAAAATAAAAAAAATAAAATAAAAAAATAAAAAATAAAAATAAAATAAAATTTTTTATTGCAAAAACAGAATAAAGATTTGAGAAAATATTTTCTGTTTTTGTTAAAACAATAAGATTTCTTCTGTAAAACAGAGACCTTTGGATTAAAGATCCGACGGTGGGGAAAATTCCCCAAATCACTTAGAGAATAATCTCTTTGACAAACTTTAACTAAATTATGGGCACTATAAAAAGGACCCTAGACCTCAATTCAAAGGCATCAACATCTTGCTAAAAAAAAAAGAGAAGAGAACTCTTGAAGAATAAAGAAAAAAGGTAAAAACCTTTTAAAGAAGAGAAAATTCTCTTATGAACAAGTTCATAGATCTTTAACGATAAATAGATAAATAAGTAAAAATAGTGCCTTGCACTTGTTTTATGAACCATCGGTTCTTGAACCTAAAAGGGTTATTAAATTAATAGTGTCTTGCACTTGCTATGAACCTTTGGTTCTCTGATATAAGAAAAACTTGTTATTTTTTTTTAAATCTAAATTCAATAGTGCCTTGCACTTGTTTTATGAACCATCGGTTCTTGAATCTAAAAGATTCTCAAATTAACAGTATTTTGCACAAATGCAATGCATTAATTGAAGGGCCAAGCCCAAATCAAAATGACCTGACAGGCCAAAATAAATTGCAAGGCAATAAATGGGCAGAGCCCAAATAAATTGATGCTTTGCATCCTTTATACAAGGGCAGAGCCCAAAATAAAATTGATACCTTGCATCATTCCTAAAAGGGCAGAGCCCAAAACAAATTGATGCTCTGCATCCTTTCTGGGCAAGGCCCAAATAAAAATAAAAAAAGAAATGCAATACAAAGGCAAATAAAATGTTGAACATTTCAACTGGACTTAGCCCAATTTTGGCCATAAGTCCTTAAATTAAATTGACTGAGCAAAATTGCTCTTCTAAATCAATTTACATCCGGTTCGAGGGTACATCTCCGAACTCCTTTGACATCCTTCGTTGTAATTCCTCAACGACGTCAAAGAGGTGACGGGTACCAACGACCACACATCGATATGGACTGCGGGGTCCTTAAACTCGTGGACCGAAACGTCCTTAAACTAATATCGGACCGAGACGTCCCTAAACTAATATCGGACCACCACGTCCCTAAACTGGAATATGGACCACTACGTCCTTAAACTGGCGACGGACCGAAACGTCCCTAAACTAATATCGGACCGAAACGTCCCTAAACTAATAATGGACCACTACGTCCTTAAACTGGCGACGGACCGAAACGTCCCTAAACTAATAATGGACCGCCACGTCCTTAAAACTGGCGATGGACCGCCACGTCCTTAAACTAGCGCAATCGAGCCCGAACGCTCTTTTGCCGGATCTAAACGGTCCCGTCTAAGTTGATCTTAGCCCCAAATACGGTTAATGTGTCCTTAGATCTTTAAATAAACAATAAAACTCCGAATCAACTTTGGTTCAAGGGTACATCTCTGAACTCCTCTGACGCCTGTCGTTGTAATCCCTCAACGACATCAGAGAGGTGACGAGTCCCGACGGCCAGATAATTAAATCAATCATTACGTCAGGTCGATCCTAGTCTAAAACAGGACTAACGTATCCTTGACGAACGTTTAAGTTGATCTTAGCCGCAACGCGACTAATGCATCCTTAAACCAAAAAACACCAAACCCAAATCTAAGTAAATGCGGATTTGGACTAATCCACGCCCTACGGGCGACGGCAGTACTCAGTCTCCGTATACAATCCACGGGCAACCACAAACAAAACAAACACACACGACACGAAGTGAAATTCTGGAGAAGGAGAAAGTTGTTACCGCGATGCGGTAGCGTAATTAACTGCAGGGGCTTGCGCCTGCAGGGAAGAGCGTCCCCACAATCAAAAACCCCTCACCCTGAGGGGGAATCTGACGAAGTCTGCTACATCGGCCGCATCCGTCTAAACCTCCGATACTCGGTGCCATAAATCAATTTGGCATCTTCGGAGAGGTAGACGGATAAAACCAAATAGCATCTGCCCCGAATCCCAGCGTCAGGACTATCGCGGTCCTGTGCGCCGCCTTTCGGAGGGGAACACCAACAAGGCTGTACGACTGTCCCAAACCAACGCATCTATCTATGCAACATGTGAACACCCCAGCAGCTACCAATCACTATGTCCTAGCTAAGGGCCAGACCAACATAGCTTGAATACTACTGACCATTCATATGAAATGACGGAGGGCTACGGCTGGTTTTTGGCGAAAAACCTTTAACGTAGTGAACTTGATATCGCTGAAGGAACATGATAGCTTTTTTTAAAATATAGTGGCGAAAACCTTTTGCTAAAGAGGTCACTCCCGGTAAAGGGATCTCGGCTCTTTCCTCGTGGAATGAGGTGCAGGATATTCCACTGAATACCGCTATGCAAAGCAACTTGTAATCGACTATAGTGAAGTTATTACCCTGACGCAAACTTCTGCCCAAGGGGTCAGTCCCGGTGAAGGGATATCGGCCCTTGCCCCGTCGAATGAGGTGCAGGATATTCCACTGAATATCGCTATGCAAAACAAAAGGAAACGTCTTTGCAATAACACATTTTAAATTTGTTCCAACAACTGTAAACAGGTTTGCTTTACTTTGCATTGATCAGAATCAACGCAGTCCCATCAATCAATCACACCAGAAAAGAACGAAAATAAAATGTACGTATATGCCATCCACATTCGTCACTGGGTCCCGTCATCACTCGTTAGGTTATTTAACTAACGACAGAGCGGGGACTGGACTAGCGCGGGTGTAAAACATATACAACATCTAATAGTATATAAACCAATATACAATAATCGCTCCAGGCGTGATAGTATGCAACATTACAGAAAAGTAATAAGCATCACAGAACAATACAGATAATTGGGATCCCCGAGTTTCACAGAGCCGCTGCTGAAACTCGACGTTCCCCTGTCGTGTGGATAGCCTGTGCAATGAAACCTAGACCCCTACGGGTGCGGCAAGTTACCCGCCAAAACCTGAAGCGAGGCAGCCCCCTACAGCATAGTGAATGGACCACCCAGCACTTCACGGAATCCGGTAATCTTGGGCACCCCTCATTGGGTCAACCTGTACCCCTTATGAGTGCGGCGAATAGTCTGCCAATTCTAGAGTGGGGCCCCTTTGCCTCTCAAAGCCATGAGATGCGGACCCGTTGCTTCTCAGAACCCGGCTATCCGTGCACTCCGTCTCGGGGCAAAACCTAGTACAGTAATGAAAAATAGTACAATAGGTACATCGACCGCAACCTGGTCGTGTCCCAAAAGAATATTATACAACAGGCAGTGACGGCAGTCCACATGTTGGACGCTCGCTCCGCAATATCAAATGTACAAATAAACTCAAAATGTACTACCATTGCACACTGCTATCCACCACGACAAATCCGCAACAACACAGCACAACACAGAACATAAACGCGAATGTCACGTTTGCAAACCCGTCTAAAAGAACTATAGCAATCAGACGCGGTTTACCGATCAAATGACATTCCCGGTCGGAGATATAATGTAAGCACTGTAAACTAACATGTTTAAATTTCGATCGACCAAATATCAAGAAGTGGGCCCCACGACTTACTGGTGAACAGTAACAAAACCTGGGCCCAAAAGATATATACCAAAAACCCCGAAATCCAACAGAGAACCCACTGTACAAATTTGGGAGCATGAGCTCACCAAGTGGCCGCGGATGCGCGGCCAAACCATGGGTTTGGCCGCGTTTCCGCGGCGGTTTGGTGGAGTCACGTGCCCAAATTTGGTCGTGGTTCTTAGAAAAGCCTGCACAGATTTTTAAGACATGTAGAAAAATTTTAGGAAGCCATTTAAAATTGACAGAAACTGTGAGCTTGGAATTTTGCAATTTTCGATTTCCGGTTCGATCGATGTTTTAAACGCGTTAGCACAAGTCAGCATAGCAAAATGGTTAGGCTCTGATACCACTGTAAGCCTACGCTAGCGCCCCGGCAGTCTACAGACGCCAAACGCGGAACAAAAACTTTTTAACTGGCACTATCGTATACTTTAACCCGGATCTACCATTATTGCTAAACAAACAAACTGTAAATAGTGTAGAAAGGTTATACCGAACGATCCGAGTCCTTCGTTCTTTAACCATCATCCCACGCTCCGTTGCGGCTGCTTCGATCTCGTCGATCTCCGATTCCTTCGTCGAGGTGACACCACGTCGACGATTCTTTAAACGGGCTCCCGCCTCTGACTTGAGGCAACTCGATCGTCAAGTTTGCTAAAATAGACGACCAAGAATGATGTAGAGAATGAGTAAATGACTTTGTCTCACTTCGTCCAAGTCCGTGGACGATCGGTAAATGAAGTTGCCGAGGGAATCGGGTGATGGAATGAAATGAGCTGTGAAATTCCATACACCCCAAAATCTATCATATCTTTTTTCCAAATGAAATCAACAAGTGAGAGAGAGAGAGGAGGGGGCCGGCCACTCATAGCAAGAGGGGGGTGAGTGTAGGAGGGAAGTGGTGACCATAAGAGAATGAAGCTTATCTTGATCATTAAAGAAAACAATGAGTCACAAAGATACAATGAACCTTAAAACCCTTAGTCATCATTGCATTAATGACACCATTAATGCACTAATGACTCACCATGTCAAGTCACCATCCTAGTCATCATCTAGAAGCTTCCACAATCATCTCAAGAAAAGATAAACCCGTCTTTAACCAAATGTTAAAAGACGGCTGATAGAAAACTGGAAACTGGCAACTTCCAAAAGTGATCCTGAAACGACTTTCAGGATAACCCCGAAACTGTATAAATATACCCGTATTTGTATTACGACCGAATACAAATGCAACTGAGACAAAGATATTATATCTACTCAATATAATACTCGGATCCGGCTTAAACCAAAGCCGACCAGTATTATCTGCCCGAAAAATAACACGTGCGTAAACGCACGTGCATTTTCCGAACCCTGCCATAAAACCATACGGCCTCTACAACGTTTCGCCCGAACTTGGGAAACTGTCTGTTGGGAACTCTAATGACTCGTCAGTACCCTGGCAGTGGGTTTAACCACAAACCGTCAGCGGCACTAGCAATGCGTAACGGCTGCCCATGGAATGACCTCAAGGGAGGCCGATGAGCGAACTCATCCGGAAACCCTACTGAGCCTAACAGTGACAATGTATATACAGTTCGGTCCGTTCGTCTATGAGTATCGCATATCTGCCTAGGGGGCTAGTAACGTCAGACCCCCAATAGCAGTATAAGTCGTGTCGGAGTATAGCCCAATAACACCCTGAGATACTACTGGAGTACCTACCAGTAAATCTCCTGCCATGGCCATGGACTATGTGTAATGGCTCTCCTAGACACAGCACGACCTCGCCCCCAATACCGGGAGAGACGAATCCCCTGCCGATCCGCTCACGTGCCTCCATATGGCTCGGGACTGTACCCAAACACTACATGTTTGCACGATTCCTTTGAGCCGTGGTAGGGTAGAAATCAAAGCACAGTGGGAACTCACACGAGACAAATGACGACCTCAGGTCGATGAACTAACCTGTACACATGTCACCAGGGAACTGCTATCTGACGATATGTATAATACCAACTAGCAGGTTCCCGGCGAGTCCTGTTCGGTGTACTCATAACCCAATGAGCACCTGTATACATCTTAGGTGATCCAACTGACACCAGTGGCTTGTGAGACCGGCCACCGCCCCTCGTCGGGGTCTCGACTGTACACACTAGTCTACTCCGGAGTATCGATGCCCTGTCTCGAAACTCCCACGACTAGGGACCACAATTAAGGATATGCATATAAACTACCCAACTCTCACATATATGATCGCCATCATACTGTTGGTAGTAAAGCAAGATCCTAAGGGCTCTATCAAAGTGTAACATGTAATCAGTCACCTGAACATGTACACGACTGATAAAGGCAAACCAGATAGCATACTATCATCTTGAGTAAGATTGTCCTACCGGTATAGGTCCTCCGCAATCATTGCAATCACGTACCTGCGATCCAATAATTGACTATGAGGGCACTATCTCCAACACTAGCTCCATCCAACGGCGCTGTCTCAAATTTAGATCTTGCTGCTCAAAGATGTACTTTAAGCTCTTGTGGTCCGTGAATATCTAGCACGACTCGCCGTATAGGTAGTTTCTTCAAATCTTGAGTGCAAAAACTATTGCAACAATATCTAAGTCATGAGTGCGATGGTTCTGCTTGTGCTTCTTCAACTGCCGAGAAGCGTAGGCGACGACCCTGACATGCTTCATCAATACACAGCCTAGCTCCACTCGAGAAGCATCGCAATAAACGACAAAACCGCCAGATCCTGAAGGTAAAGATAATACTGGCGCCGTAGTCAAACGAGTCTTCAATTGCCGAAAGCTCTGCTCGCATGCCTCGGTCCAAAGAAACAGAACTCCCTTCCGGGTCAACCCGGTCAACGGTGCAACTATACGAGAAAAATCCTTTACAAAGAGTCGGTAGTATCCGGCCAAACCTAAAAAGCTGCGAACCTCCATCGCTGATGCGGGTCTGGGTCAATGCTGAACGGTCTCGATCTCCTTCAGGTCCAAACGTATGTCATCTCTCGTAACCACGTGACCCAAGAAATCGACTCTGTCAAGCCAGAAGGCGCACTTGGAGAATTTTGCGAACAGATGATGCTCTCTCAAAGTCTGTAATGTGATCCTCAAATGCTGCTTATGTTCCTCTAAGCTCCGGGAGTATACTAAGATGTCATCCATGAATACGGAGATGAACAGATCAAGAAACAGCCTGAATATGCGGTTCATCAAATCCATAAACGCTGCTGGGGCATTGGTGAGTCCAAACGACATCACAAAAAACTTATAATGCTCGTAGCGTGTGCGAAAAGTAGTCTTTGGAATATCATCCTTCCGAACCCGCAACTGATGGTAACCCGACCACAAGTCAATCTTCGAGAAATGTCCCGCACCCTGGAGCTGATCCAATAAATCGTCAATGCAAGGTAGGGGATATTTGTTCCGCCCAGTCACTCGATTCAACTGACTATAATCGATGCACAAACGCAAACTGCCATCTTTCTTCTTGACGAACAGGATAGGAGCTCCCCAAGTTGACACACTCGGACGAATAAGCCCTTTATCCAACAAATCTTGCAACTGATCCTTCAGCTTTTGAGCCCCGCTGGGGCCATCCGATATGGAAGTATAGAAATAGGCCCCATGCCGGGAATCAAATCAAAGCAGAACTCGATATCGCGCTCTGGTGGCAATCCAAGTAACTCGTCAAGAAAACATTTGGAAACACTCTGACAATCGAGACCCGGTCCAACGGATATGTTGTGGCTCCAGCATCAAGTACAAACTCCAGGAATCCTAGACATCCTTTCCTCAAAATCTGGTTAGCACGAAGAGAAGTAATCAGACTAGGAAGGGTGATGCTACGGTCTCCCAGAATAACAAGAACTGGCTCACCCGAAAAACTAAATCTGACTGCCTTCTCACGGCAGTCCACGGACGCATAACACGTGGCTAACCAATCCATGCCCAGAAGAACTTCGAAGTCAAACATATCGAGAAGAATCAAATTGACAGAAGAATTCTTATCTCCGATATGAAAAAAACAAACATGGACGAATAACATATCGAGCGACAAAAGACTAGCCTACAGGAGAAATCACAACAAGCGGCTGATTTAGCAAGGACTATTATCGGCTTAACCTCGATACAAAATGACGTGTTTCCTACAGCACCGCTACAAGGGTTTGGAGGCAACACACATGCCATATTTAAATTTTTATGCTGCTAAAAAAATAATCTAAAGGATCATGCTAGAAAATTTAGGGCAACATAAACACAAGTAGTAAAAGCTAGGGTTTTGAGAGTACAACCTTTGTAGCTCCCTACGCTAGACTCCTTGGCCACTTGAGGGTTGGGAAAGAGGTTCGCTTGAGATCCTCTAGGTCCATGACGATCCACCCGGAGTCCTCTTTGTCCAAGCTTGAAGCTCCACTAGATCAAGAGAAGAAATGGAAGCTAACACTTTACACTAATCGGCAAGACTAGTGTAGAATGGTGATGTGGTTTTTTTCTCACTTCAAAATCCTAACTTGGTGACTCTTTTGCTCACTTGAGAAAACTAGAGAGCAAGAGAGAAAGGAGGAAGAAGATGATGGCTTTTTAAAACTCAAGATAATGATAAGGGTGTGAATAAAAATGAGAAATGAAAAAATATATATATTCACCCTCTCATTCTTAACCATAGTTATAAAATATCTAGATATTTTAGTTTGGAACAAAAATGACCATGGAAAATGAATCATGGTTAAAACAAAGGGTTAGTGCAAGAATAAAACATTAAACCATGATAACAATTTTTATTTCCATTTTTCTTTTCCAAAAATAATATCCATATATTTTATAAAAGGTGTGAGTCTTATATTGCCACCATCCACTATATCAACAACCATGATAGAATGATGTATGCATATATGTGTTCATGCACATCCATATGTGCATGAATAAGAATAAATGAATACATGCATGCATACGAAAAAAAGACAAGAAAGGATTTAAAGTGAGAAACTAATGGTCAATGATAAATCAACACTTGATTTAGCAACCCAGTCATATCACATACGACCCGACCAAAAGCAAACCGCCCGATTAATATACGGTATCTCATACACGCATTTTAACCGGGTCCACGCGCATATCTCATATGCGCCCCACATCGTTTCGCCTGGACTAGGCAACTCCATTGTGGGACTCTAAGACTCGCCAATACGCCGGCAGAGGGTGATGATCATATCAAGCACCCCCAAGCCGCAAGCGGTTAGCTAAACGTAACGGCCACCCGGGTATTGAGCGATCAGAAGAAAACAAGCGAACCTGTCACAACTCCCGTCGAGCCAACCGGCAACACTACCGTACAGTCCGGTCTCTTCGTCAGATATGCTGCATATCGAGTCTAGGGATGATAACGACTACCCCAATAACTCAATAAGTCGTGCCGATGAGTGGTCTACAACAGATCGAGAAAATACTGATAACACTTATCATTAAATCTCAACAGCCCTGGCCAGGGACTTACTGATATAGCCAGTCGAGCACAACACAGTATCAACACCCAATACCGGGAGAGACGAAACCCCTCCTATCGCTCATCGCCTTCGTGTGTCTCAGGACTGTACCCAACGGCCACCTGTTTGCACGACTCAGTAGAGCCGTGATAGGGTGGTAATCAAAGTACAGTGGGAGAAGACACAAGACTCTATGACGATCTCGGGTCTACAGATTAACCTGCACCAGTGTCACCTGAGAACTACTATCCGACGAAAGATATAATTCCTTATAGGGGTTCTCGGTGAGTCCGTCCAGTGTACCCAGTCACCACTGAGCATCCTTATACGATCTCGATGTCAAACATCGATGAATGTGGGAACATCCATCGCCCATCATATGGGTCTTGTATCATATACGCTAGTCTACTCTGGTATATCGATGCCCCGTCTCGATATACCTACGACTAGGGACATTTCAGGATATGCTTATAAAGTACAGATGTCCCACTAGTATGATCTCCATCATAATCACAGTAGTCAAGCCTATATCCTCAGGGCTTTATCAACATGTGTGAATGAATAAAAGCATGATCAAATCAACATGTCAAATAAAGAAGAACCAGATAGCATACTATCATGTCGAGCAAGAATGTACACTGAATATATATATATATATATACATGTATAAATACATCCACTATCATATAATGGCCTCTAGGGCATTCATATATCCAACAATCTCCCACTTGCACTAAGGCCGGTTATTGGCGTATCTCATACCCAACATCTCAAAAAGTCGCTCATGCTGCGGCTGAGGGGGGCCTTGGTGAGTGGATCCGCGATGTTATTCTTTGTGTCTACTCTCCTAATCTCGATCTCGCGGCGATCTATAATCTCCTGGATCAAATGAAAGCGCCTCAGGATGTGTCTGGATCGCTGATGGGACTTGGGCTCCTTGGCTAACGCCATAGCCCCATTATTATCACAATACAATGATATTGGATCAATAATGGTTGGAACTACTCCTAGCTCCGAGACGAACTTCCTCATCCAGACGGCTTCCTTGGCGGCATCATTCGCAGCAATGTACTCAGCCTCCATCGTAGAGTCTGCAACGGTATCTTGTTTAGAACTCTTCCCACTTACCGCCCCTCCATTGAGGGTAAATACAAACCCAGAGATAGATTTGTTGCCGTCCTTATCGCTCTGGAAGCTCGAATCGGTAAAGGCCTCCATTTGGAGATCTCCATTACCATACACCAAGAACAATTCTTTAGTCCTTCGCAAGTACTTAAGAATGTTCTTCACAGCTATCCAGTGATTCTCCCCTGAGTTGGATTGATACCTGCTTACAACACTAAGTGCATAAGCTACATCTGGGCGTGTACATAACATCGCATACATTATAGATCCTACTACCGAAGCATAGGGTATAATGCTCATGCGAGCTCTCTCTTCATCGGTCTTTGAGCAATAGTCCTTGGAGAGAGTGACCTCATGGCAAGCGGGTAAGGCACCACGCTTGGAGTCTTCCATACTAAACTTTTTTAGGATGGTGTTGATGTACCTGGTTTGGGACAATCCCAATAACCTCTTGGATCTATCCCTATAGATCCTAATGCCCAGAATGTATGTGGCATCACCCAGGTCCTTCATGGAGAACCTTAGTGATAAGAAAGATTTGACCGACTGTAGCATAGGAATATCATTTCCTATCAGAAGAATGTCATCCACGTACAATACGAGAAATGTGACAGCTCTCCCTACAGCCTTCTTATAAACACAAGGTTCATCTGGATTTTTGATGAAATCAAACTCTTTGATAACATCATCGAAACAGATGTTCCAACTCCGTGATGCCTGCTTTATCCCATATATGGATTTAAGCAATCTACATGCTTTCCCGCTGCTCCCACTGTCATTTCCCGCTGCTCCCACTGTCAATGAAGCCCTCTGGCTGATCCATATAAACGCATTCTTCTAAATCTCCATTTAGAAATGCCGTTTTAACGTCCATCTGCCAGATTTCATAGTCGTAGTGAGCAGCAATAGCAAGTAGGATCCGAATGGATTTAAGCACGGCTACGGGAGAAAAAGTCTCGTCATAGTCCAAACCTGGTCTTTGACGAAAACCCTTTGCCACAAGTCTTGCCTTATAGGTCTCTACCTGCCCATCTACACCAATCTTTCTTTTAAAGATCCATTTGCACCCCACAGGTTTTACCCCAGGGGGTACAACGTCCAAAGTCCATACTTTGTTGGTGTACATAGACTTCATTTCGGATCTCATGGCATCCAGCCACTTCACAGAGTCTGCACTCGTGATAGCTTGCTGAAAACTGGTATGATCATCATCCTCCATGATGCAGTCTTCTCTGTCACCATCAATGAGGAAACCGTAGTACCTCTCCGGTGGGCGAGAAGTCCTACCAGACCTACGGAGTGATCCAGGTTCCTCAGTTTCTATTGCAACAGCCGGTTCAACCAAGTCATCATTTGTAGTTTGTGTCTCTAGAACCTCTTCTAGATCCACCACATTGCCATCAACTTTATCTGGGAAAAACTCTTTTTCCAAGAATGTGGCATACTGAGAAACAAACACCTTTTGTTCCTCCTTGTGGTAGAATAGATATCCATAAGAATTCTTTGGATACCCCACAAAATTACACATGACCGACCATGTCTCGAGTTTGTCCGGATTCTGATTTTTAACATAGGTCGGGCAACCCCAAATCTTAATTCTCTTAAGAGACGGTCTCTTCCCATGCCATATCTCATATGGCGTGGTAGACACGGTTTTGGTTGGAACCTTGTTCAGTAGAAACGTTGCAGTCTCCAATGCATGCCCCCAAAATGAGACGGGTAACTCAGCATCACTCATCATGGATCAGACCATATCTAATAGGGTCCGATTCCGTCGTTCAGACACACCGTTGTGCTGTGGTGTGTAAGGAGGAGTGAGCTGAGAGAGAATCCCATTCTCTTTTAGGAAGTTTGCAAATTCTGTACTGAGGTACTCCCCACCTATCTATGCCCCGTATCTAGTGGCTATCGAGGAGTTGCGAGTCAAGAGATTTGTTCGAGGCTTGCTTACACCACTGTTCCTTGCGATCAGCGCGCAGCACTACGAGACATATGCAGCAGCGGTAGATGCAGCTCTATTAGTCGAGGAGCGCCTTGCTGAGACTTCGGTAGTTCCAGAGCCGAAGAGAGTTCGTACTGGTATAGCAGCATGGAGACAGACATTCAGACGCCGCGACAGGTATCGTTCAGGTACGAGGAATGGCAGAGATTCGGGACAAAGCCAGATGTTTAGTTCGTATCCACGGGAGAGTCAGCAGTCGTCGCGAGGTTGCTATAGATGCGGCAGTTTACTTCACCTCGTCAGAGATTGTCCTGAGATACAACGGAGGGAGACAGCAGCACCGCACGTCACCTTACTACCTTCACCACCCCAGAGGGTGTTGCCTGTCGTTCCTACTGTTACTCCGCGTCAGACTCATACACAGAGAGGTCGTGGGCGTGGAGGAGTTGCTCAGAGAGGACGGGATGACCGAGGCAGAGGACAGTCAGTCACAGGTGGAGGACAGGCACGAGTTTTCGCTTTGACGCATCAGGACGCGCAGGCGTCCAATGCGGTGGTCTCAGGTATCCTTCCAGTATGTTCTGTTGATACACACGTATTGTTCGATCCCGGATCCACGCACTCGTACGTATCTACACACTTCGTGCCGAGTTTGGGTAGAGAGTCCGGTTTGCTTGATCAGCCGCTTGTTGTGACTACTCCTGTAGGAGAGTCGTTTATTGCTAGGCACGTGTTCCGATCCTGTACCGTCTGTATTGGCGAGAGAGAGTTGCCTGTCAATTTGATCCTTCTTGAGATGTTGGACTTCAACGTTCTTTTGGGCATAGATTGGTTAGCCACGTGCTATGCTTCTGTGGACTACCGCGAGAAGACAGTTAGATTTTGTTTTCCCGGCGAGTCGGTTTTTGTTGTGTTGGGGGACCATGGTGCCGCCCCACACTGTATGATTTCTTCTTTTCGCGCTGGACAGCTTTTGAGGAAGGGATGTCAGGGATTTCTCGCCTATGTTTATGATACTAGAGCTACAGAGGTTCCTCTGGATCAGGTTCCGGTTGTTAGAGAGTTCACTGATGTGTTCCCTGACGAGCTTCCTGGGCTACCGCCCGAGCGCGACATTTCTTTCTGTATTGATTTGGTTCCTGGCACGGGGCCTATTTCCATACCGCCTTATCGGATGGCCCCGGCGGAACTTAGAGAATTGAAGGGCCAGTTGCAAGATTTGCTGGACAAGGGACTTATTCGACCCAGTGTTTCTCCTTGGGGTGCTCCAGTCCTGTTCGTCAAGAAGAAGGACGGCAGTTTGCGTCTGTGTATAGACTATCGCCAGCAGAACAGGGTTACAGTGCGGAACAGATATCCTTTGCCACGTATCGACAATTTGTTTGACCAGCTTCAGGGGGCAGGATACTTTTCGAGGATCGATTTGCGATCAGGCTATCATCAGCTGCGGGTTCGACAGGAGGACATTCCTAGGACAGCTTTCCACACGCGCTACGGCCATTACGAGTTTTTGGTGATGTCGTTCGGACTCACCAATGCGCCAGCAGCATTCATGGATTTAATGAACTGTATTTTCCGGCCGTATCTTGATCTGTTCATCATTGTATTCATTGACGATATTCTGGTGTATTCTCGGAGTAGAGAGGAGCACGAGCAGCACCTGCGGATTACACTGCAGACCTTGAGAGAGCATCATCTTTTCGCCAAGTTCTCCAAATGTGCTTTCTGGCTGGACAGCGTAGACTTCTTGGGGCACGTGATTTCACGAGACGGTATATGTGTAGACTCGAGGAAGATCGAGGCCATTCGGAGTTGGCCCAGACCCACATCAGTTACGGAGATTCGCAGCTTTCTAGGGCTGGCCGGCTACTACAGGCGATTTGTGCAGGATTTCTATCGCATTGCTACACCTTTGACCGGGTTGACCCGAAAGGGAGTTCCTTTCGTTTGGACAGAGGAGTGTGAGCACAGTTTTCAGCGGTTACGGGCTCTACTGACTACGGAACCAGTATTATCATTGCCTTCAGGGTCAGACGGATTTGTGGTATATTGTGATGCTTCTCTAGTGGGGCTAGGGTGTGTTCTGATGCAGCATGATAGGGTGATCGCGTATGCTTCGCGGCAATTGAAGAAACATGAACAGAACTACCCTACTCACAATTTGGAGATGGCTGCAGTGGTCTTTGCACTTAAGATCTGGCGACATTACCTATACGGCGAGTCGTGCCAGATATTCACTGATCACAAGAGCTTAAAGTATATATTCCAGCAGCGAGACCTGAACCTTAGACAGCGCCGATGGATGGAGTTAGTGAAGGACTACGACTGTGAGATCTTGTATCACCCGGGCAAGGCTAATGTAGTGGCGGATGCTTTGAGTAGGAGGCCCGGAGGTAGTCTATGTCGTTTGAGCGCAGTGCAGAGGCAGTCGTCGGCAGATTGGCAGATTTTATGCGACGGCCGGGTACAGTTCGAGTTTACACCGATCGGAGGACAGATTGCGAATGTTCGTGCACGCCCACAGTTGCTTGACCGTATACATGAGGCACAGCACAGTGATGACCGTTGTTCAGAGATCAGGACGCAGATGGGACAGGGCAGATTTTCCGAGTTCGCGATCGATGATCAGGGGATACTACGATTTGGGACCAGATTGTGCATACCAGATGCTGAGGGACTGCGGCGTGAGATTCTCGAGGAGGCACATCAATCGGTGTATAGTGTTCATCCAGGTTCCACCAAGATGTACCACGATTTGAGAGATGTTTACTGGTGGGACGGGATGAAGAGGGACATCGCAGATTTTGTGTCGAGATGCCTGACTTGTCAGCAAGTCAAGGCTGAGCATCAGAGGCCCGCGGGAGAGCTACAGCCGTTGCCCATTCCGGAGTGGAAATGGGAACAGATTTATATGGACTTTATTGTGGGTCTACCCAGGACTAGTCGAGGGTATGACTCCATCTGGGTGATCGTGGATCGTTTGACGAAAGTGGCTCACTTCCTACCGGTGAAGACGACTTTCGGATTTGCTCAATATGCCCAGATTTACATTGATGAGATTGTACGACTGCACGGAGTTCCGACATGTATCGTGTCCGACAGAGACACCCAGTTTACCAGCCGACTATGGCAGAGGCTTCAGGAGGCTTTGGGCACCCGCTTGAGTTTCAGCACAGCATTTCATCCGCAGACCGACGGACAGTCAGAGCGGACTATTCAGACTCTTGAGGACATGCTCAGAGCGTGCGTATTAGACTTCGGAGGTAGCTGGGATCATCATTTACCCTTAGTAGAGTTCTCCTATAATAACAGCTACCAAGAGACCATTCAGATGGCACCTTTTGAGGCTCTTTATGGGAGGAGATGCAGATCGCCCACCTGTTGGACAGAGCTCAGTGAAAGCAGTATCTTAGGGCCGCAGATTGTGGAGGAGACGACCGCGAAGATCCAGTTGATTCGCGATAGGATGAGAGCAGCCCAGAGTAGGCAGAGATCTTATGCGGACCGTCGTCGGCGCAGACTTGAGTTTTCTGTTGGTGATCATGTTTTCTTGAGGGTCTCCCAAATGAAAGGTGTGATGAGATTTGGGAAGAAGGGGAAGCTTAGTCCCAGATATGTGGGCCCCTTCGAGATCCTCGAGCGTGTTGGTGCGGTTGCATATCGGTTAGCCCTTCCGCCCAGTTTTCCAGACGTGCACCGGGTATTTCACGTTTCGATGCTCCGCAGATATCTTCATGATCCTCGCATGCGATTCAGCACCCGACGATCCAGCTTGAGCGTGACCTTTCCTATGCAGAGCAGCCGGTGATGATCTTGGATCGACAAGTGAAGAAATTGAGATCGAAGGACATACCGTCAGTCAAAGTACTTTGGCGTGGCCAGAGCGGCGAGGAGGTCACTTGGGAGACCGAGAGCGAGATGAGGAAGAGGTATCCCCATCTTTTCGAAAGTACGTGTAGTTAGATTTTTCTTTTAAATTCGGGGACCGAATTTCTTTAAGGGGGGTAGATTGTAACGCCTTGAAATTCGTTTAGGATGTTTTCGCGTTAATTAGCATGTGTGCGTGTTTTTCAAAAAAAACGGATATCTTATTTTCCTTCTTGGCTAGTGGTTTTTGTGTTGTGGAGTGTTTATATGGGTATATATATATATTTATAGGGTTGTTAATTATTTTTAGTCGGGTTTACCCTAAGTGTGAATTTTTGTGTTAGGAGCACACATGCACACTTAGTTTTTTTGAGACTAGATGAGAAATGTATCATGTTAGCCCTTCTTCATTTGATGCATGGTTGATAATCTATTTCCTCCCCCCCCCCCCATTTCAACAAGTCAAACCCTTTTAAAATTCAAAGATTTCAATTAAACAAATGAGGTATGGTGTTAGGTAGGAAGTTTGACCTTTTGACCCATTTTTCTTCTCTTTTCTCTCTCTCTCTCTACTCTTCATTCAGAATTCCTGCAGAATTTCCAGCAAAAACAACAGCTTCTTCTTCTTCTCTTCTTCTTTTTTCACTTCCTTTTGACCCCTACATAAAACCCTACTCAAATCAACACTTTTCCTTCACAAACCATAAAAAAAAGATGAGCTTTTGAGGTGTTTGGTGGTGGATCTGCACACTTGAGGAAAAAGCAGGGATTTTTGGTGTTTCATAAGGTGTTTTGAAGGTTTTAACTCACCGTTAGCACCCCTTTTACATAACTTGTAGTATTTCTAGCAAAATATCACATTTTATGCATGTTTTGTGCTATATAAAGGGATTTAGTGAGGTTATGATAAAAATTAACTTTTTATGGCTTGATTAGCTTAGTAATGTGATATTAGTGTAGTTTTAGACTTGGGTTTGTTTCAGATTTCACAAATATACCCTAAAGCATCATTTTAGTGCAAAGGTGTGATTTTTAACTTGAAATTGGGTTCTGTTGAAACTGCTACTACCCGGGGTGTTTCAGAATAAAATTGTATTTACTGTAGCTTGTGTATGGGGTATAGAGTGCACACACCAAACCCGGGAGCCCATCCCCTACCCAGGCCGCCGAAAAACTCATTCTGGCCGCAAATTGCGGCCAGATGGGAGAATTGTGGGTTGGGGTTTTGGTGGTTGGGGTCTGCTGGTATTTGGAGTGTTTTGGTATATTTATTTTTATAAAACTCTTTCTGTATCAAAATCTGGGACCTATTACCCTATTTTCCGTATTTTAAATCTTCGCGACACACGTGATACGTGTGTGGGTTTGGGTTGTGCTGCGTATCGCGACGCATCAGGTTAGCTTCAGGAGCGTAATCACACGTTTTAGCGTATCGCACACACGCGCGCTTGGTTTGCAACACGGGTTTCTAGTTTGACCTTAATATTGTGTTTTTGGTAGATTTGAGCTTATGTGTGATATATTGTGTAATTCTAGGTTCGCGGGCGAGTGAGACGGACGCTGCGAAGAAGGGAAAGCAAGTCGTCGGCTACACTTAGCGCGAGACTTCGGTGAGTAGATTAACATCTACGGGGATATCGCCCGCATGGCGTTATGCGTCAGGGCTGATAGGACTTTATAGCTACATATTGCATTTACCTACATTGACTGTTCATGGATACTGTTGTTGCATACTGCATTCCCTGCTATATGTATGAAAACTTAGAATTTATAGAACACCGCACTATTACTAACGGTTCATGTTGCACGAGCACTAATCTGCATGTTACACACACACCGTTAGTAATTGCCATGACACACTCACTGTAGAATTGCCATGATCATTATGCTGTAGTTCATTTCACATATGATTCGATATGATTTTCATAGAAATTGGAAGCCGCATGCTGTCTTGAAAACTGAAACTATCATAAGAAAAGCGGTTTCTCCCTTGTACCTATATTATGACTTGATGTACATAGCATATCGTAGTTGATCTACTCATTGGTGTTGGATTTTTATGTGATTTCTAGTTTTTGAGGACCGTGGAATTATTTAAGAAAAGATGCACTATTTGAAAACCCGGTTCCTCGTGATATGATATTTTGGTGCGTCCACCACGCGTTTTCTCGGTGCTGAGACGTGTGCTTGAAACCCGATTCATGGAGTGGATGATCCGTTTGCGGGTTCGTGGTGGACCCGGTATGGTTCCCCTCGGCAAGATGATCGATGGACTTTGCCGATTGAGCCTGGAGGTGGGCGAGTACCTACCGGTGATTGGTTGGACCTGGCGGTTATCCGGAGGATACTGACCAGAGTCGAGAGATGGATGCGGGATGATCCGTACTGCCGGGGCCGAGGGCCGATACTGCAGACGGAGCCCGTGGGCTGATCCGGACTTACGGAGCCCGACGTATGAGGATTTGCGTGTCGATGCTGGACACGAGTATTTTATGATATTTTGGGTGCCGATGTTGGGCACTCGTGATTCTCAGAGATTTACAGGATTTGAGGGCCGAGGAGAGTGTCGGCGCCTGAGTTTATTTGGGATTTGGGTGCAGCTTTGGGCACCGATTATTTTTTCCACGATTGATATTTCGTGTAGATGTTGTTTATCCCATGCTCAGCAGTGATCATCATGTATCTCATCCTGTAGTTATTTTACTTGACAGAGCATCTGCATGTTTATTGCACCTACTGCTTGTCGCATATAGTTTTACCTGCTGTCATATGATAGCGTAGCGCAGTACGTGCATGCTCGTGATTACCTTTATATGTTATCTCTATTCACGAGTTGGCAACTCACCCCGTTGTGCCATAGTATTTGCAGGTTTCCCCTCAGAGTAGTCGCGGCAGGCTGCCTTTTTGCATCTTTTGGCTACAGATACCACTACAGCTGGTGCGAGAGCTATTTTGCTATTAGGTGGGTTGTGGTATCTGGTTACTTTATTGTACCCACTTTTGTATCTAGTATTCTCCATCTACCATATATGTACTGGACTTAGTGACAGTGTGAGGACGCTGATGTATATTTTTGTATTCAGGTGTCGAGCTCGTGGGAGCCGACTGTTATATATTGCCGGTTATTATCTTGTGATGTTTACTTATTGCTCATTCTTCGCTACGGCGTCGTATATTACTCTTGTGGTGATGGTTCCCGCCGTTGGGCGTGATTGTTCCCGTTGGGGATGCTTTATTTCATTATATATCATTTTCATTTATATCCTGTTTTATACCCGATTTTCGGGGTTACTTTTACAAAGGAAAATGCTGCCAAAATTATATTAAGGATAATTAAATTTTAAAAAGAACTTCATTGAGCTATTAAGGTTTTCTAATGTTTTAATTGAATGTTTTCAACACTCACTGCTTTTAAATGGTTTTGATTTCTGGGTTCGGCTTACTTAGTCGCATTACGCCTGTAGACGTTGCGTGGTTAAGTGCCGGTCACGGGTCGAAATATTCGGGTCGTGACACAAACGTGCATCGCACGTGCAACATACCAGTCTCATTAAACATAACCACCCATCTCTCCATTTCCTCCATCATTATCTTCACTAATTTGGCACACAAATAGAAAGGATACTGATGGAGGTCCTTTTATGGTCTCCGTCAAATGTTGTCTTCCGTCGATCTCCCGGTGAATTTTGGAGTGTTGGAGATAGTGCCCTCAGAGTCAATTATTGGATCACAGGCACGTGATTGCAATGATTGAGGGAGGACCTATCCCGGTAGGACAGTCTTACTCGAGATGATAGTATGCTATCTGGTTTACCTCTATCATCGTGTACTGCTTTAGGTGACCTGACAGATCACTATTGCACGTTGATAGAGCCCCTAGGATTCTTGCTTGACTACCGGCAGTATGAGGGCGATCATATACGTGGGAGCTGGTAGTCTATAAGCACATCCTTAAAAGGTCCCTAGTCGTAGGAGTTTCGAGACAGGGCATCGATACTCCAGAGTAGACTAGTGTATACAGTCGAGACCCCGACGAGGGGCGGTGGCCGGTCTCACAAGCCATTGGTGTCAGTTGGTTCACCTAAGATGTATACAGGTGCTCATTGGGTTATGAGTACACCGGACAGGACTCGCCGGGAACATGCTAGTTGGTCTTATACCTGACGTCAGATAGCAGTTCCCAGGTGACATGTGTACAGGTTAGTTCATCGACCTGGGGATCGTCATTTGTCTCGTGTGAGTTCCCACTGTACTTTGATTACTACCCTACCACGGCTCAAAGGAGTCGTGCAAACAGGTTTTAGTTGGGTACAGTCCCGAGCCACATGGAGGCAGTGAGCGGATCTTCGGGGGTTTCGTCTCTCCCGGTATTGGGGGTGAGGTCGCGCTGTGTCTAGGAGAGCCATTACACAAAGACCTTGGCCAAGGCAGGAGATTTACTGGTAGGTATTCCAGTAGTATCTCAGGGTGTTCTGGGCTACACTCCGACACGACTTGTACCGCTTTTGGGGGTCTGACTTTTACCAACCCCCTAGGCCCGCCATGCGATGCTCATAGACGAACGGACCGGACTGTACGGATATTGTCACTGACAGGCTCAGTTGGGTGTCGGGGTGAGCTTCCTCATCGACGTCCCTTTTAGTCAATAGCTGGTGGCCCGTCACGTATTGGCTTATACCTCTGACGTGCTAGTGGTTAAATCCACAGCCATAGTATTGACGAGTCTTTAGAGTCCACCACACTTTCAGTTACTCAAGCTTTCGGGCGAAACGCTGTAGAGGCCGTATGGAGATATGGCAGGGTCCGATCAGATACGTGCGGTATTGCACGGATCAGGATCGGACGGTTTTGTACTAGTGGCCGTATAGTTATATGGCAGGGTTCGATCAGATACGTGCGGTATTGCACGGATCGGGATCGAACGGATTTTACTAGCCGGCTTTGGTTTAAGCCGGTACTAGTTTAGTACAGTGTAGATTTTGTCTCATTGCATTTGTATCCGGTCGGAATACAAATGCAGGTGTGTATGCACAGTATCGGGGTTATCCTGTAATTTATTACGGGACCAATTTTCTGGAGTTGCCAGTTTGCATTCCGTTCCGGCCGGTTTTTCTTTGTTCTTTCCCGGCCGGACTTTTCTGATGGAGGGGGTAATTTGCAGTTTTGCAAATTACTTTTGTGGAGGGGTTTCTTGCATTATGATAGCATCTTTTCTTTTTCCTTCATAATGGTTAGCATCTTTGCTTTATGAGATTTGAAATGGATTTGAGGTTGATTTGAGATTTAGTGATGATTATGTTCTTGGATGTGGTCACCTCTTTTCTTTTCCTACACTCACCTCCCTTCATGTTTTATGCTTCATATTCATTCCTCCACCCTCTTGCTCTCACTTGATGAAATGGTTGAAGAAAAGAAAAGAAAGAGAAGAAGAAAAGAAAAGAGAAAAAGAAAAAGATGAGAGCTTCACCATGAGAGTTTCATTCTTGATCTTCTTTCCATGCTAGAAAAATGCAAGCACCATTTTTCTAATCTTGATTCCTCCATCATCTTCAATGGCAACCAACCCCAATGTGAGACATACATTCTACATTACATTCCCTACAGTATATCTTGAGCATGTCGAGTAGCCGGCTTCATGCGCGAGTTGCCTCGGTATTGAGGTGGGAGCCCGTAAAAGTACCCGGCTTCGTGGTGCCCTTTCCGACGAGGAGGAGACGGACGGAGATCCCGCGAGGAGATCGGAGTGGAGATGAAGACCGGAGGACTTGGATCGTATGGTATACTTCTCTACCCCCTCTCTAGATAGCTTAGACTAGTTTAATGGCACGATCCGGGGTTTAGTGCGCGGTGGTGCCGGTTTGCCAAGTCCGCAAAATTTTAAGTTTACCACCGTTTCCGCATTTGGCCGTCGGATTGACGGCCGGGGCGCCGCCGTGCACTTACATGGAGGTGATCTCCTTTTGCGTGTGGGTCTCAATGGGTTTGAGGAGATTGGTGATTTGAGGAGTTTAGCGTCGAGTACCTACAAAGAAGTCCCGGGGTGGTTTAGTACCACCGAGGACCCTCCGACGATCAAGTTAGCACTAGATCCGAGCAGAGTAACGGCTAAGTGGGATAAAAATAGCTTACTTGACCCCTCTGTGATGGGGTTTATATATTGGCGGCGGCACGCAGCAGCAGGCGCGAAGATCTCGCCGGCAGTTACGCTCCCGACGTCACGCCTGCGTAAAGAGCGGATCGCCTATTAATGGGGATCGTGATGGCGTGAAACGTGGGATGTTGCTGGCGGGGAATCTGTGCATGGCGAGATTCGCGGAGCGGTGGTTACGCCTGCGAGAGGTGGAGTTGGTCGGTCGGAGGGACCGAGGAAGATAGCCTCGACCGGGGAGCTCGGAGGCGAACAAGAGGACCGAGGAGTGTTGGACCAGTGGCAGCCCGGGGCGAGCTGAGTGGCCGAGGAGGTCAGTCTCAAGGGGGCTCTGAAGAGAGCCACCTAGAGCTTGCGGGTCGGGTACATGGATGGCTTGGTCGGCCCCTGCAGGCCCCTTCTTCTGAGTTCTGGGACACGTCATCTGCTACGTGTTGTGATCTTAGAGGTCGCCAATACCGAGCATCATCATTAGCCCCCCACTCTTGTCCCGACCATCTATATGGTCGGGTCAGGAGTGGACTGCCGGGCCGTCCGGGGTGAGCTCCCTCCTAAGGTTTCGTCGGGACGTGCCCCCGGGCTGTCAGCTGTCTTTTCTGTCAGCGAATCAGGGCGAGATCTCTGCATTTAAGGAAGGTGCGCCGGTTCGTGCAACCTGCCACTAAAGCGACGGTCTACGTGTCAAGCGTCGGTTGGCCGACGCGACGCATGGAGCCCTGCGGCGTCTGATGGGATGCGGCCCAGTGCGGGAAAGACACGTGGAGCAATCGGAGCCGGTGGACACGAGGAGGCGTTTTGGCGGGAGATGACGGGCGCCGTTGGATGAGGTCGCTTGCAGCAATAAATAGGGGTGGGGCCCATCCCTGGGCTCCTACTCCTTCATATTTCCCGCTTCTAAGTCCTGGTTGCTCGGCACTCGTCTTCTTTCTCCCGCTTTCATTTCCCGAGGATCCCTTTTCTCAAGATTAGATGTCTTCCTTTGTAGAGTCAGTAGATGTTGTAGGAGTAGGTTTGTCACGACCCAAAATATTAGCTCATGACCAGCACTTGAATCACGCAACGTCTAAAGGCGTAACGGAATTCAAGTAAGCTGAAACCCAGAAATCTAAACCTTTTAGAAAAATAAAGGAGGTGAGGTTTCGAAATAAAGGTATAATGAAAACAAGTTTTCTTAATGCATAGAAAAGGAACATGAATGATGCAAGTGAAATTTACCAATTTGAAAACATGTTTCGTCTTTTAAACAAATTTCGGCAGCACCTCCTTTGTATATTTTGATCCAAAACCACAAATACATAGCAAGAATAATGGCATCCCCAAGCGGGAGCTAGCTCTTCGCCAAACAGCGGATCACAACCACGCAAAACAGTATAAATAAGTATACGACGCCCAACGGCGAAGTTCACCACAAAAGATAAAGAAATGAGCAAATATAACCCCAAAAGTGAATGTAAAACCCATGGCTCAAATCTCGCAACTACAAGTCTCACTAAGTCTCATTACTTATACAAATTCTAATTTTGATTGATTGATGGAGTTAACTAGATACAATATGAAATATAATACAAGAGTGGGTACGATACAAATGTTAGTTATATGTATGCCCTAGAGGCCATTACTGTACATAGGATGTAAATTGTAGTGGATGCTGGGACATATATAGGGAGGACTTTCTTGCTCGACATGATAGTATGCTATCTGGTTACTCTTTACCTTAACGTGTACATTGATTGTCTCTCTGTTACATGTTGGTAAAGCCCTTAGGATGTGTACTTGACTACCTGGACTATGATGCGGATCATACTAGTGGGGACATGGTAGTCCATAAGTACATCCTTCAAAGTCCCTAGTCGTGGGTGTATCGAGACGGGGCATCGATATACCAAAGTAGACTAGCGTATACCTTCTCGACCCATACAGATGGGCGATGGATGATCCCATATCCATTGGTGTTTGACATCGGAGATGATATACGGGTGCTCAGTAGAGACTGGGTACACTGGACAGACTCGCCGAGAACTCCCAGATGGTATTATACCTCACGTCAGATGGCAGTTCTCTGGTGACACTGGTACAGAGTAGTCTGTTGACCCGAGATCGTCATAGAGTCTTGTGTGGTTCCCACTGCGCTTTGATTTCCATCTTACCACGTCCAAGAGAGCGTGCAAAACGGTGGTTTTTGGGTACAGTCCCGAGTCACATGGAGGCAATGAGCGATAGGAGGGGATTCGTCTCTCCCGGTATAGGGAGTTGATGTTGCGCTGTGTTCGATTGGATATAACAGGAAATCCCTGGCCAGGGTTGCTGAGATTTACTGGTAAGTGTTACCAGTAGTTTCTCGAATTGTTATAGACCTCATATCGACACGACTTATCGAGCTATTGGGGTCTGACGTTTACCACCCCTAGGCGAGATATGCGACATATCAGACGATCAGACCGGACTGTACAGTAGTGTTACTGGTTGGATTCACTGGAGTGTGAGCGGGCTTGCTCGTTGATCTTCTGATCGCTCAATACCCGGGTGGCCGTTACGTTTAGCAGACCGCTTGCGGCTTGTGGGTGCTTGATATGATCAGCATCTGCTGCCGGCGTATTGACGAGTCTTTAGAGTCCTACACAGAGGTTTCCTGGCTCAAGCGAAACGAAATATGAGCGCATATGAGATATGTGCGGGACCGAGAATAATGCGTGTATGTAATACCGTATTCTATTCTCGCGATGAATGTATCGAATGGTTGTATGCGATATAACCTAGTTATCGAATCAAGTATTGATTCGATAAGCCGATACATAGGATACTAGTCGGTTATATGCGATATGACCGGATCGTTAAATCAAGTGTTGATTTAATGCATAATTATATATTTGATATATTAGTTTGCATCAACTAGTATCGGTTTACTTAAGATGGATTTTCTCACTCGGATGTACACATTGTATATGTGATATACTTTTGTGCACTTGATTGTATCATGTTTGATGATACATGTTTGCTAGGGTTTTTGTGTAAAGATCAAACCAAGGTTACATGATAATGGTTAGGGTTTTGTTTCATTCACTTATTTATTTATTTTTTTTTTGGAAAATGAAAAGAAAAATGGTGGCTTTATTTGGATATATGTTGAAGCTTCATGAAGCTTTGACTTAGTCACCATTTTTGTCTTCATACCTAACCTAACCATTCATTTAACCTTAGTTTAGTCTCTACACTTTACCATGGTTGCATTATGATAAGTATTCAATTTATTTTATATTTTGAATTAACTTATCATAACAATTATCATCTTCTTCATCTTCTTCTTCTTCTTCACAAGAAGAAAGAAGCTTGCATCCATCAATGGTGATTGATGAATTAGAGTGAGAAATCCAATTCTAAAGTCTACCCACTTCCTATTTCTTCATCCTCTACCTCTTGCCAAGTAGTAGAGTGTGTTTCCTTCACAAGTTTTCATGGCTTGGTGAAGGTGGAGCTTGATCTAGTGATGCTTCGACGTAGATCATCTTCGGCATGGACATCGACGACCTAGCTCGCCATTTCTCCGACGAAGCCGACGCTAGAGCCCGGGAATTCATTTGGACAGCGAGGAGACTTCGTTGCGGAGCTATGGAGGTGGAGAACCGGATCTACAAAGGTTGTATTTCCGTATTCTTTTAGTTAAGTGTTAACTAGTTATCTTTTCGCCTAAATATCTAGCCGACGATCCGTAGTCGGGTCTCTCGGCACCCGTAAAATTTTATATTGGCATGTTCGATGCCTTGTGAGACCACTATAGGGTGCCTAGGAACCTTTCAACAAATGCCCCACCTACCAATGCAAAACACCCGAATGGAACTGTACGATACAAATGCCCTGTCAAGTGTGCTAACGGGGACGATTCCGCCCTAGCACTTCTCTGGTCATCTCTCGGTCAATCATCATGACCACTCATAAAGCAGCACGTTGCTGGCGTCGGCCTCTGGTCCTCTGACTGTACGTGGCACATCTGATCCTGGGTGCAAATCTCATTGCAGCAGTGTCCTGAAAGGAATCCTGCTCAAGGTCTCTTCCGATCTCGCATATGCCGAACTGTACAGAGGCTGGTACTCTTATATAATCTTTTCTCGTTTTCTGGACATCTGCATGCGCCGCACATATTTCCTCGGAAACTGGCCGTATCCCAACGCCTCTATAAGCATATCAGGTCTCTGATCTCGACGGGGAGTAATAACAGCTCGTCAGCGTCTCGCACGAACTTCTGGTTCCACTCGTCTTTATCATCTCTCACAATGACGTCACGCCATGCTATCTGCGCACTGCGACTGTTCTCGGCCACGGCCAACCCGAGGTCTCTCACACAGACTCGAAGTCACGAAATCGGTATCTTCATCACTCGGTAGAAGATATCTGGCCGAACACGTCCTCGAAAACTCGTCCCAACCATCGGAGGAATACTCAATGTTCGTCCGTCCTCGATCAACTCACAACGCATATGGGTGAGGTCTTCTATCCGAACCTGGTCAACTATCTCGTCGACGATGCCGAACCCTGGCCTTCTGGGTATGCGCAAAATGACCACTCCTGGTCCAGGTCTTCTCGTAGCTGCAAGGACTGCGCTCCAACGGCTATGCTCGTATCCGGAGTCTCCCAAGCAATGTATCCCATCACAAGATATCCGAATGATGTCGAACCATCCGATCGATATGTCAAAACCTCATAATCCCTCAAGAGATCAATATCTTGGGTACAGTTTAATAGTATCGAGTACATGCCACAGCATCAGTGATCCAGCCGTAAAAGGGCAAACCCAAGCCTCACTAATGGCGCCGTGGAACTGCCGTAAACCCTAATGTTCAAAGGCTTTCACACGGTCATTATGTCGAGTTAGGTTTTCATTCTTCTAGAGGGTCCATAGAATTGCTTGCACGTCTTTCCGAATACTTTAAACTTGGAATATGGTTTCCTGACATTCGATCGTCTCTATCGACTCTCAACGAATCTGTGTGAAGTCGTCTCTAGCTGGAATCAATCTATCTGATGACCTCGCATCGGGTAGCGAACGAACCACATGTCCTAGTCCTTCACCCTTGGGTGGCTAGCGACCTTCCATCATATCTCTAAGTATATACTTATGGTGCAGTAGCTCCAACCTCTGGGCGATACCTTGTCATTTGCAGCAACAACTGGCTTATTCATCTGTACGCTGAACAGCGCCTCAATCCTCCAGGAAAGGCGATACATTGGCGGTCGTCTCTAAATCGGTCTGCTCTAGATCTGAGTAAGGCTCTCCACACTGGAAGTCTTCAACTCAACTGGGCCTGCTCCGGCGCATAAATCGGACGAATCACTCTCGTCTCTCAAATCGGGGTAGACTAGCTATCAACTGTCGCATTTCTGCTTGGTAGCTCCGGCGGTCTTAGCTCGTAAGCTCTGGAAGCGACATCCCATCATCTCAGCAACAGCTGGGTCACCTGTCTGCACGGTAGGCGACATCAAATCCTTGAGGTATGTTGTACATCAACAGTCCTCTCGCAACTGGCAGCTCTAACAATGGCCCGATCATCCGATATAAAACCGAGCACTCGCCTCCACAAGAGGTCACAATCATCAATGCTAACTCGAGACGTTCCCATGTCACCAGAAAACACAATGGTCGGCCCTCATACCGGACGAGCTCGCCCTGACCGTAACACTAGCAGCAGCTCAAACTGCACCCAAACAATGGTGACAGGAACCTCAATCGAGTATCGAAGAGAGCAGATCAATGGCAAGAAAGAAAACGACAAATCCAAAATGGATACATGATCATGAAAAGGAACAGCATCAATGAAAGTATGATCATGGAAACAAATAGAATCGAGGATCTCCAATGGATGTATAATCATGGATACAAGAGAATCACTGGTCTCAAAAATATGTATATCCTAAGGTTTCTTAAATGGAGTATCGTAACGTAAATATGCCGCGGAACATACGTACGGTACGTTACTCTACTCAAGCTACCTACTCCATCAATCAGGGTCAGCCTATGAAACGAAAGTTCGGGTCTAATACCCCTCCGTTCAAGTCTAAGTTCCGTAAGGTCAAGCCTAGGTTCCGAAATACATACCCGCCCTAGACTCCGCATAGTCAAACATAGACTCGAACAAAGGTTAAACCTAGCGCTTTGATACCAACTTTGTCACGACCCAAAATATTAGCTCGTGACCAGCACTTGAATCACGCAACGTCTAAAGGCGTAACGGAATTCAAGTAAGATGAAACCCAGAAATCTAAACCTTTTAGAAAAATAAAGGAGGTGAGGTTTTGAAATAAAGGTATAATGAAAACAAGTTTTCTTAATGCATAGAAAAGGAACATGAATGATGCAAGTGAAATTTACCAATTTGAAAACATGTTTCGTCTTTTAAACAAATTTCGGCAGCACCTCCTTTGTATATTTTGATCCAAAACCACAAATACATAGCAAGAATAATGGCATCCCCAAGCGGGAGCTAGCTCTTCGCCAAACGGCGGATCACAACCACGCAAAACAGTATAAATAAGTATACGACGCCCAACGGCGAAGTTCACCACAAAAGATAAAGAAATGAGCAAATATAACCCCAAAAGTGAATGTAAAACACATCGCTCAAATCTCGCAACTACGAGTCTCACTAAGTCTCATTACTTATACAAATTCTAATTTTGATTGATTGATGGAGTTAACTAGATACAATATGAAATATAATACAAGAGTGGGTACGATACAAATGCCCCACCTACCAATGCAAAACACCCGAATGGAACTGTATGCCAGCGAAGCCGCTACTGATCCAAGCGGTCAACCTGCAAGAACTGTGGCACAACGGGGGTGAGTTGCCAACTCATGAATAGAAATATATCTACATGTAGAAATCGAATAAACAACGACTCCTAGGTCAACTATATCATACAGGTAATACTATGATATCTAGGGTGACCGGGTCGTATATGTGCCAACAAGGTCGTCACTACCTATGTGCATGCGGATAACATCCAACAGTAATAATCAATGCATGTATATGGGTATCGTCCAACCATAATCAAGGTATGCAGATATGTGGATCTCGTCCACCCATGCATCAATGTCTATAAACATGTGTATAATCTCCCATAGTAACATCAGTATGTATGTATGTATGTGGATCTAATCCACGCGTCAACCACTGACGCAACAATGTCATGCATGTAAAAATCATAAAAGAGTGTGCATGAAAGTATGAGGATATATATATCAACGGTGTCCCTCCCGACACATCTAAATCATGGAACCTGAGTGCCTAGCATCGATACTCGAAAACATCATGAAAACCGTGCCCAGCATCGGCACGTAAATCCTCATATATCTCAGGCGCCGCATCCTCGGATCAGCCCTCAGGCGCCGCACTCCCTGGTCGGCCCTCATATCCATCTCGCTACTCCGGTCGGTATCCTCCGGATAACCACCGAGTCTACATACTATCACCGGTAGGTAGTGCTCCCCCTGCCGGGCTCACCGTCTAACATATACGAGTCTTCTTGCCCCGGGGTACCTCACCGGGTCCACCATGTACCCGCAGACGGTGCCTACCACTCCTCGAATCGGGTTTCACATGCCACTCTCAGAACCGAGAAAACACATGGTGGACGCACTGAAATATCATATCAAGAGAAACCGGGTTTTTAAAACAACACATAATCTTATTTGAAATATACACGGTTCTCAAATCCAGAAATCTCATGAAAACAGCATATCTCAATGCTTAAAATAATAGAGCATGATGTATGCGACATGTAAAAAGAAATACGAGCATATCCGTGTATCATGCAATATGGAATAGTGATATGACATATTAAGGGGAAAACCGCTCTTTTAAAATGATTCCAGTTTTTAAAATATGACTGCGGTTCTCAATTTCCCAATAAAACCAGTTATCTATATAGGTACAATATGAATATGCACAAGTATAGATGTACCATGTATGTGTGCACAAATATGAATATACAATGTGTATGTGCACAAGTATGGGTGTATCAAGGTATATGTACACCAATATGGATATACGAATGTGTATATCCGCAAGTATGAATGTATCTATGTATATATCATGATGAAACAACTCTACTGTGTAGTGACATGGCAATTATCGATGATGAAGTGTGTGAGCCGGCAAATATGTGTACGTGTAACATACGCATCATCGATAATGGTGCAGGTGTACTATCACAGGTATATGCGATGCAATAATAATATCATGAATGCAGCAAGTAAATCATCAGCTAACAGCTATAAGGTATACATAACTATCATATGTCCGAGTCGGTGAATCTATCAATCGGCATCTAGCCCAAAAATATCGCGTACGGTATAATCCATCGTACAACAACCTCTAGTCAAGGGTAAGGATCAATCATCAAGTCAACTCATCACGCACGGAATATCATCGTGCGACGGTATTAAGCTAATAGGGATCCTATCATCCTATAAGACAAATGAGGGTACGGCCTAATATCACATACGGCCTATCATCCATGATTCACAACATTCTATATATATATATATAACCCTATATACCTATGTCCCGGGTCGCATATGCAATAATCTCATATCAGGGGACCGGCAGGGTATAAATCATCTCGATCGACTCGCATCCGTATACCATCACATCATATCATCATCTCATCATATCATCAAATTCGTCTTGTATTCTTTCATCGCATTTATATCTCATATCATGTCGAATTTACATAAACATGCTATCTCTACTATGTATAAGTATCTAAACTAACAAACACTTCCTAACCTTACAATCAGATTTTTAAAGAAGTGAATCGTAGTTTTGGAAACATGGGTTACGGTGCTTTTAAGGAAAAGATATCATTTGAAAATCCGTAACATCCCTCAAGTTATACATTTAAAAGATACATACGATTCTTTAGTTTAGAAAAAGGTATGGTTCGGATGACGCATCTACATCGACTATCTAGTCCTACAGAACCCTAAGCGGTAATATCGCTAAACATCATCCTAGGGTAGTAGTAGCATATCACACTTAACTAATCTCTAGTTTCTAATGTGACTACATAGCTATCTATATTCTAACCCTAGTTTCCTAATCTAGGTTTCCTAACCATACTCTATAAATCGGTTTCCATCAGAAGTTTGCGGGGGTGCTATACGCCATCCACCCGACTTCCCCGGTAGATATAGATCTACTCACCTGTCTTCGCTCGCCCAAATCGATGACGCCATGCTTCTTCGCCTCGGAATCCATGCGATGGTACCTACAATAATAACCAATCGCAATACGTATTAAAATCGACGCAGAAAACCGATACAGCACACAGTGTGCTCACAGGTTAGAACCTATGGCCTAACCGTGCAAATCAATCAAACAACCCCTGTTGTCGATGTACGAACACCCGACAACCAAATACAAATCCAAATATCGAGAAAGTGCATTTAAAAATACGGAAAACATCGCCTAAAACACACCAAAATGCTCCCAGATTTTCCCCAGATGACAATTAGCCAAAACTACATATAGGAGGGGTCTAATTTAGTGCAAAATGAGCCATGGACCAAATCTGGAACCATTCCATCCTACTCTGGCCGCAAATTGCGGCCATAATGATTAAATCTGCGGCCAGGACTTTGAATTAGGGGATCGGATCTTGGTGGTAGCTTCCTAGGTGCTTGCACGACTCACTGTTAGCTCAATTTTATTTTAGGGGTCTCGGGGTGATAGCAGATTCCTAAATACACTCCCAGATTTGCAGTTTTTCCAATGTCGGGTTTCTAAATCCGTGTTTTGGGGTTTCTAGGGTATGTTCCAGGTCTTTAAACAGCACCCAAGTCTAGTGAACAGCCACTAGGCATCACCCAATTCAAACCAACACTCAAATCTTCACTAGGGTTTCCCAATGTTCACTACCTCCACAATATCACATCTAAACACATATAAATACTTAAGTAAATGGAAAACTACCCAATTAGTGAAGGGATTACCTCATAAAGCACCCATGAATCCCCCAAGATCATCAAAACTGAATTTTTCTTGGTCCCATGTATAGAGCTTGAAGAGGGGATTAATATTTGTGAAGGGTGTGTAGGGTTTTGGGGATTGTTAGGAGATGGATCTAGGGATTATTTGAGGAGGGTTGAGAGCTTGAGGAGATGAAGAGGATGATGGAAATGGTGAGGGATTATGATTTGGGCAGCAGCCCCCCCCCCCTCTCATTATAATTCACACACTCTCTCTCTCATCACTAGTATACATATCCCATCATTATGTCCCCTTTGACTTTTCCTTTTCCTTTTTCTTTTCTCTCCACCAATAAACCATAACACAAAAGAAATGAAAGATGTAACAAAATGAAACATGTCATGGTGCACTAACCATGGAAAACTGTAGAAATGCGGATTTGGCTTAATCGCGATTAGCAGTGCACTAATCGGGTTTTTATCAAAACTGCACAAAATAAATTTTAAAAATGCCAAATCCTTTAATTATATATTTAAATGAATAAATCATTTTAATTTCCATTTATTTCATAATTATTGGTATATATTTATACCTTTTTCCGAAAACCCCAATTTCGCAAATCGGCAATTTTCGGGAAAAATATTATTTTAATATTAAATTCCAAAAATAATATTTTATATTTTCTGAAACGTTACAAGGTTCTAGGGACCCTTTAGTTGTGTCTGAGTCCCCCCGGGGAGCAGGGGTCGGACCCTCTCCCCGGGATCGTGCGGCGGAGGCAGCCCCCAGGGAGGAGGCGGCAGATGCGGCCCCCGGCACCTCGTGTTGGGTGAGGCACGAGGACGAGCTCGCCAATGCTCGGGCTCGCTTCCACATCCCCTCGCGTTACACGCTCCGACTGGCCAAGGAGGGAGAGAGGGCGGACCAAGTACGGGACAGGGAGATCGCACTGTATTTGGAAGCTTTTTGGGGCGGATTGCGCCTGCCCTTCTCTCCCGAGGTCGTCGCAGCGCTAAACTTTTTCGGTTTGGCCCCTGGCCAGTTAGTGCCGAACTCATGGAGGATCCTCCTCGGGTTCCTGATCCGCCTGAAGTTACAGGAGGTTCCCTTCAGCCTCTCCCTCCTCGACTCTTCTCTCGTCTTCAAAAATCACTCTGGTGGTCGAGCGGGCGACCCGAGGTGGGTCTATCTCTCTTTTAGAAAGCGGCCGGGGGGCGCTGCCGGGACAGGGGTCATGGCCCTGCCCTCTTCCATTCATGATTGGAAGAAGAAATTTTTCTTCGTTTCCCCTCCCGAGGGCGAGGACTGGCCCGTGCCTGCAAAGTGGTCGAGAGAGAAATGCTTGTCGGGGAACCAGTCCAATGACCCCACCGCGGTGAGAGTGGAATCGTGGGAGCCCATCCCCCGATTCGACGTGCTGCTGTCTGAGAGGGTCCTGAGTTGGGCCGGGCTCAATCCCGTTGAGTTCGTCGGTAAGTTAGGCTTGCTTTTTGGCTTGTGTATTGCTTGTATTGCTGACTTCTTTGCATTTGTTTTGTGCAGGACCCATGGACTTCGACTCGCTCAAAGCCTCCATGCGCCAGCCGAGGAAGGTTACGAAGGCTAGGGGCGCCGGCTCTTCTCGCGCGAAGCCTGCCCCGGCTCCTCCTTCTCTGGTGGTTGTGTCCCGCGAGCGTTCGGGGGCGGATCCCGCTCTGGGTCCCAGCAGAGTGTCGGGCCGGAAGCGGGCCCTGGTTCTGGAGGACCCGGTCTCGGAGGAGGAGATCAGCTCTCCCCCGGAGCCGCTTAAAAGGAGCTCCCAGAGATCTTCCCGGGGCCGGTCCTCGTCGATCATGGTAGAGGAAGGGGGCCTCCGGTTCGTAGTGCCATCGGGGCTATCCGTTGCGGATAAGCTTCTGCATGAAATAGAGGCATCGGCCGGGGGTAGAGTCCCTGGGGGGACCTTCAGGGCTCAGCTGGCGTCCATCGTCTAGGAGTCCGTGCAGGTAAGTGTTTGGTTCTTTGTGAGATTCGGTGCCTCCTTCATCTTTCTGATCTCTTTCCTATCTCTCAGGTTCTCCAGCATGTTGCCCTCGCCTTACGCATGGAGGCCGAGGTGGTAGCCCTGGCAATGAAGGCTGTTGGCCAGCTCGCCTCGCTGGAAGAGAGCTCCAAGCGGGGGGCTATCCGTTGCGGATAGGCTTCTGCATGAAATAGAGGCATCGGCCGGGGGTAGAGTCCCTGGGGGGACCTTCAGGGCTCAGCTGGCGTCCATCGCCTAGGAGTCCGTGCAGGTAAGTGTTTGGTTCTTTGTGAGATTCGGTGCCTCCTTCATCTTTCTGATCTCTTTCCTATCTCTCAGGTTCTCCAGCATGTTGCCCTCGCCTTACGCATGGAGGCCGAGGTGGTAGCCCCGGCAATGAAGGCTGTTGGCCAGCTCGCCTCGCTGGAAGAGAGCTCCAAGCGGGAGCTGGAGGCGGTGACGGCGAGGGTTGCCGCCTTGGAAGGCGAGGTGGAGGCCGGGAAACGGGAGGTAGCCCAGTACCGCAAGGCCGCCGTGACTGCCGAGGCCAAGTTTGGGGACACTCAGGTGCTCGCCGGCAACCTAAAGAAGACAGTGAAGACCCTCCGGAAGGAGCTGGGGGCGACGGCCGAGGCGGCTAAGTCGGCCGACCTGAAAGCGGCGAAATGGGCCGACCTCTCAGCGGTGGAGGCGGTAGAGGGCTACAAGAAGTCGAAGGACTTCTATGATGACCTGGCCGTGGCCACGACCCGCATTTGGCACGAGGCCCTTGACGCCGTAAGGCCCGGATGCCGGGGTTCGCCGATGAAGACCTCCGGGCCGAATACCCCCTCGTGGACGCCGATGAGCAGGGGAAAGAGATTCCTGATGAGGAAGCCGCCGAGGACCCTGCACATCGCGTGGTGATCGTCGAGGACCCCGAGGTCGCACCTGGCCCCGAGACCTAAAGCCCCCGTCTTCCTCCTTTTATTTTTTGTTTTTGGAATTCTTGTAAGCCTCCGGGCATTTTGTAAGGCCGGGGGGCCCAAAAATACCCTTTGTAAGCCTTTGCCTTTGGTAGTAATAAAACTTTTTTCATTTGGTTTCATTGATTTGCACTTTATCATCTGTTTGTGAAGAATGCTTGTAAAATATCTCTGCTTGCACCATTGTGTTTCCATGTCAGGTTGGCCATCAGTCTAGCGATCGCTCGTCGAGTTGGTTTCGATCACTTGCCGAGCGTGTCAAGCGCTGCCGAGGAGACATCCGCATAGGCCCCGAAGTCGAGGGGGATTGTTTAGACTTAGACAGACTTGATGCCCCTTATTTGGGCCTCGGATCCTCTGCATGTGACGGGTAGAGGGCTGTTCGCCGTGTCTGTGCCGAGCATGAATGGGAAGCTGCTCGGTGGCCCAACGGTGGGCGCCATCTTTTGACTTCTGGCCATGTGAGCAACGACCACTAGCCGGGGATGGTCGAGCGAGGGTCGGGCTCAACTGCCTTTGGGAGGACTTTGGGTCCTTAGCGTTGGAGGGGCTGTAAGAAGCCCACTAAAGATGACCGGGCAGTGAAGCTGCGCGGTCGCCTCTTGGCGAGGGCTTTGATCTCTGGCGTCGTAAGTAGGCAACTACCAGCCGGAGATGACCGAGCAGGGTAGTTGCTCGTTTGCCTCTTGCGAGGGCTTTGATCCTTAGTGTTGGAGGGGTTGTAAGAAGCCCACTAAGGATGACCGGGCAGTGAAGCTGCGTGGTCGCCTCTTGGCGAGGGCTTTGATCTCTGGCGTCTTAGGTAGGCAACTACCAGCCTGGGATGAAGGAGCGGGGTAGCCGCTCGGGTGCCTCTTGCGAGGACTTCGATCCCTGGCGTCATGGGTAGGGAGCTACCAACCGGAGATGACCGAGCAGGGTAGCTGCTAGGTTTCCTCTTGCGAGGGCTTTGATCCTCCAGGATGGGGACCGAGCAGGGTTACTGCCCAGTGCCTCTTGGCGAGGACTTTGATCTCTGTCGGTTGTGGTAGGAAGCTACCAGCCGGGGATAGCCGAGCAAGGACTCGACTGCCTCTGGGAGGACTTTGGTCCTTAACGCGGGAGGGGCTGTAAGAAGCCTACAAAGGACCCTTGGCCGGGAAGGGTTACTGCCCGGTGCCTCTTGGCGAGGGCTTTTGTCCTGAAGGATAGCCGAGCAAGGGATCCTCAGGCTCGACTGCCTCTGGGAGGGCTTTCGATCCATGTCGGTTGTGGTAGGAAGCTACCAGCCGGGGATAGCTGAGCAGGGAAGCTGCTGAGCTGCCTCTAAGGAAGGTTTGGATCCTCATCGTTGGAGGGGCCGTAGGAGGCCTGCTAAGGATAACCGGGCAGTGAAGCTGCGCGGCTGCCTCTTGGCGAGGGCTTTTGATCCCTGTCGGTTGTGGTAGGAAGCTACCAGCCGGGGATAGCTGAGCAGGGAAGCTGCTAAGCTGCCTTTAAGGAGGGCTTGGATCCTCAGCGTTGGAGGGGCCGTAGGAGGCCTGCTAAGGATAACCGGGCAGTGAAGCTGCGCGGTCGCCCCTTGGCGAGGGCTTTGATCCCTGGCGTTGTGAGTAGGGAGGCCACCGGCCGGGTATAGTCGAGTAGGGTAGCCGCTCGGCTAATTCTTCCTGAGGTTTTGCCCGACCATCCCGTTGCATGTACAGGGAACAGGAACGGTCGCGGTGACCGTGCGCGCAGCATGCGCATTGAATGCCGAGGGAGGCGAAACACTAGGGTCGCGTCGTTTCGATTCCGCCAAAGAAGGCTCGATGATTGTCGCGTGGCAGCGACTATTTGGGTGAAAGCGGGCAACTGTTGAGCTCCATTGGGGCGCAGTGGGCTATATAAGGCTGAAGGAGCGCTGGTTCTTCCTTCCTTCGTATACAGATCGTTGAGAATGCAGGACTTCCCCTTCACCATCCCCGAAATCATTCACTTCGAAGATGTGTACCTTTATGACCGGAATTGTACCGAGGACACGGTGTAGTTGGTCTATGAGAGCATCGAAGACCACTTCGGCCGGTTGCTCCGCCGGCGCTCCTCCCTGTTGCAGCTGCTGATGTACTCCATCTGGAAGGCGTCGTCGGGGCTTTACAACCCTTTGTCCGAGCAGCTCTATGACGAGGCTGTGGGTAAGCTGCGGTCTCTGAGGCGCTTCGGCCTAATCTCCGCGAACCGGCTGGCTCGCTTAGAGGCACTCGTCCGTGAGTGCTACGAACTGAGGCTCGGGGTCAACGCGCGCAGTGGGAATCGAGGGCAGAGGCTGGATCTCGCAAGGCCTCGGCTGGCGGAGATCTTCACCGAGTACCATGAGCAGTACTCTCTGCACCCTCTCCCCCCGTTGTTGTAATTTTCTTTTCTTCTTTTTGCATGTATGGCTGAGGAGCCCATAATACCTTTTGAATAAACAAGATTTTTCCTTCTTTTTCGCAACGTTCCATTGATCTTTATTAAATCAACAACAGGCCCTAGGAAGAGTTTACATCGCCTTAAAAGAAAAGTACATGTTAGTAGATAACCTTATTAGCTCGGCCCGAGCTCCCTAGGGGCTTGTTGGCCTCCGGGCTCGGCACCGGGTACGGGGCTCCCTGAGTCCCGTGTTGGTCGTCTGCCGAAACGAGCATGATCTGGTCGATGGTCAACTCAGCGGGAGGGTGACGCTGCTCCTGCTCGCGGTCGGCTTGCCGTTTGTCCCTCAGGTAGGCGGCGAGGTGCCCCGATCGGATGAGCTCTTCGATGTAGTCCCGGAGTTGCGTACAATCCTCCGTGGCGTGGCCCAGTGTTCGGTGGAAAGCGCAGTAAAGGCCCCGGGTTCCCTTCGCGGCCTGACGCGGAATTGGAGGGAACTTGAAGAACCCCTCGTCCTGGGCCTCCTCTAGCAACACTGCGAGGGAGACGTTGAGTGGGGTATACTCCTGGAACTTCGGGTGATAGGGCTGCTGACGCTCCGGCCTTTCTTCCTGGGCCCTCTTCTTCTGGTCGGGCCGGTCTGCTCGAGGGAGGTTCGCGTTCACCTCGGAATCCAGTTGAACCTCGCGCTCGGTCCACGCCTTGACTTCGGCCATAGTCTTAGGCTGCGCCAAAGCAAAGGAGCGCAACCACTCTTTGTGTCTAAGGCCATATCTGAGCGCCGTGATGACGGTCTCGTCCCGGTGCTCGGGGACCTCGAGGAGGGCATTGTAGAAGCGGGAGATGTAAGCTTTGAACGTCTCTTTGTCCCCGCTCTTAATTGTGAAGAGGTAGTCGACCGTGCGCCTCTGCCGACGGTTCCCGACGAAATGACCGAGGAACTGAGTCGCCAGCTCGTCAAAGGTCGAGATCGAGTGTGGCTAAAGTCCTCGGAACCAGTCCCGACCAGAGCGGGTGAGGGTGGCTGGGAAGGCCCTGTAGGGTTCCTAGGCACTCTCAAGAGGTCTCACAAGGCATCAACCATGCCAATTTCAAATTTTATATGTGCCGAGAAACTCTAACAAGATCGTTGGCTAGAATTTTAGGCGAAAGATGCTACTAGTTAACAAATTAACTAAGTGTACGGAAATACAACCTTTGTAGATCCGTTTCTCCACCTCCACGGCTCCGTAATGAAGTCCTCTCCGCTGTCCAAATCGAACCATGGCTCTCACGGTGGTTTCATCGGAGAAAAGACCGGGCTAGGTCGTCGACTACGATGCCGAAGATGATCTACGTCGAGGCATCACTAGATCAAGCTCCAACTTCACCAAGTCAAGAAACTTGTGAAGAAAACACACTCTACTACTTGGCAAGAGGTAGAGGATGAAGAAATAGGAAGTGGGTAGACTTTAGAATTGGATTTGTCACTTGTTTTCATCACTTGCCATTGATGTAGCAAGCTTTCTTCATGGAAGAAGAAGATGAAGAAGAAGAAGAAGATATGATAAGTTATTTAAAATAGATAATAAAATGAATACTTATCATAATCTTAACCTTAGTTAAGTGTAGAGAATTGACTAAGGTTAGGTTGAATGGTTAGGGTTAAGGATGAGAACAAAAAGGTCAATTAGTCAAAGCTTCATGAAGCTTCAACTAAAAACAAATGAAGCCACCATTCATTTATCTTTCAATTTATTCAAAATGAATAAATAAATAAGATAAATGAATAAGTAAAAACCCTAATCAACAACTTAACCATTGTTTAATTCTTTACACTTAACCCAAAAGGCATGTATCATCAAACATGATACAATCTTGTGTACAAAAGTATATCACATATACAATGTGCACAATCCAAGTGAGAAAATCCATTTAAAGTGAACCAATACTAGTTAATGCAAAGTAATATATCAAATATATAATTATGCATTAAATCATTAAATCAACACTTGATTTAACGATCCGGTCATATCGCATACAACCGACTAATATCCAATGTATCGGTTTATCGAATCAATCCTTGATTCGATAACTAGGTTATATCGCATACAACCATTCGACACATTCATCGCGAGAATGGAATACGGTATCACATACACGTATTATTCTCGGTCCCGCACATATCTCATATACGCTCCTATTTCGTTTCGCTTGAGCCAGGAAACCTCTGTGTAGGACTCTAAAGACTCGTCAATACGCCGGCAGCAGGTGATGATCATATCAAACACCCACAAGCCGTAAGCGGTCTGCTAAACGTAACGGCCACCCGGGTATTGAGCGATCAGAAGATCGACGAGCAAGCCCGCTCACACTCCTGTGAATCCAACCAGTAACACTTACCGTACAGTCCGATCTCGTCGTCTGATATGTCGCATATCTTGCCTAGGGGTGGTAAACGTCAGACCCCAATAGCTCGATAAGTCGTGTCGATATGAGGTCTATAACAGTTCGAGAAACTACTGGTAACACTTACCAGTATATCTCAGCAACCCTGGCCAGGGATTTCCGGTTATAGCCAATCGAACACAGCGCAACATCAACTCCCTATACCGGGAGAGACGAATCCCCTCCTATCGCTCATTGCCTCCATGTGATTCGGGACTGTACCCAAAAACCACCGTTTTGCACGCCCTCTTGGACGTGGTAAGGTATATCACTGTGCAAAGCAGAAACTATAGAAGCAATCAAAAATCAAACCGAGTGTGTAGCATCTGCCAGTTATTGCTAAAGGAGTCACTCCCGGTGAAGGGATCTCGGTCCTTTCCTCATCGAATAAGGTGCAGGGTATATCATATATACCGATATGCAAAGCAAGAACTGTAGCTACCTGTTTTGTTTATACAAGGTTCATCTACCATTTTGATGATGTCAAACTCTTTGACTAATTCATCAAAACAGACGTTCATTACGCAATAGGTTTTCAGAAAAACCTGTCGTAGCCCTCCGTCATTTCAGATGAGTAGTAGTTAGTATTCGTGCTACGTTTGTTGGCCTGCGTCAAGGCGTAGTGTGCGGTAGCTAACTAGTATTTATCTGCTTATGCATATGATGCAGATTGGATTAGGGTAGTCGTGCGACATTGTTGGCCTGCGTCAAGGGTCGTACGGGTGGGTTTAATTCAATCAGGAAATGACGGGTTGAACTTGACTAGCGCACTATGGTTTGTTGGCCTGCGTCAAGGTCATAGGACGCTAGGGGCAAAATATTATCGGGAATTTCAAGTGTTGAAATTTGCAATGAGATTGCATACCTTCTATGAAATAGTTGGATCCGATACCCACTGCGAGTAAGAGTTACTCCTGGGAGAGTTTTGCACACTACAATTAGCCGATCAAGTAGGTGTCTAGAAAGGTGTCAACGGGGTTACGCCTCTGGGAAAACGAGGTTTACTTTAATTAGGTCCGTGCGAAAGCACGGGGAACCTCCCTCAAAGTACCGACACTGGCCTGGCTGAAAGATCGACGAAGTTGTAGGGTGTAATTAATCCCGGCTAGTCTTTCCTTTTAGGGTTTGAAGGAAGATTTGATAAAAAGCAGTGGGAGCCATCCTGATTAGATAAGATAATAACCAATCTGATCTTGCACGAGCATACGCTAAAGTGTTTTCTTCTCTCTCTCTCTCCAGGTAGCGACCATTTCATGCCCTGATAAAGATAATAATATGCGATGTATTGACCGAACCCGCATGTTATACTGTGCTGGGGAACGTTGGTTCCGTTCATTCTTATAAGAGTTATAGGAATGAACAGGATATAGGGAATACCATGATTCCCATGCCACCCGATTGAAGAAAGTACAGGTTGATGCATTTTCTTCGGGTGTGTTCGTTACTGAGAACTGTTTCTCCATTTGCTCTACGTCCTGGGTATTAGATACCGGGTCAGGATCCCATATATGTAATCAGTTACATGGGCTTAGGAAAGGTAGAGAACTTGGAGAAGGTGATAAAGACATTAGAGTTGGAAATGGTGCAATTGTTGCAGCTAAGACTGTCGGGGAATATCACCTTGTGTTACCAACTGGTAATATATTGGTTCTGAACGAATGCTATTACATGCCGAACCTGATATGCAACATTATATCGGTTTCTTTATTGAGTAAAGAGGGATATAATTTTGTATTACAGGACAATGTTATGAACATTTTCCGTAACCAAAGTTGGTTGGATCAGGCACCTTGTGCAATGGCATTTATGTTCTAAATCAATCAACAGTTCTGAGTATAACAAACACACACAAGAGGAAGAGTTCTGAACTGAACGAATCCTTCTTGTGGCATTGTAGACTGGGTCACATCAATGCGACACGACTGGCTAAGTTGCATAAGGATGGATATTTAAATCCGTTTGAATTTTCATCTTATGACACTTGCCAGTCATGTCTCAAAGGCAAGATGACCAAAACTCCGTTTACGGGACACGGAGAAAGAGTTACTGAACTCTTGGGACTGATACATAGTGATGTATGCGGTCCCATGTCTACACATGCCAGGGATGGTTCTTCGTACTTCATTACATTCACTGACGATCTCTCTAGATTCGGATATGTGTTCCTGATGAAACACAAATCAGAAGCTTTTGAGAAATTTAGAGAATATAAACAAGAAGTCGAGAACCAAACCGGAAAAAGTATTAAAATCCTTCGATCTGATCGAGGAGGTGAATACTTGAGCAATGAATTCCTGGACTTCCTAAAAGAGAATGGGATTCTCTCTCAGCTTACTCCTCCTTATACACCACAGCACAACGGTGTATCGGAGCGGAGGAATCGCACCCTATTAGATATGGTGCGCTCTATGATGAGCACAGCTGAGTTACCTATTTCCTTCTGGGGATATGCACTGGAAACAGCTGCAGACCTATTGAATATGGTTCCCACCAAAACCGTGCCAACCACTCCATATGAGATATGGAAAGGAAAGAAACCATGTCTTAATTATGTTAAGATATGGGGTTGTCCGGCATATGTAAAAACGCAAAATCCGGACAAACTCGCGGCAAGGTCCTTTCTGTGTAAGTTTATTGGATATCCCAAACATTCGCGAGGGTATATCTTCTACCACACCGAGGAACAAAAGGTGTTTGTTTCTCGACATGCCACCTTTTTAGAAAAGGAATTTCTTGAAAAGAGATTAGTGGCAAGGAGGTAGAACTGGAAGAGGTACCAGCAATACAGACTACAACAGAAGATTTGGTTGAACCAGAGGATTCGGTAGCTCCCGATGAACCTCAGCCTCTCCGTCGATCTAGTAGGGTTCCTCGCCCACCTGAGAGATACTACGGTTTTCTCATGGATGGTGGGAGCGAGGATTGCATCATGGAGGATGATGACCCAACTAGTTTCGAGCAGGCCATCACGAGTAGGGACTCGGTGAAATGGCTGGATGCTATGCGGTCCGAGATGGAATCCATGTACACCAACAAAGTATAGACTTTGGAAGTTGCTCCTGAAGGGGTAAAACCCATTGGGAGCAAGTGGATCTTCAAGAAGAAACTTGGTGTAGATGGGAAAGTGGAGACTTTCAAAGCTAGACTTGTAGCAAAGGGTTTTCGTCAAAGACCAGGTGTGGACTATGACGAGACCTTTTCTCCAGTGGCTATGCTTAAATCCATCCGGATCATGCTTGCCATCGCTGCATATCATGATTACGAAATCTGGCAAATGGATGTTAAGACCGCCTTTCTAAACGGTGATTTAGAAGAGTGCGTGTACATGACTCAGCCAAAGGGCTTCGTAGACAGTGGGAGCAGCGGGAAGGTGTGCAAGCTGCTTAAATCCATTTATGGATTAAAGCAAGTATCGCGGAGTTGGAACATCTGCTTTGACGTCGTTATCAAAGAGTTTGATTTCGTCAAAAACCCAGATGAACCTTGTATCTACAAGAAGGTGGCAGAGAGTAAGATTGTCTTCCTCGTATTGTACGTGGACGACATACTCTTGATAGGAAATGATATTCCTATGCTGCAATCGGTCAAGCTCTTCTTATCACAAAGATTCTCAATGAAAGATCTTGGTGATGCCTCCTGCATATTGGGAATTAGGATCTATAGAGATAGATCCAAACGGATATTGGGATTGTCCCAATCCAGGTACATTGACACCATACTAAAGAGGTTTAGTATGGAAGAGTCCAAGCGTGGGAACTTGCCCACGATCTCTGGAGTCACACTCTCCAAAGAGATGTCTCCCAAGACTGATTTGGAGAGAGCTCGCATGCAAGGGATACCCTATGCTTCAGCAGTAGGCTATATCATGTACGCAATGCTATGTACCAGACCCGATGTTGCATACTCACTAAGTATAGTGAGCAGGTATCAAGCTGATCCTGGAGAGAGTCACTGGACAGCTGTGAAGAGCATTCTCAAGTACTTGCGAAGGACTAGAGACATGTTCTTGGTGTATGGTAACGGAGAACTCCAAGTGGAGTCCTTTACCGATTCGAGCTTCCAAAGTGATAAGGACGACTCTAAGTCGCAGTCGGGATTTGTCTTTACCCTTTACGGAGGGGCGGTTAGCTGGAAGAGTTCCAAGCAGGAAACCGTGGCAGACTCGACGATGGAGGCTGAATACATCACTGCCAACGATACTGCCAAAGAGGCTGTCTGGATCAAGAAGTTCATTACTGAACTTGGAGTGGTTCCATCCATTGAGCATCCAATACCTTTGTATTGCGATAACAATGGAGCGGTGGCTTTGGCCAAGGAACCCAGGTCCCATCAGCGATCCAGGCATATTCTGAGGCGGTATCACCTGATCCGGGAGATAGTTGATCGCCGGGAGATTGAGGTCAGGAGGGTTGACACGAAGAACAACACGGCGGATCCACTCACGAAGGCCATTCCCCAGATACAGTTTGAGAGACTCTTCGGGATGCTCGGTATGCGATACTACAGCAGCTGGCCTTAGTGCAAGTGGGAGATTGTTAGTTGTATGTATGCCCTAGAGGCCAGTATTGTACAGATGATGTATATTATATTGGATGCTTGGACATATATAGAGATGACTTTCTTGCTCGATATGATAGTATGCTATCTGGTTGCTCTTTATCTTAACATGTACACTTGTCTCTTTAAACTGTCTTTTAGTTACATATTGGTAAAGCCCTTAGGATGTGTACTTGACTGCCTGGACTATGATGCAGATCATACTAGTGGGGACATGGTAGTCCATAAGTACATCCTTCAAGGTCCCTAGTCGTGGGTGTATCGAGACGGGGCATCGATATACCAGTGTAGACTAGCGTATACGCTTCTCGACCCATGAGATGGGCGATGGATGATCCCATATCCATTGGTGTTTGACATCAGAGATGGTATACGGGTGCTCAGTGGAGACTGAGTACACTGGACGGACTCGCCGAGAACTCCCAGATGGTATTATACCTCACGTCAGATGGCAGTTCTCAGGTGACACTGGTACAGAGTAGTCTGTTGACCCGAGATCGTCATAGAGTCTTGTGTGGTTCCCACTGTGCTTTGATTTCCACCGTTTTGCACGCCCTCTTGGACGTGGTAAGGTGGAAATCAAAGCACGGTGGGAACCACACAAGACTCTATGACGATCTCGGGTCAACAGACTACTCTGTACCAGTGTCACCTGAGAACTGCCATCTGACGTGAGGTATAATACCATCTGGGAGTTCTCGGCGAGTCCGTCCAGTGTACTCAGTCTCCACTGAGCACCCGTATACCATCTCTGATGTCAAACACCAATGGATATGGGATCATCCATCGCCCATCTCATGGGTCGAGAAGCGTATACGCTAGTCTACACTGGTATATCGATGCCCCGTCTCGATACACCCACGACTAGGGACCTTGAAAGATGTACTTATGGACTACCATGTCCCCACTAGTATGATCTGCATCATAGTCCAGGCAGTCAAGTACACATCCTAAGGGCTTTACCAACATGTAACTAAAAGACAGTTTAAAGAGACAAGTGTACATGTTAAGATAAAGAGCAACCAGATAGCATACTATCATATCGAGCAAGGAAGCCATCTCTATATATGTCCAAGCATCCAATATAATATACATCATCTGTACAATACTGGCCTCTAGGGCATACATACAACTAACAGGCCCTGCACTGGACGACGTCAGAATGGTCGTGGAAGCTCATCCCCGCGGTGAAAGCGTCCAGATGGTCTTTCGGGTCGGTTTTCCCGTCGAACAGAGTGACCTTCGGGAGCTTGTTGCGCGAGGAGACGTGGATAGCGAGCAGTTCCTCGGTAAACGGCTTGGTGAGCAAGTCGGCGGCGTATTTAGCCCCGTCGCTTAAGAGGTGTCCTTCCCGGCGCATGCCCTCAATCTTCTTTTCGAGGGCGTCGAGACGGCCGTGGTACCCCAAGAATTCGGCTCCTGGCGATCCCTGGATTCTTCTGGGGGAGACTTGCGTCTGGGCGCGGCCTCGATTCCTCTCGATGAGGTTCCTCATATCCCCGGACGAGGTGGCCCTCGAGCCGTCGTGGCGAGCCCCTTCCGTGCGACCTCGTCGAGGGAGGGGGTGTCGATCATGCCTGTGGACAGGCGAGGTGACCGACATCTCCTCAGGGGGGTAAGGATCGCGCGGAGGCTCGAGACGAGGCGCTCTGGCGGCGGATCTCGGGGTGGAGCCTTGGGGCGCCCAACGGGCCTCAGGGAGTATCGGCCCATGAAATCTGTGGCCGGGGGTCGCAGCCTGTCGGTGGTCAGACGTGCCGACGAGGACAGAGCCTTCTGAAGGCGGAGGAGCGACGACCTGGGGCCCAGGTCCGGCCGTTTGGACGCGGACGAGCGCCTCCACCAGGGACTGTAGCCGATCTATTCGGCTGGCGGGGACGTTGATGATGGTCGCCGGAGGGGGCTCGTCCGAGCCTCCGGTGAGGGGAAAGCGGCGGCTGGTACCTGGATCTTCAGGGTGATCGCTTGCCATTTGTGGAGTTAGTTTCCCACAGACGGCGCCAACTGATGGAGGTCCTTTTAAGGTCTCCGTCAGATGTTGCCTTCCGTCGATCTCCCGGTGGAGGTGATCTCCTTTTGCGTGTAAGTCTCAATGGGTTTGAGGAGATTGGTGATTTGAAGAGTTGGTCGGTCGGAGGGACCGAGGAAGATAGCCTCGACCGGGGAGCTCGAAGGCGAACAAGAGGGCCGAGGAGTGTTGGGCCAGTGGCAGCCCGGGGCGAGCTGAGTGGCCGAGGAGGTCAGTCTCAAGGGGGCTCTGAGGAGAGCCACCTAGAGCTTGCGGGTCGGGTACATGGATGGCCTGGCCGGCCCCTTCTTCTGAGTTCTGGAACACGTCATCTGCCACGTGTTGTGATCTTGAGGTCGCCAATACCGAGCATCATCAGATACTAAAATGGACATAGAAATAAAAAGAAGAAGAGATGAAGAAGAAAGCGAGTGTAAGAATCCCTTATCTCCATCTTCTAATTTTTCTATATATTTCATGAGTTATCATGGGTCCAAGAATAATCTTTAAGGAAGAAAAAGACAAAGGATGGTGATAAAGAAGTTGGAACAAGGTAATTAATTTTAGTGATGGAATTTGTGTAGCTTTTTCAAAGTTTAACTTTCCTTTTGCCTTCATTAATAAAAGCATTTGTTATAATCATAGATAAAAATATTTCTTTATAACAATTGTATTTGATTGTTTATATCCTATATTTCTGCTCATCTTTGATTTTATATATCTTTGCAAAAAATTGTTTTTTTATTTCTCTTTTAGATTTAATTTAAATATAGTTTCTTTCTTGGGAAACTATTCTTCGAATTAATTTTTGAATTTTCTAATTATTAATACATTTATTTTGCATGCGACTAATTCTTTAATGAATTAAAAACTTTAATACTCACATGCAAATACACTAGTTACCAATAACTTGACAATAATTTGTCACTTTTCTGAGTTTCCTTGGCAATCCTTCACATCCAGATTAATTCGCTGCTAAAAACATAACAAAACAAAATGTTTTATCCATTCCTCACGCTGGATCTGACGGTACAAGAGGCGTGATAATATAAGGTACTCCGAATCCCACGTGAGGGTATTTCTGCAAGCAGATTATAATTTCCTCAAACGTCAAAGAGACACCACCTACTCTATTCTAATCAAAGATCTAATCAGATTTATCTGGTAATTTATAAAACATGAATGAAACCACAATAGAGACTTTATGTATCAATTTTGTCAGATTAGATGCACAAAGCAATATTTCAGTTATTAGCAATTTAGAAATATGAATTCATGCCTGAACTTTGACAATTTTGGCCAAACAGTGCCAGCGGTTCAAGCCAAAACTACACACATGCAGCTCAGGGCTTTCCTTCGGAAAAAAGAATCAATAATTTCTTTCTTTTGATGAAAATCTATCAACTTGACATCAAACGTTCCTCCATAAATTGATCCAAAATTTGGAACAAGTGTAATTATGGTAAAAACAGTATTCTCCAAGAAACAAAAAAGTTGTAAAGGCTGTTTTTAAGGTTTAAAAAAAATGGACCATCAGCTATGTGATTCAAGATCCTGCAAGCTATCAACCAGCCTTTCAAAATTCATCAAGACTAGGAAACAAAACTGGATGAAGGCAATTGCATCTTTAAGGAATATAGGCCAAGTCTTTTCGTAACAAATGGGTCGGAAACTATGAACTAAATAGAGATTACCACAACACCTCCAAGGCTGTTGGCAAGTAGCACTACCTGCAGTATACTGAGCCAGCACAACACATGCTAAAGAAACAAATTTGTAATGTATCAAGGACCAAGTTGCCAAAACAGAAGCGAAACGGGCATGCAATTAGTATATGAGAAACGTAACTCGGTAGATCAGAAATCTAGCAAGACCAAAGATTATTCGATAGCAGATGCTCTCTTTCACATAGAAATTTACCGCACAAATCACACATCAGAGCTTCCGCATGTTCATGAGCACACATAAGAAGGTGCAAGCAACATGGACTCTGATTATTTAATTATTTTCTCTTCTTTATACAGGCCTTGTTCACTTGGCTTTGAAGAAATAACATAGAAAGATATAGAACTTTAAGCAACATAAAATTGTAGATCAGACACCAGCGGCATCCATACATCAACATATAAATTGAAACAAAAACTAAACTTACAACCACATTCTAATAGTCCATCAAATACAATCCTAACCCACAAAACCTTATTACCTAGATATGAGCACCAAAGAGAAAGAAAAAAAGCACCCAAAACACAACAGGGGAAAGCATAAGCCAATAGGGAGTAAGGAGATCGGAGATTGCACTGTTATAATTGCTGTAATAAGGTAGATTTGTATAAGGGTTCGGTGGAGGATTTTGGCAGCATTGAACCTCAGGGGCTGGTGGGCAATTGCTCTGAGAAACTACTACTGGCGGGGGCAGGGCCCCATAGAATGAAAAAGGGGGCGGAGGGGCAGGGTTGTAAAAACAATGATCTTTGCAGAGAGATGGAGGTGATTTGTTATCAACTGTGATCTCCTCGGTCTTGGTTAAGATCACACGGAAGAACCATAGAGACACTACTAAGAGAAACCTTGATACCATTTTGCTGATGACCATGAGAGGATAGGAATAGAGAAGATTGAGAAGAAGCCTTATTTAAAGAAACCAAGTTCCGATAGGAAATGCTATGTGTCACTGGATCGAACGGGAGTTGAAGCACATTGTCCATATATTATGGTCGGTGATCCAACTTTTTGCAGGCTTACATGCACTCTGACACATGGGACGCTACGCGTCAGTAGCGTATATTTCATTATGCATGGCGAGGTGAACTTTGGTTTAATGGTTAAAAGATTTCCATTTTCTTGTTTAGACCGTACGTGTAACCGTACGTGTAACTTTATTACATACCTGATTTGTTGTTATGGCAATTAAATCTTCCCATTAATTGTGTAGTAATTGTTATTATAGGTCCCGATCTTTTCTTCACCATTTTCACCAAAACCTTGAAATTCAAATTTGTCTCTGTAACAATTTGGTTCGGTCATCTCAACCTTATGGATGAGTAACTGGTTACTATAGTACAAATATGGCAACTATAGACTTAATCAGACTGCTAGTTGCTAGTTTATTACTAGATAATGCTCTGAACATGCAAAAGTAAATGATTTCCTACTACTGCAACAAGTCAATTTCAGAAAAGCATCTCTATCTTTATACAATTAAATAGTCATATAATTAAAACTCTAGAGCCATTCGACAAGATCCATAAGGAACAATGTAGGTGGCTGATATTGCTTGGCTAGTATTTTTCTTTAAATTATTTGATATGTGGCGTTCAATCGTGTATTAGATGTCTATTAAGGTTGTCAATATGGATTTTGAAAGTCAAAGGGGAGGCAATCCAGCAGTGTTAACCAACTGTTCAGCCCTTGCTTTAACTAACACATCTATGATTGAAGAAGAAAAATGTAGCTTTTAAATTAATCATTAGTGTCTTATCGACAGATATAAGTAATAAGCCATCTATTTTATCTGCACAACAAGCAAGACAATATTTTCCTGAAAATACTGAGTGAACATAGCTGTTTTAGTTTGGGTTCTAATCTATATTATTTTATTATCCATGATGCCAATTCAATATTATAAAGTTCAAAACTAATAGTATTGATGTCAAGAGTTATCCCCAGAAAAAGTAAATCTTTATTATAATATTGATTGTACAAGTATAATTATTGCAATCTCCTCCACTTCAGGGTCACAAGTAAAGAATATAAATTAAACTTATATTGATAACAATGTAAATGCATAACATCAAACAAACTTAGCACTTGTTAGACACATTACCAGATTTTGATGACCGGTTCAGGTCTCTGCTATTTAGATAAAAATAGGCCGAGACCTCAGAGAATGGTGATTTTATACACAATGGTGAGAATCCAGCATAGCCTCTCTCAAGTTTGGCTAAGCCAACATCAACAATATACTTTAGAAGCTCATGTTTCTGCACGAAAGGTTGTGCTGCATATTCCTCCACCGGCATCCACTGCATAAAAGAGCGGCCTTTGATAATTATTTGGCTTAACTTTTGATATGCAAAAGACCAACTCATCTTATTTTTCTTTTTGAAAATTGATAGTTTTTGCACTTATGCACATGGCATAAAAGTATGTCCATAAATTTTAAATTACAACAAAAGTGAGAAATTTTTAAGGAAAAATCATAATATAAGTATAGTGATAATTCAAATTACCAAAGATCATAACAAATGCAATGATTTAATTGGTTTGAAAAGACTTGGTTTTGGTTTTAAAATATGTTGGTAAAACTGAAAGATTTGTTAAGTTTATGGTTAGAATCCAAATTTTGATGTGATTATTAATACCAAAATTTGATATGATTTCATAAAAATTTAAATAACAAATGTAATGAATTATTAGTTTTGGAAAGAGTTGCTATTTGTAGTAAAAAAATATTGGTATAGCTTAAAGTTTTGTAAGTTTATGGTTAAATGATTTTAGTTTATACAAAAAACTGATTTATTTTTATACCAAATTAAATTTGGTTTTCATAAAAATTTAAATAAAAACAAAAGAATGGAATTTTTGAAAAAAGAAGTCATACCGGATAAGGATTGTGATAATTCAAATTACAAATGATCATAACAAATGCAATGAATTATATGTTTTAAAAGATATGACTTTTGTTTCAATAAACATATTGGTATACCTTAAGATTTTTTGAGTTTATGGTTAGGAGATTTTAGTTTATACCAAAATGCGATATGATATTTTATAAATTCGCTTTTTATACCAAAATTTGATTTGATTTTCGTAAATAGTTAAATAATAAATACAAAGATTTTTTGTTTTGAAAAGATTTTTTATTCTAATAACATATTAGTACAACTTACAGATTTTTATAGTAAGAAAATTTAATGTATACCAAAATTTTTGGCACAACATGACGGATGAAAAAAGGGTTGCTCGAATTTGCTTTTAGGAATACTACATAGATAGATAGATAATAAGAAGCTTGATTGTGTCTTCAAATCACTGACTCGGTCATGTTAAAATACCAAGCCTTTATCCCATATTTGTAAGTTCAGCTATATGAATGTCTTCCACTCTGTTTTGTTAAAGGTAGTCTCTTTGGTTAAATTAACAATTAGTATTTCATTAATTGATTCTATCGAGATCTATCCAAACCCTCGTCGTGCCATTAACTATAATTTTGTCATTTTACCTAACTGAAGCATTTATTGGTCTCTACTGCACATGCCCAAACTATCTAATCATTTATGGCAGCGGACTACAACTTGTTACGAATACATTTTTCTATTCTATGTTTTCGAGTATTACCATTAATCCATCTCAATATTATCATTGCAACCACTCTCATCTTATGGATATATTTCTTAATTGCACAACATTTTTAATGGTCCAAAAGCCGTCATATAAATTTTTCTATAATTTCAAAGGTATACTCGCATTGCATTTCTGAAGCACTTCAACCATTCAGCTTTGATCCCATGAACTATATTCTCAATCTCTCCTCCACTTCAACCATTCAGCTTTGATCCCATGAACTATATTCTCAATCTCTCCATCATGATTAATCATGAATCCTAAATAGTGAAAATGGTTACTTCCCAACATATGTAAGCCATCAATTTACACCGCACATTCATTCTTTCGTTTTGTTTTACTAAACTTACATTCCATATACTCTGCTTTTGTTCTGCAAATTTATAATCCTATAGATTCTATAGCATCATTATTTTTTACTTTTGAAATCATCCCTTCTTTAGATTCATCGACTAAAACAATATCGTCAGACAGCATACTCCACGGAACATCATTCTGAGTAAATTCATCCATGACTAATGCAAAATGATAACGATTTAATGTAAATCCTTAGTGTAAACCTATAGTGATAGAAAATGGATGTCTCTCCTTGAATCATTCTCACCCTATTAATTGTTTCATCGTAGATATCTTTAATCACATCAATTTGCCTATGAGATACTAGTTTTTTTTCTAAAATGTCACCGCATTATCTTCCTAAGGATGCCATCATAAGCCTTTTCTAAAAGAATAGAAACCATATACAGATCTCTCTTCTCCTCTTTATGCTTCATCGGTCGCCTTAATAAATAAATTGCTTTCGTGGTAAACCTTCCTAGCATAAACCCCAAATTGATTTTAGATATACATGTTTCTTCCATTAATCTATGTTCGGTTACTCTTTCCCATTATTTTATTGTACGTCACAAACTCAATATCATTTTAGTTTGAACAATTTTGTACAACATAGATGAATAAGGTGATTATCCTTCATTCATCAAACATTTTCTTTGTATCTATAATTTATTGAATAACTTAGTTAATCACACTAGTCATATACCTCTCAAACACTTCCAAATTTCGATAGGAATATCATTGGGTCCTACAGCTTTTCTTGTGTTCATCTCTTTTTTGAGCATCCTTCACTTCATAGTTCACACAGTCTATTCTTACAACAATACGTAATGCTTCTAGTATTACCTAATTTGTCTATTTCTACCTTAATTACTTTATTATTATTTCATTAAAATGTTTATGAAACTCCTCCACCTTTATGTAATTTCATTGTCCTTAACTAACGCTTTTTTATCTTCACTCTTAATGCACTGACAGGAAAAGAAAGGAGGACAGGAAAGGGAACGTTAACTAGGTCTCTACTCTTCTTTTCTCTCATCTTTACCTAAGTCTAATCTTGCTAAACAAACAGCAGAAAAGATAAATTAAAAAGCTAAAACAAAATCACTTTAATATTGTAGCTCTTTAAGAAGATTATCTGACTTTACTTTCAGTCACTAAGTAGCAAATACCACTCTGCTCCCAACAAGAAAAAGCAAACATTTAAACACACGCATCGTAGATGTGTTCATATTAGAAGAATTTTGGTAGTCTTCTCTTAGAAGGTAGACGACCTTGGGTCATAAAATCTGCAAAATTTTCCATGAACCTTTTCACTCCATATCGACCCCATTATGGCAATTCAAGTGAATGCCAGTTATAAGCAGTCTCTTTTCAGTTTATGTTCAGCAAGAATGAATGAAGCAGCTTGGTTTACACATGCTATAATTCTACAAAGTTTGTACAAATGAGGGCAAGAGAATAAGCAGCTTGGTTTATGTGGTTGGCTTGGCCAAAGCAGCACAATGCCTTTTGCTGCCCAAGGATCTTATGATATATCAATTCCTAGACGACAGATTATTATATATGCAAGAATAACCAGTAGCGGAGATATTACAGTTCAATAAGATACAAGCCAAAGCAAAGAGATCTACAGCATTCTATTACTGAAGGATTTCTCATGCCAAAAGAATGATTATATTTTATCTACCTGTTACATATATACTGCATTAGGCTTGAATTATTTAATTACCTGGCATTCCTCAATTTCTGACTCTTGCTTCTGAATGTCAAATGTAAGGGGGTGTAACATGCACACAAAGAACAAATCCGATTTCTCGAAGAAAGACATGTGAGTTTGCCTGAAAAGTAATGCACATCAACAAAATAACATGGTGCAAACAATTGTAGATTCATATAATTTAGCCAGCTCAAGCATTGCATGCAATTAGAAAACGCAAAATTCAGTATGCTGTACAGTGGAAAAATAATTGAAAATGGATGTTAGCTGGATATAGTGTTTGAAAGGACGAGAGAGTGAACAAGTCAATGACATAGCATGTCATGACGATGAAGGATAAATAGTCATGCAACCATAAAATATGTGATTGTGCCCAAACTCTTATGGTAATCAGGAATCACCTGGCATTTCGGTCCACTTCCTTCACCAAAGTTTTAAACGAAAAAAGAGGCATATAACAGGGAAGTTTTCATTTACAGGGCGTAAATCGCATTCATAATGAAGAACATACCATAAGTCACCTATAAATACCAATAAGCACATCAGCTAGTCTAAATAAAATCAAAATTACCAATAATTTTCTCAAGGAGAGAGGTGTGGGCAGAAGTTGTATAAGAATTAAGTACGGTTTGAGACCACGCCATTGGGTCTACGGACCAACCACATAATCATTCATCAGTCTAATATACTAGTAAATAAAATCACTAACAACGTTCCTTCAACTGTGGGGTCTTTCATCGATAATTTTCTCAATGAGAGGTGTGGACAGAAGTTGTACAAGGAAAGTACGAGTTTGAGACTACATATGAAGCTTATCAAGCCATCAGGTCTACGGACCAACCACACAAGCATTCATCATATTTGGACTCATATACTCGTAAATAAAATCACCAACACTCCTTACACCGTAGGGTCTTTCATCAATAAGCCATCACTTGCTTGGTCTCACTCAGCATACAACTGTCAAGCCTTTACTCCCTCCTTGAATTACAAAACTGATACCACCACAAGTTTAGCAATGAGTTAAAGGCAAACTCAGATCCAAAATCTAAAGCTACTAAATACTGAACCGAACAAATCCATCACATTTCCAATACCTTTTGCCTATCCGCACATGAACAACTTAACACCCAAAGGTTTTGGATACCATCCAACAAATATAGCACCCAAAAGTTTGAGGTATTAGGTTACGGACCGAGTGACCTGCATCAAGCCAGAACATTCCCGCGGCACATAGGATCTACCTAGCAACGATAAAGGAAAAAGACATGAGCATATTATAACTAAGCTTATCCCATGGGTGAAAGGTCCAGAACCTTGTATCACATTCACATCCATTGTACTGCATGAATGTTATGACTGAGAACATGAATCATCCATTAAATGATCCACCACATGGCTTTGAATTGTTACTACAGAAATTATGAGCTGGCAGCTCTGTTCCTTAAAATGCTAGCTAGCATATAAGTTCACACAATGAACAGTAATTTCAGGCATATATCCCTCAAAGAATCCCCCCCCCCAAACCCCCATTTGAAGATATATTGGAATTATATAAATGAGTTATGCCAGATTTTTCAGCGAGACTGTTGATGAGTAACAAATTTTAATCTTATGCTTACTTTTCATGATCACCTTCAAGCGGATATCCAAAGTATGTTTAAGCATTCTGTGTAGTCCTTAGTGCAGTGGTTTAGAAAGCAGGAAAAAAATGGACCAATCAATTAAGCTAATAAGCCTTGACAGCAACTTAAGGCATTCAAGTAGTAACTTGATAAGCCATCCAATTGGTCTGTATTTCTCTTGATTGTTTACTACTCAATAAATTCTAATTTTTCTTTTCTCAACTGTGTTCTCTCACTTAAAAAATGATAACGTTAAGGAACTTTAAACATTAATCTAGTAGTGGGTTGCTTGAGCAATACAGCAATATTTCTGTTTTAGAAATTTTTTTTGACAAAGCTTAGATATTGGTCAAACTTTGTGCATACTAGTATGCAGGAGCTTGAAACAAAAGCAACGATAAAGAAATTTATTCAAGCTGATTCACATGACGAAGATGGTACTTTGCATGCTATAATGATGATCATAATCATTAATGAGAAGACTTTCAAGTAGTAGTTAATTGGATAGTTGATACAATTGGTGTTGATGGTATAATATGGAAAACTACAGCAAAATAAATAAAGATGGATACAACTATACAGGAATGTGCCAGTACAGGCAACTTGAATCTGCCACAAAGGAGAAAAAAATAAAACAAAAACGAGAGAAGTGAAAAAAGAAAGGTCATAAGGTCAAGAAAATAATAAAGAAAGAAAAAGGGAAGCGCTTAATGGCATTCTATCAAGGCGTTTGTGTTTTACTAGAGACGTTAGAACAACATTTGAGTTTGTTGTTTAATTGAAACCAATATATCAACATCCATACCGGTCCAAGTTTGCATTGTATAAGCCTACTTATTGATACAACATTAGCTATGTGAGTGATATTGCTAATGTTGCCTAAACTTTACTCGGAATATACACCTTACAAGAAATAAATGAAATGCAAATCGAATTAAGTAGATAGATGGGTGAGTATAACACATCATTGAAGGCAGTGGAAGTCATAGTTTGCTAATGGCCAAAAACTACTTACTTAGGACAGCTTGTTTTAAGCCCTGACTCTATGAAGAACAAAGAAATTCAATAACATGAAAACAAATAATTGATATTTGAAAATGGATAACTCACTAAACTAAATAGATATAAGAGAACAATTGCATTATCTTAGATACAAATATTATAAGACCTTAAGCACAAACAATATTATAAAAAAGAAATTTAATACTTTTACCTGAATGCAAGGACTTCAACAAATTCAGTGTCAATCTGTCAGATAGAAAACCAAATTCTTGAGAATTGACATGTCTGCTATATTGACGACCTTAAAAATCGTAAGCACAATCAGAAAATATACATAATGATCATACATACTCCGGTTTCTTCTTTGACTTCCCTTATTGCTCCAGCAAATATATCTTCACCCTGCATTAACAAAGAGCCCAGGGTCACAGAAATACCTTCACCTAAGGTAAAATATAATTCCTTCACTTTTAAATGTAGAGATTACTTGGTCGACTACTCCCGTAGGAAACTTCCACAATCCCAACCCACGCAAGAAGCCTGTCTTTTCTTGAACCACAAGCACCTACCAAAATGCAATTCACAGATTCATTATTATCATTATTAAAGTCGAACCAGATATGCAGTTTTCCAGTACTAGTATAATTGATTTTTCATTAATCATTATTAAGTAAATCTTCTTCCGTGTTGAGTAAATCTATATCTGTAGTCTATACAAATAGTTTACAATTTGAAATTGCTTTGAAATTTCTCGTGGTAGACTGCCACATGGATAACTATTCTGAGACCAAAAAAAAAAAGCAAAGCAGAATTTTCAAACATACCAAAGGTAATAACCATTTTGAATTAAACTCCTATGTGAAGATGAAATGCACGGTTGAGATATCCAACTTGAATCTTTCTAAACAGTTACCATATAATTTATTTTTCCCTTGACAATTATTGCATGTGTGTTTGCAATGGGAGAATTATGATTATAGTTTATTCACATTTTATATTGTTCATATGTAACTCTTTAGGATTTCATTTACATCTCCATGATATGAATTTCCTATTTGAATTCATTTGTTAAAAAATTGGTTTTGGGATATTAAGAGTTCTAATTCTCAAATGATGCACTTAAATGTCGTATTCCTTAGTTGCCCCACCCAAGCACGGATAAAGGAGGAGTGTCAAGTTAGGCAGCTGACATCCAGCATAAAACTTGGTATCATTTCTGTAAAATAAATTCTTAATGTTTGGGATAAAACTTTTTCTTATCCTTGAAGATATGAATTTGTTCACCAATGCAATTTTTATAGAAAAATACCTCTAAACTAGCTCTGTGCCTTCCAGGCTAAACATAATACATAGAAATTGAAATATGATTTACACCTCTTTTGCGCGAGCGCGCCAACTCATTTTATGAAACTCAGTTTTACGAAGTGTTTTTCATTGGGCTATAGAATTAAGGAAACAAAAATATATCAAGATTTATTCAAAATACAATGCTGAAGTTTCATATTTAATTCACCTGCATCACACATGCCAAAGGCCATCTCTATTATTCTAACTCAAAAGAGGAGTGGTTATCAAATTGAAATCTTAATTTCAATTTGAGCATGATACATATGACAAATGATCCTCACAACTTTTAGAAAAAATTAGGCTAAATAATAAAATAATTATCCTCAACTTACATACATTTTATAACTACCTACCCATACTTTAAAAATTACAAGAAACTGCCCTGAATTATTACGAAAAACTGCCCTTGATTTAATAAATGGCATGTGCAATGCATGTTATATTTTCTGTATAATTTTACTCTTTCAGTATATGAAAAATATATTTTTCCTCCTCTACCTCTATCTACACTCAAGCCCATTAGTTTCCTATCTATTAGTTCCTTTCCATGTGCAAATGTTAATATAGCTCTAGTAGAATTTAATGCATAACCGCAATATCCCATTAGCATTTGCTTACTGTAGGAAATTAAATTTATGAACGGTAGTTTGTTTGATTTAGCATGAGAGATCGATGAGTTCCATGGCAGCGAACAATGGCATTTTAAGCACAAATGTCATAACTTGCTTCCAATCCATTTAAACAAGAAGAAATATTCCCGCTCATCCATGTTGTGTCTTAGCTTTGAAGCTGATAGAGAGAGGGGGAGGAAGGGAGGGAGAGATAGTAATTGAGACGTGCTTGAAAAGATCGGTTCATGTGATGATGTTGGAATCGGTTGGAGAGTTTTGAGACCGAGAAGTTCAACGATGAAAGGTAATGGGCTCCTGGTGTGGGTACATGTTTCAAGCTAAGGTTGTGGTCATGAGAGGGGGGTGAGTAACATTTTGAAAATTATATATATTATTTTATAATTTAAATAATAATATTATGAGTTTTACGGAAATAGTGATAAATATGGATTTGGGTTTTTGGGATTAGTATATACAATTACTTATTTTTGGTATGGTTGGTATGGTAGGCAAAATTAGTATGTTACCATTTTCATAAAAATGTTGGGATTTATTATGGCTGGGAATTACTTTGGTATTTTGTTGTTAGGAAAAGATATGGGATTTAAGTGTTAATGGTAGATTTTTTGGAGAGAGGGTGTGGCATGCTTTTCTCACACCCTTACCCTTATCTTCACACCATCTCTCCTTGACCACTCATAATTCCAACTCCTATTCTCTCTCATCACAAATATCTCCATCCTCTCTCAAAAACATCCCAACTCAAAACCCAACACCAAAACTCAAATCTCCTCCATCAAACCCCATTTTGGTGCCAAGTTCTTCAAGTAGAACCACTTGGATGCTTTGAGTGGAGTCCTCATCAATCTCAAATCCTTGGAGCTTCATCAAAGCTTAGATCTTGACTTTTTGTTCACTCAAATTGGTAAAAATCTCTCTTTTCTACAAGTTCTTCAAGTTTTACAGTATTAGCCATGAAAAAGTATGGTTTTTGCATAAAAATGGTATTTTTATGGGTTAAACTCTTCCAACTTGGTTTGTAAAGTGATCCACTAGTTTGTAATGGATCTAATATGGTTTACTTGGTGATTATACTTTATTTTGGATAGTAGAGGGTATTTTGATGCAAGAGTTTGGATTTTCAAAGTCATGCAATTTTTAGAAAATTCATTTCAGCAGTCCTTCTGCAAACGTCTGCTCCAGAGAGCTTCAGACGTCTGCCCATGATATGTGTTTCATGATTTTCTTTCTACAGACGTCTGGCCTCCAAAATTTCAGACGTCCGCCGATGAACTACATTTCTTCATTTTGTTCATCGGGCGTCTGAGCTCAGAAGCTTCAGACGTCTGCCTTTAAAACTGTTGTTTATCATTTTTGTTTAACAGACGTCTGATGCTTGATGAGACAGACGTCTACCTTTGATTTGGATTTCTTGATTTTGGCCTTCAGACCTCTGAGAATCCTTCTTTAGACGTCTGATTTGCGCTCTGATACACTGTTCATAAATATCAGGCGTTTGCCTTGTGTGGGGCCAGACGTCCGCAGTGTATTTTGATTGGTTACTTTGCTATTTTGGTTTGATGTTTGTTTTCCGTCCTTGGCTAATCACTACGTGTTTAGGGACGATTGCGGGGACTTCTAGGATGGCAAGGAAGGGAAAGGTGATCGTCGGTTTCGACTAGCTTAAGACGGACTTCAGTGAGCAGATTTATAACTATGGGGGAAGTCGGATGGATGGCGTATAGCACCCCCGAAACCAATTTTGGCGAACACTTAATTAGTATAGAAACATAATTTATATATGTAAGTTATATGTTATGTTAGAAAACGTATATACGTAAACCGTATACTTAGCCTATAGTTAGATAAATTAGTTTCCTATTTTTGCTAAGATTATACTATTAAAACTAACAATTCGTTTCCTATTTTAAACTCTAATGCCGAGAATGTGCCGTTAATTTCAAATGAATATCTACATTAAAAACATCCCAGCCTTCTCCTTTCCAAATAACGTTTCGTTCTATTTTAAACTGTATAATTGTATTTATAACGCTTGTTCACGTTACGTTTTTTTTACTCGTTATACGCTCGCATTTCGTTTAATTTGTTAAGTTACGCTACGCTTATATTATTTGTTCTTATATACTTCGTATAATTAGTTTATGATACTGTGCTTGTATGAACATTTATAGAACACTGCACAACTACCAATGATTGTTATGTGACGCTATCACAGATTCACATGTTACACTACACATCATCGGTACTGCCATGACATTGTGGGATTGTCATACTTAATTATATCCATGTTGATGTCAAATAGGTTCCCTTACGGGTAGACTAAATAGAATTAGTGGAGGTGATAATTAGGAGGAGAGTTGGTATTATGTGTTTGCAAGAAACTAAGTGGGTAGGTGAAAAGAGTAGAATCATAGAACCTTGGAGTTATAAGCTTTGGTATACGGGTAGAGATAAAAATCGTAATGGGGTAGGCATAATCATAGATAGACGGTTGCTTGAAGATGTAGTTGAGATTAAGAGAAAAGGTGATAGAATTTTACTGGTTAAGCTTATTCTAGATGGAGAGATCCTTAATGTTATTAGTGCTTATGCACCACAGATAGGTCTTGATGACGCTAGTAAGCGTCTATTCTGAAAGAATTTAGACGAGATGTTGCAAAGTATACCTAGTGAAGAGAAGTTATTTATTGGTGGTGATCTCAATGGACATGTAGGTACTAGTCGTAGTGGGTTTGATACTATCCATGGAGGTTTTGGTTTTGGACAAAGGAATGAAGTATGTGGCTCGATTCTAGATTTTGACTTAGCTCATGACTTGATCTTAGCAAACACCTGGTTTATGAAAAGAGAGTCTCACCTTATCACTTTTAGGAGCGGATCAAGTGCTAGTCAAATAGACTTTTTTCTAACGAGAAGAATAGATAGAGCTTGTTGTATCGACTGTAAGGTAGTGCCAGGTGAGAGTGTAACCACTCAACATAGACTTTTAGTTCTAGATTTTCGATTTAGAAGAGGATCTAAGAAGATTAGACGTAAGGTAGAGCATGGAATTAAATGGTGGCGATTGAAAGAATGTAACCAAAAGGCTTTTATAAATCGTGTAGTCCAAGAAACGGATTGGCGGTCGAAAGATGATTCAGACAGAACATGGAACAAAATGACTAGTTGTATCAAGAGGATAGCTAGAGATCTACTTGGTGAGTCGAGAGGTGGTGCTCCACCATCTAAGGACACATCATGGTGGAATGAAGAAGTAAAGGTTGTTGGATATGTATGCCCTAGAGACCATTATTGAATAGTACTAGTTTGTATAATACATATTGGAAGCTTGGGATATATACACGGGTTTACGACAGTCTTGCCCAATATAGTAGTATACTACTTGGTTTGTTTCTATCTTAATATGTGTATATGTTTCTTTTAACATATCGCTAATACATATTGATGGAGCCCTTAGGATCTTTGCTTGATTACCGGTGTTGTGACGGCGATCACACTAGTGGGGGCTGGGTAGTCTATAAGCACATCCTTATTTTGGTCCATAGTCGTAGGATTGTCGAGACAGGGCATCGATACTCCAGAGTAGACTGGTGCATACGCTTCTCGTCCCAGCAGGGGAGATGGTCTGTCCCACAGCCATCAGTACGTCGTACTGGAGATAGTATGCAGGAGCTCGTTAGGTTACGAGTACACTGGACAGGACTCGTCAGAAACTGTTGGTTGGTATTATACCTATCGTCAGTTAACAGTTCCCAGGTGACATGAGCACAGCTTAGTCCGTTGACTTGACACTGTCACTTCGCCTCAAGTGTGTTCCCACTATTCTTAGATTACTACCCTACCACGGCTCTATTGAGTCGTGCAAACAGGTAGCAGTTGGGTGCAGTCCCGAAGCACTTGGAAGCAGTGACGGTTAGACAGGATTCGTCTCTCCCGGTATTGGGAGTTGATATCGCGCTGTGTCTAGGAGAGCCATTACACATAGTCGTCCCTGGTCAGGACAAGCGAGATTTACTGGTAGTGTTTCCAGTAGTTTCTCGGGGTGTTCTGGGCTACACTCCGACACGACTTGTACCGCTATTAGGGGTCTGACGTTTGCCACCCCCTAGGCCCGACATGCGATACTCTCAGACGAACAGACCGGACTGTACGGAGATTGTCACGTTCAGGCTCAGTAGGAGTTCGGATGGGTTCACCTCGTCGGTCTTCTTATCGGCATCTACCTGGGGACCGTTACGTACAGCTAGTACCGCTTGCGGCCTGTGGTTAAACCCCACTGCCAGCGTAGTGTCGAGCCTTTAGAGTCTCACACAGACGGTTATTCGTCTTTGGGCAAAACAGAGTAGAGGTCGCATGGTTTTGCGACGGGGTTCGTTCACATCCGCGCACTTGTGCACGTTTGGTTTCCGGGCAGTTATTACTAGCGGGCTTTGGTTTAAGCCAGATCCTAGTATTTGTTTTGGGATTGATTTTGTCTCATTGTATTCGTGTTCTTCGGAACACGGATACGGGTGTATATGCACAGTTGACAGAGGCAGAGGTTTCTCATTAGGGTTATTGACCGTTGACTTTTTCCAAACCCTAATGAGAATGAGAGATATGATTAATGATATTAATTAAGGATAATTGTGCCATGGTTAGGTTGACCATTTGACTTTTGTTGACCTTTTGACTTTGGTTGACCGGTTGACTATTGTTGACATTTTGACCATCATCATTTCACATGAAAGATGCTTCTTGATTCTTACACATTTCATTTAATGTGAAATGATAATGGTTATTTCAAAACTAACCATCACATTTTCACTTAATTATTATTATTATTATTATTTCTCTCATATGAGCATGGTTGTAGATTTCTACTCTCATTCTCTCTTGCTCTTTCTCTCTCATGTTTTAAGCTCTCCCTCTTCCTCCCTCAAAGCTTAAGTGTTCCATGTGTTAGAAATCATAAGCTTTTGAGACTAAACCATCAAAGTATCTCTCTACTCTTTCTAGGATTCTTTGTCTAGCAAACCAAGCACTCTAGTTACCTCTTGGTTGAGGTAGGAGCTCAAGGCAGAGGCCCTCGGGTGGATCTATCTTCAGCAAAGAGAAAAAGACGAGGACGAGCCGTCTACGCCACTACAAGGAGCAAGCAAGAAGGAGAACCAAAACAAGAAGAGAAGGAGTTCAAGACCTAGGTATAACCATTCTACATAGTAGCTAGAACTTGTAGTTAGAATGTTAGTTTTTGTTTAGCAAAGATCCTTCATGGATGGTCCATGTTACCTTGTGAGAAAATTTTGATTTTTACCTATTCCGCCTTCCCGAAAGAACCGGGATGGGTAACGTGGACCTAACAGTGATATCAGAGCCTAGCTAAACAACAACTAATTGTTAGCAAAGTGTTTAGAACTTCGATCCGAAAAAAATCGTAAAATCCGTCTAAAAACTTGTGTTTTCTGTCGATTTATAAAACAGGCCTAAAAATATTTTAACTGACATGAAAAATACAAGCAGGTTTTTTTGAGAAAACTGCAGAAATTTGGGCGCCTGAGTCCCTCAGACGACCGCGGATCCGCGGCCGATCCAAGCGATCCGCCGTGGTTCCGCGGCCGAGTCGACTCGGCAACGCACCAAATTTTTCCAGGGGTTCTCTCTGTTGGTTTTGTGATTTTTAAGATGTTTTGTTTCTGCCCAGATTTTCCAGAGAACAATGTTATGTTTGGGGTAGTTACAAATTGGTATTTTGATCGAAGTTCTATAAACTTTAGCTATTTGGTTATATTTGTGATGTGATATATGCACTGAACGTCGATTAATCGCTATATGTCGATTAGTGGGGGTTGTGCATATCTGTGATCTGTAATGTTGTTGGATTGCGTATATGAACTTGTTGGATTGTCGCGGATGAATAGCCGGGGTTTGTGAGATGAGAGTTTCTTTATCTTTCATTTGATGTAATATGTAAATTGATGTAATATTATTTTTATGGCCGCACATCCGGGATGAGGTTGTAGCCGCCATTGTATATTATTTCTTTTACTGTTTTTGCTTCTAGGATAGACCCAAGGTGGGGTGCACAAACTACCGGGTACTTTGAAGTGCCGAGTGGCCTACTCACGTTGTTGAGAGAGGTTGCTTCACTTCGGGTACTTGGCGGGTAGTTTTCCGCACCCGTAGGGGTCTAGGGTGGGGTGTGGCTATTCATCGCGACCGTGTAATCCATCTTTCGTTGCAGGCTCGAACGAAACGCGGATTCCTAGCATATCCAATGTGTTCATCTATGATCTGGAATGGCTATCATTGCATCTGACGAATGTATATATCTATATATGATATCTAGTAGGCGTTGCTTATGTTTTACATCCGCGCTAGTCCAGCCCCCGCTCTGTCGTTAGTTAAGTAACCTAACGGGTGATGACGGGGCCCCGTGGCGAATGCGGATGGCATAAGCGTACGTCATATTTTCGTTGTTTTCTGCAATGGTAGGATTAACTGATGGGACGCATTATATTTGTAACAACTGGGAATATATTAGTAACTAATTATATTTTAATAAGTATTTTTTTTTATAAAAAGTTTACCAAATTCCCTTTCAAATATTTTATCAAAATTAATAAAGATTTTTCTAGAATTTTATCTCGACCGCACACACTTGTGCATGTTAATCTGGGTTAAACCTAGGGTTGCCAAGTTAGGTGTGCATGGTGGGTTAACCATGTTTAGCCAACCATGATGGGTTAGGCCTTTGATTAAGATAATTATGTTGATTATGAGCTAATTAGTTTTAATTAAGGGTGATTAGGGTTAAAGTTGACTTGTGTTGAGGTGAAAGAGAGATTATGATGGGTGTCATGCAAGCATTTAATGAGGGACTGAGAATGGTGGCTATGGTTATTTCACCCATCACCTCTTTTCAAAACTTTTACACATCTCTCACACTCTCTTTCACACTCTCTTGTCTTTCGCATCTCCCCCTCTCACACATACACACACATCAGCCATTTCAGCCCCAAACATCAGCAGTAGCTGCATCAGCAGCAGCACCATTATCACTTCATATACACCAACCCCTATAGCCACAATATAACAGCTACTTAACCCCTTATACCAGCACCACAACACCCCACCAGCTGCACACAACATCAACACAACACCAACACAACAACACAGCAACAGCATCAGCACCTTCAGCCAGAAAAACAGCAGCAGCAGAACAACCACTACAACATGAATTGATGCACTTGGGCTGTAGGATCAGCACTTCTGCAGCTGCAACACTCTTCTTCTTCTTCTCCTCTCCTTCTAGGGTCTCTAGAGGTATAATTCCCTTAACCCGACTTCTCTTTGCCAAAATTATGGTTATAGTGTAGTTTAGTGTTTGTATTATGTAGTTTAGTGCTAGTTGTAGAGATCTTGGGTGAGATTTAGTCAAGTAATGGTTTTAATGGTTAGTATAACCTTAGTAAGTGCGAAGGCTAGTAAAACCAAGACTTATCCCAGATTTCACCGGAATACCCGATTTGTCCGACTTGGCGTAAATTAGCGATTTTAGCGATTTTTTAGCCTCTGTTAGATCTGTTGTTGACCCGAACCTTTAAACATAAAATTGTGAATACTGTAGTACAGTGACCTTAGCAGAAAGACACACACAGAGCACGGGGACCCACCTCCAAGTTGAGGCCGCCGGTTTATTCCTGCTGGCTGCAAATTGCGGCCAGAACAAGGGCTAGGGTGTTGGATTTTTGGTTGTGGGATTCTTCTGGGTAGCTTAGGGTTTTGGTATCTGTAACTTTTTAAGTCTGGCCCAGAGGCAAAATCTGGAGCTATAAACGAATTATCGATGTTTTAGAACTTGTGCGACACGCGCGTGATCCGCGTGGTCCTGTGGCACGCTGCGCAACACAGCGCGTCAAAATTGGTTCTGGTGAGTTCACACGCGTCGCGACGTGTGCACACGCGTTTAGTTTCAAGCACGCGTGTCCTTTTAGCGATAATTATACGATTTTGGTGATTCATGTGGATTTGTGTTAAAGCGATGTTAGTGTTAGTTAGACTATCCTAATTAGGTACTGTTAGGGCCAAGTTAACCTAGGAAAACCCCAGATTACACAATAATACCCTGAGTATTCAAATTGGTGCATAACTTGACATTTTTTAGCAAAACTTAGCTTTTTAAAATCTGCTTTCGACCCAGTGAGTTCAGAATGAAATTGAGGGGACTGTAGCCTACTGGAGATGTCCTGACCACACCACCAGAGCCCGACCCCGCCAACCCAAACCCAGGCCGCCGGAAAATTCATTCTGGCCGCAAATTGCGGCCAGACTAGGGAGATAGGTCCCAAGGTTTTTTAGGTAGGTGTCTGCTACATTTTGTAGGTCTCTGGTATGTATAGTTTTGCAATATTCTAACCTGGGTAAAATCTGGGGCAGTATATCGTTTACTGGTGTTTTTAGTTCGCGCGATACGCGAGTGGGTCTTGAGATTCAGCGTATCGCGGCGTGTCGGATTAAGCGTTAGGCGCGTTCACACACACGTTTCAGCGTATCGCACACACGCGCGTTAATTCGCAACGAGTGTTTCTCGTTTTGTTCCGATATCGCGTTTTGCGAGATTTTGATTATATTTGGATTCTTGTGTAAATTCCATGTTCGCAGGCAGATACGTCAGACGCCGCCAGGAAAGAGAAGCAGGTGGTCGGCTATACTTAGCACGCGACCAGATGAGTAGATTTAACATCTACGGGAAAATCGCCCGTATGGCGTTAAACGTCAGGACGTAATAGGATATTTAGTTTTATGTGTTCATGTAGACATGCTAGAGTAGCATACCTTTTGTTATATATAGAACTGGTAGTATAGAACACTGCACTATCACTAACGGTACAAGTCGCATGAGCACGATTTATATGCTACACTCACACCGTTAGTGATTGCCATGACACTCACAGTATAGGATTGCTAGAAATTATTTATTATATTGATTCCGTTTTATTGACGTTGTCATGACTTGCCACATATCGGTATATGTTATATTCATACCATGTACACTATATACTTGCGGTTGTGCATACCTTCATTGATACCTCACTACCTGTGCACATGCACCCTTATATTTCGTCATAGTGCATATAAATATTGATATGTTTACCCTTGTGCCCCTACACATCATATATTCATACTTGTGCCACATATATCATCTATTCGTACTTGGCACATATACATCATATGTCCACCTTAGTGCACATGTACATTGTTGCATTCACTTAGCATACTTACCCTTTCGCACATCCATATCCATACACATTCATATGTTGCTTCCATGGATATATTGACTTGATTTGAAAATTAAGGGACCGCATGTGATATTTTCAAACTGGATCTTTTAAAAAGAGCGGTTTCCTTTCCTTTTACTCTTAGTGTCATACGACGCATGGCATGAACTTGCACATTAGATTGATTTATGTGATTTCTGGATTTGGGAACCGGGGTACTATTTTAAGAAAATACGCACTGTTTAAAAACCCGGTTTCCCTTGATATGATATTTCAGTGCGTCCACCATGTGTTTTTCTCGGTGCTAGAGTGATACATGTGAACCCGAGTCAAGGAGCTGGACGAGGCCGATTGCGGGTACATGGTGGACCCGGTATGGTACCCCGGGGCCAGAACGGATCGTTGTCAGTAGACGGTGAGCCTGGCAGAGGGACTACTACCTACCGGTGATTGGTTGGACCTGGCGGTTATCCGGAGGATACCGACCAGAGTCGAGAGACGGATACGGGACTCGTACTGCTGGGGCCGAGGGCCGATACCGCAGACAGAGCCCGTGGGCTGACCCGGACTGACGGATGCCCGAGATATGAAGTTTTGCGTGTCGATGCTGGACACGAGTTTTCTTGATATTTGGGTGCCGATGTTGGGCACTCACGATTTATGAGATTACAGGATTTGAGGGCCGATGTGGATGACGGCGCCTGAGTTGTACTGGGATTTGGGTGTATTGATATACACCAGTTATTTTTCCACGTTGATATTCCGTGTAGACATTATTTCTTCTCATACCCAGCATTCAGTACTTGACATCTCATCCTGTAGCTAGCATACCTGATAGAGTACACATGCTTGCATATCATTGCGTACCCTGCTCATCATATATAGGGTTGTTAGATTACATCACCATACCTGTTTATCACATATCTTGCTCATCACATAGAGATGTTATCAGATAGCACTTGTTGCATGATATTGAGCTTTCAGTTCATCATATAAATGTTTACCTGTTAGCATAGGTTAGAGTATCACAGTACGTGCATACTCGCGATTACCTTTATATGTTATCTACTATTCACGAGTTAGCAACTCACCCCCGTTGTGCCACAGTGCTTGCAGGTTGCCCTTTAGATTAGTCGCGGCTGGCTGTTTACCGCACCTTTTGACACAGATACCATTGCTGAGGCGTGTTAGCCCTTTTGCTATTATATGGGTTTTGTACGGTATCTGTTTACTTTTCCGTTGCATCTTGATGTATTTAGTACTCTCCATCTACTTTCATGTATTGACTTCGAGACAGTTGTGAGGACGATGTATTTTACTTTGTACTCTGGTGTCGAGCTCGTTGTGAGCCGACTTTATTTATGCAGTTTTATCTCTTATGATATTTGTTTTCACTTTACTGCTCGTTCTTCGCTTCGGCGTCGTATATTATATTGCGGTGATTGTCCCGCTGTTGGGCGTGATTCTCCCATTGAGATGCTCTATTTATTTCACATGTCACTTTTACTTATATTTCGCCTTCTACCCGATTTCGGGACAAATTTTTGGTAAAGGAAATATTGTTAAAATTATTTAAATAATAACTTGAACCAACAAGGATTTCTACTAAACAACTTAAAGTTTTCTAAATGTTTTGACAAATATTCTAATAAATGTTTTAACACTCTATATTTTAATGGTTTTGATTTCTGGGTTCGGCTTACTTAGTCGCGTTACGCCTGTAGACGTTGCGCGGTTAAGTGCCGGTCACGGGCCGAACTTTGGGCCGTGACAAAGTTGGTATCAAAGCGTAGGTTTTACCTTCGGAGTGTAGGATGACCCTGGTATGATGGAGTAGGTAGCTACAGCAGAGTGGCGTAGCGTGCGTATGTTCCGCGGCATACTCACGACACGGTACTCCGCCTAAGCGACCTTAGGACTTATTGATTGAAATTCCTTCACGATTGTGTACATTCCTATGATTCGATTTCCGTATCCTCATCGAATCCTAATTTTCTTTCCAGCCACTATGCCGCCAAGGACTACGAGGGCACAGAGAGCGGCTGCGAGAGCCGAGATGCGTGTTGACTCGTCCGAGACGAGGACTGATCCAGGTAGTACCCCTGTTATACCCGAGTAGATTGTTCCTCCCATGACAGATCAGATCGCCACGCTAGGGGCTGGTATGCAGGAGATGCGCCAGACGGTGGGATCCAGCATGCAGGAGATGCGTCAGATGATAGGATCGCTAGTTGAGACGCTTCGAGCGCAGCGACCAGAGGTAGCTCCACCCGTCACAGGGACCGCGATGGTATCTACAGCACAGGCCGTTGCCCCTGCAGCCACGGAGGTGATTGCAGTATAGCTATCAGAGTTCATGAGGCTGAAGCCTCCGGCCTTCACAGGCACCGATGCAGCCGAGGACCCACAGTCCTTCATTGATAGGATGGCCCGGATATGCCGTTCACTTAGATACTCAGATGCGAGATGGGTAGAGTTCGCGAGCTTTCGCCTGGAAGGACTTGCGCAGAAATGGTGTGAATCGGTTGAGAAAGGCAGAGCAGAAGGTCTTCCTTCTATGACCTGGACAGAGTTTGTGACGATGTTCATTGCCCGCTTCCTTCCCCAGAGTGTTAGGGATGCCCGAGCACGCCGATTTGAGTCCTTACGCCAGACGCCGGAGATGACCGTGGCAGAGTACGATGTGCTATTCACCGAGCTATCAGTCTATGCTCCGTACCTAATGGCCACCGAGGAGTTGCGAGTCAAGAGATTTGTCCGAGATTTGCTTACACCACTATTCTTTGCGATCGGCGCACAGCATTACGAGACATATGCAGCAGCTGTAGACGCAGCCCTATTAGTCGAGACGCGCCTTGCGGAGACTTCGGCAGTTCCAGGGCCGAAGAGAGTTCGTACTGATACATCGGCACAGAGACGGCCGTTCAGACGCCGCGACAGACACCTTGCAGGTGGCAGAGACTCGAGACGAGGTCAGCTTTTCAGTTCTTATCCCCAGGAGGGTCAGCCAGTATCAACCGGATGTTTCCAATGCGGGAGTTCCTATCATCGTGTTCGAGAGTGCCCGGAGATACCCCGGAGGGAGGCATCCGGACCGCACGTCACACTACCACCTTCACCACCCTAAAGGGCGTTGCCTATTGTACCCACAGTTGCTCCGCGTCAGACTCAGGCACAGAGAGGTCGTGGGCGCGGAGGATTTGTTCCTAGAAGGCGAGGCGGTCGAGGCAGAGGACAGCCAGCCACCGACAGAGTACAGCCAGTTGCTAGTAGGGAACCGCCAGTTGCAGGTGGAGGACAGGCACGAGTTTTCGCGTTGACGCATCAGGACGCGCATGCGTCCAATGCGGTGGTCTCAGGTACATTATCAGTATGTTCTGTTGATGCACACGTATTGTTCGATCCCGGATCCACGCACTCGTACGTTTCCACACAGTTTGTGCCGAGTTTGGATAGAAAGTCTGGGTTGCTTGATCAGCCGCTTGTTGAGACCACTCCCGTGGGAGAGTCGTTTGTTGCTAGACACGTGTTCCAATCCTGTGTTGTCCGTATTGGCGAGAGAGATTTGCCTGTCGACTTGATCCTTCTTGAGATGTTAGACTTCGACGTCCTTTTGGGCATGGATTGGTTAGCCACGTGCTATGCGTCTGTGGACTGCCGCGAGAAGACGGTTAGATTTTGTTTTCCCGGCGAGTCGGCTTTTGTTGTGCAGGGGGATCGTGGTGCCGCCTCTCACATGCTAATTTCTTCTCTTCGCGCTGATCAGCTGTTGAGAAAGGGATGTCGGGGATTTCTAGCATATGTATGCGATACTAGAGCTACAAATATTCCATTGGACCAGATTCCGATTGTATGTGAGTTCCCTGACGTGTTCCCTGACGAGCTTCCTGGGCTACCGCCTGAGCGTGATGTTGTGTTCTGTATTGATTTGATTCCCGGCACGGGGCCTATTTCTATACCGCCTTATCGGATGGCCCCGGCGGAGCTTAGTGAGTTGAAGAGTCAGTTGCAAGATTTGCTGGACAAGGGACTTATTCGACCCAGTGTTTCTCCTTGGGGTGCTCTGGTCCTGTCAAGAAAGACGGAAGCTTACGTTTGTGTATCGACTACCGGCGGCTAAACAGGGTGACCGTGCGGAACAGATATCCGTTGCCACGTATCGACGACTTGTTCGACCAGCTTCAGGGGACAGGATATTTTTCGAGGATCGATTTGCGATCGGGCTATCATCAGCTGCGAGTTCGACAGGAGGACATTCCGAAGACAGCTTTCCGTACGCGTTATGGCCATTATGAGTTTTTGGTGATGTCGTTCGGACTCACCAACGCGCCAGCAGCCTTCATGGACTTGATGAACCGTATATTCAGGCTGTATCTTGACTTGTTCATCATCGTATTCATTGACGATATATTGGTGTATTCCCGGAGCAGAGAGGAGCACGAGCAGCACCTGCGGATCACACTGCAGACTTTGAGGGAGCGCCAGCTTTATGCAAAATTCTCCAAGTGCGCGTTCTGGTTGGACAGCGTGAACTTCTTGGGTCACGTGATTACACGGGATGGTATATGTGTAGACCCGAGGAAGGTCGAAGCCGTTCGGAGTTGGCCCAGACCTACATCCGTTATGAGATACGCGGTTTTCTAGGACTGGCAGGCTACTACAGGCGATTTGTACAGGATTTCTCCCGTATTGCTGCACCCTTGACTGGATTGACCCGGAAGGGAGTTCCTTTCGTTTGGACGGAGGAGTGCGAGCGCCATTTCCAACAGCTACGGACTTGTTTGACTACGGCGCCAGTATTATCATTGCCTTCAGGATCGGGCGGATTTGTAGTCTATTGTGACGCTTCACGAGTGGTGCTAGGATGCGTATTGATGCAGCATGGCAGGGTGATCGCTTATGCTTCCCGGCAATTGAAGAAACATGAACAGAACTACCCCACTCACGAATTGGAGATGACCGCGGTGGTCTTTGCGCTTAAGATCTGGCGACATTACCTATACGGCGAGTCGTGCCAGATATTCACTGACCACAAGAGCCTAAAATATATATTTCAGCAGCGAGACCTGAATCTCCGACAGCGCCGTTGGATGGAACTGGTGAAGGACTACGACTGCGAGATCTTATATCGCCCGGGCAAGGCTAACGTAGTAGCAGACGCTTTGAGTAGGAGGCCCGAGGGTAGTCTAGCGTGTTTGAATGCAGTACAGAGGCAGTCGTCGGCAGATTGGCAGATATTATGCGGCAGCCGAGTGCAGTTCGAGTTCACGCAGATAGGGGGACAGCTTGCGCACGTTCGTGCACGCCCACAGTTGCTTGACCGTATATATGAGGCACAGCGCAGGGATGACCGTTGCTCAGAGATCATGACACAGATTGGACAGGGCAGATTCTCTGAGTTCGTGATTGATGATCAGGGGATATTACGATTTGGGTCTAGACTGTGCGTACCAAATGCTGAGGGATTGCGGCGCGATATTCTTGAAGAGGCACATCGATCGGTGTACAGTGTCCACCCCGGTTCCACCAAGATGTACCATGATATGAGAGAGGTCTACTGGTGGGACGGAATGAAGAGGGACATCGCGGATTTCGTATCGAGATGCCTGACTTGTCAGCAAGTCAAGGCCGAGCACCAGAGACCCGCAGGAGAGCTACAGCCGTTACTCATTCCAGAGTGGAAATGGGAACAGATTTCGATGGACTTCGTTGTGGGTCTACCCCGGACTAGGCGAGGGTATGACTCCATTTGGGTGATCGTGGATCGTTTGACGAAAGCGGCTCACTTCCTGCCGGTGAAGACGACTTTCGGATTTGCTCAGTACGCCCAGATTTACATCGACGAGATTGTACGACTGCATGGAGTCCCGACGTGTATTGTGTCCGATCGAGGCACCCAGTTTACCAGCCGACTATGGCAGAGGCTTCAGGAGGCTTCGGGCACTCGTTTGAGTTTCAGCACGGTATTTCATCCGCAGACCGACGGACAGTCAGAGCGGACCATTCAGACTCTCGAGGACATGTTCCGAGCGTGCGTTTTAGACTTTGGTGGTAGCTGGGATCATCATTTACCCTTAATAGAGTTCTACAACAATAGCTTCCAGGACACTATTCAGATGGCACCTTTCGAGGCTTTGTATAGGAGGAGATGTAGATCGCCCGTCTGTTGGACAGAGCTGAGCGAGAGCAGTATTTTGGGGCCACAGATCGTACAGGAGACGACCGAGAAGATACAGCTGATTCGAGACAGGATGAGGACAGCTCAGAGCAGGCAGAAATCGTAAGCTGACAGGCGCCGCCGCAGATTAGAGTTCGCAGTTGGCGATCACGTTTTTCTAAGGGTCTCTCCAATGAAGGGAGTGATGAGGTTTGGACGGAAGGGGAAGCTTAGCCCCAGATTCATAGGTCCTTATGAGATCCTCGAGCGGGTAGGCGCAGTAGCATATCGTTTGGCTCTTCCACCCAGTCTTTCGAATGTCCACCACGTTTTCCACGTATCGATGCTACGCAGATATCTTCATGACCCTTCCCACACGATCCAGCATCAGACAGTTCAGCTTGAGCCCGACCTTTCGATCACCGCGCAGCCAGTTGAGATATTGGATCGGCAGGTGAAGAAACTTCGATCTAGGGTCCTGCCATCGGTGAAGGTTCTTTGGCGCAGCCCAAATGGTGAGGAGATCACTTAGGAGACCGAGGGGAGATGCGGAAGAAATTCCCTCATCTCTTTGAAGATACGCGTAGTCATATATTTTAAATACGGGGACGAATTTTCTTAATGGGGGAAGACTGTAACAACTGAGAATATATTAGTAACTAATTATATTTTAATAAGTATTTTTTTTTATAAAAAGTTTACCAAATTGCCTTTCAGATATTTTATCAAAATTAATAAAGATTTTTCTAGAATTTTATCTCGACCGCACACACTTGTGCATGTTAATGTGGGTTAAACCTAGGGTTGCCAAGTTAGGTGTGCATGGTGGGTTAACCATGTTTAGCCAACCATGATGGGTTAGGCCTTTGATTAAGATAATTATGTTGATTATGAGCTAATTAGTTTTAATTAAGGGTGATTAGGGTTAAGGTTGACTTGTGTTGAGGTGAAAGAGTGATTATGATGGGTGTCATGCAAGCATTTAATGAGGGAGTGAGAATGGTAGCTATGGTTATGTCACCCATCACCTCTTTTCAAAACTTTTACACATCTCTCATACTTTCTTTTACACTCTCTTGTCTTTCACATCTCCCCCTCTCACACATACACACACATCTGCCATTTCAGCCCCAAACATCAGCCATTTCAGCCCCAAACATCAGCAGTAGCTGCATCAGCAGCAGCTGCACCATTATCACTTCATATACACCAGCCCCTATAGCCACAATACAACTACTCAACCCCTTATACCAGCACCACAACACCCCACCGGCTGCACACAACATCAACACAACACCAACACAACAACACAGCAACAGCATCAGCACCTTCAGCCAAAAAAACAGCAGCAGCAGAACAGCCACTACAACATGAATTGATGCACTTGGGCTGTAGGATCAGCACTTCTGCAGCTGCAACACTCTTCTTCTCCTCTCCTTCTTCTAGGGTCTCTAGAGGTATAATTCCCTTAACCCGACTTCTCTTTGCCAAAGTTATGGTTATAGTGTAGTTTAGTGTTTATATTATGTAGTTTAGTGCTAGTTGTAGAGATCTTGGGTGAGATTTAGTCAAGTAATGGTTTTAATGGTTAGTATAACCTTAGTAAGTGTTGTTAAGGCTAGTGAAACCAAGACTTATCCCAGATTTCACCGGAATACCCGATTTGTCCGACTTGGCGTAAATTAGCGATTTTAGCGATTTTTTAGCCTCTGTTAGATCTACTGTTGACCCGAACCTTTAAACATAAAATTGTGAAGACTGTAGCACAGTGACCTTAGCAGAGACACACACAGAGCACGGGGACCCACCTCCAAGTTGAGGCCGCCGGTTTATTCCTTCTGACCGCAAATTGCGGCCAGAACAAGGGCTAGGGTGTTGGATTTTTGGCTGTGGGATTCTTCTAGGTAGCTTAGGGTTTTGGTATCTGTAACTTTTTAAGTTTGGCCCAGAGGCAAAATCTGGAGCGATAAACGAGTTATCGATGTTTTAGAACTTGTGCGACACACGCGTGATCCGCGTGGTCCTGTGGCGCGCTGCGCAACACAGCGCGTCAAAATTGGTTCTAGTGAGTTCACACGCGTCGCGACGTGTGCACACGCGTTTAGTTTCACGCACGCGTGTCCTTTTAGCGATAATTATACGATTTTGGTGATTCATGTGGATTTGTGTTAAAGCGATGTTAGTGTTAGTTAGACTATCCTAATTAGGTACTGTTAGGGCCAAGTTAACCTTGGAAAACCTCAGATTACACAATAATACCCTGAGTTTTCAAATTGGTGCAGAACTTGACATTTTTGAACAAAACTTAGCTTTTTAAAATCTGCTTTCGACCAGTGAGTTCAGAATGAAATTGAGGGGGCTGTAGCCTACTGGAGATGTCCTGACCACACCACCAGAGCCCGACCCCACCAACCCAAACCCAGGCCGCCGGAAAATTCATTCTGGCCGTAAATTGCGGCCAGACTAGGGAGATAGGTCCCAGGGTTTTTTGGGTAGGTGTCTGCTACATTTTGTAGGTCTCTGGTATGTATAGTTTTGCAATATTCTAACCTGGGTAAAATTTGGGGCTGTATATCGTTTACTAGTGTTTTTAGTTCACGCGGTACGCGCGATACGCGAGTGGGTCTTAAGATTCAGCGTATCGCGGCGTGTCGGATTAAGCGTTGGCGCGTTCACACACGTTTCAACGTATCGCACACACGCACGTTAATTCGCGACGAGTGTTTCTCGTTTTGTTCCGATATCGCGTTTTGCGAGATTTTGATTATATTTGGATTCTTGTGTAAATTCCAGGTTCGCAGGCGGGTACGTCAGACGCCGCCAGGAAAGGGAAGCAGATGGTCGGCTATACTTAGCACGCGACCAGGTGAGTAGATTTAACATCTACGGGGAAATCGCCCGTATGGCGTTAAACGTCAGGGCGTAATAGGATATTTAGTTTTATGTGTTCATGTAGACATGCTAGAGTAGCATACCTTTTGTTATATATAGAACTGGTAGTATAGAACACTGCACTATCACTAACGGTACAAGTCGCACGAGCACGATTTATATGCTACACTCACACCGTTAGTGATTGCCATGACACTCACAGTATAGGATTGCTAGAAATCATTTATTATATTGATTCCGTTTTATTGACGTTGTCATGACTTGCCACATATCAGTATATGTTATATTCATACCATGTACACTATATACTTGCGGTTGTGCATACCTTCATTGATACCTCACTACCTGTGCACATGCACCCTTATATTTCGTCATAGTGCATATAAATATTGATATGTTTACCCTTGTGCCCCTACACATCATATATTCATACTTGTGCCACATATATCATCTATTCGTACTTGGCACATATACATCATATGTCCACCTTAGTGCACATGTACATTGCTGCATTCACTTAGCATACTTACCCTTTCGCACATCCATACCCATACACATATTCATATGTTGCTTCCATGGATGATATTGACTTGATTTGAAAATTAAGGGACCGCATGTGATATTTTCAAACTGGATCTTTTAAAAAGAGCGGTTTCCTTTCCTTTTACTCTTAGTGTCATACGACGCATGGCATGAACTTGCACATTAGATTGATTTATGTGATTTCTGGATTTGGGAACCGGAGTACTATTTTAAGAAAATACGCACTGTTTAAAAACCCGGTTTCCCTTGATATAATATTTCAGTGCGTCCATCATGTGTTTTTCTCGGTGCTAGAGTGATACATGTGAACCCGAGTCGAGGAGCTGGACGAGGCCGATTGCGGGTACATGGTGGACCGGCCGGTATGGTACCCCGGGGCGAGAACGGATCGCTGTGCAGTAGACGGTGAGGTTGGCAGAGGGACTACTACCTACCGGTGATTGGTTGGACCTGGCGGTTATCCGGAGGATACCGACCAGAGTCGAGAGACGGATACGGGACGACTCGTACTGCCGGGGCCGAGGGCCGATACCGCAGACAGAGCCCGTGGGCTGACCCGGACTGACGGATGCCCGAGATATGAGGTTTTGCGTGTCGATGCTGGACACGAGTTTTCTTGATATTTGGGTGCCGATGTTGGGCACTCACGATTTATGAGATTACAGGATTTGAGGGCCGATGTGGATGACGGCGCCTGAGTTGTACTGGGATTTGAGTGTATTGATATACACCAGTTATTTTTCCACGTTGATATTCCGTGTAGACATTATTTCTTCCCATACCCGGCATTCAGTACTTGACATCTCATCCTGCAGCTAGCATACCTGATAGAGTACACATGCTTGCATATCATTGCGTACCTTGCTCATCATATATAGGGTTGTTAGATTACATCACCATACCTGTTTATCACATATCTTGCTCATCGCCAAAGATGTTATCAGATAGCACTTGTTGCATGATATTGAGCTTTCAGTTCATCATATAAATGTTTACCTGTTGGCATAGGTTAGAGTATCGCGGTACGTGCATACTCGCGATTACCTTTATATGTTATCTACTATTCACGAGTTGGCAACTTACCCCCGTTGTGCCACAGTGCTTGCAGGTTGCCCTTTGGAGTAGTCGCGGCTGGCTGTTTACCGCACCTTTTGACACATATACCATTGCTGAGGCGTGTTAGCCCTTTTGCTATTAGGTGGGTTTTGTACGGTATCTGTTTACTTTTCCGTTGCATCTTGATGTATCTAGTACTCTCCATCTGCTTTTATGTATTGACTTAGAGACAGTTGTGAGGACGATGTATTTTACTTTGTACTCTGATGTCGAGCTCGTTGTCAGCCGACTTTATTTATGCAGTTTTATCTCTTATGATATTTGTTTTCACTTTACTGCTCGTTCTTCGCTTCGGCGTCGTATATTATATTGCGGTGATTGTCCCGTCGTTGGGCGCGATTCTCCTATTGAGATGCTCTATTTATTTCACATGTCACTTTTACTTATATTTCGCCTTCTACCCGATTTCGGGACAAATTTTTGGTAAAGGAAATGTTGTTAAAATTATTTAAATAATAACTTGAACCAACAAGGATTTCTACTAAACAACTTAAAGTTTTCTAAATGTTTTGACAAATATTCTAATAAATGTTTTAACACTCTTTATTAATCACGCCATTAAACGTTAGAAGAAAAGGCACCTTCTTTATTTATTCGCGCCTTCATAATTGATCTTGAGAGTGAACTGTACACGTTGCGCGTTTAAGTGCCGGTTACGGGCCGAACTTTGTGTCGTGACAATATTAATGCAAAGAAAAACAAACCTAAAAGACGTTGTTGGAACAATTTTCAAAAGGCTGTTATTGCAAGGACGTTCTCTTTTGTTTTGCACAGAGGTATTCGGTTATGAATGCCCAGCACCTCATTCGACGAGGCAAGGGCCGAGATCCCTTCATCGGGAGTGACCCTTTGGACGAAAGTTTGCGTCAGGGTAATAATTTCACTATAGTCGATTATTCTTGCTTTGCATCGAGGTATTCAGTTTGGAATATCCTGCACCTCATTCGACGAGGAAAGAGCCGAGATCCCTTCACAGGGAGTGACCTCTTTAGCAAAAGTTTTCGCCACTATATTTTCAAAAAGGCAATCATGTTCCTTCAACTATATCAAGTTCATTACGTTAACGGATTTTCTCCAAAACCCAGCCGTAGCCCTCCGTCATTTCGGATTGATATTGCTTAGTATTCGTGCTACGTATTTCGTGCTCAGCCGAGACGTAGTGAACGGTAGCTATGTAATATTTTTCTGTAGCATATAATGTGATTGTTTGGGACAGTCGTGCGGTCATTTTGGCTGCACGATCAGAAGGTTTTAGTTCGAGATGAGGATATCAAGGAAAGATGGAGAGATTATTTTGACAAATTGTTCAATGAGAGCTTTACTAAGAATTTGGATGGACTTGTCATTCAATCTCAAGATATAAATCGTGATTTCATGCGTAAAATAAGACTTACTGAGGTTAAAGAAGCTTTGAACAGAATGGGTTTAAGAAAAGCGGTTGGTCCTGACGGGATTCCTATCGAGATTTGGAGATGCTTAGGCGAAATAGGCGTTAAATGGCTGACAGATCTGTTTAATAAGATTTGGCAGACAAAAAAGATGCCAAATGAATGGAGGAAAAGTATCCTTGTACCTATCTACAAGAATAAGGGTGACATTCAAAGTTGCTCAAACTACCGTGGAATAAAACTAATGTGTCACACCATGAAACTTTGGGAGAGGGTGATTGAACACAGGCTAAGGAAGGATATTAAGATAACAGAGAACCAATTTGGGTTCATGCCTGGACGATCGACGACAGAGGTGATTCATTTGCTTCGTCAACTTGTCGAGCGCTTTCGAGAGAGGAGAAGAGATTTGCATATGATATTTATTGATTTAGAAAAAGCGTACGACAAGGTACCTAGAGAGGTATTATGGGGGACAATGATGAAAAAGGGGGTCCCCGTCAAGTATATTGACATAATCAAGGATATGTACGACGGAGTAGTGGCAAATGTCAGAACTTGCGGTGGCTTAACAAGTGATTTTCCGATTACTATTGGTTTACATCAAGGATCTGCATTAAGTCCTTTCCTGTTTACCATCGTGATGGATGAGCTTACTAGAACTATCCAAGATGAAGTCCCTTGGTGCATGCTATTCGCTGATGATATTGTTCTAGTAAATGAGACGAAAGCAGGGGTTAATGCCAAATTGGAATTATGGAGACAAACATTGGAATCTCGGGGATTCAGATTGAGCAGGTCCAAGACAGCATATATGCACTGCAAATTTAGTAACCAGAGAAATCAAAACCATATTGGTATAACATTGGAAGGGCAAGAGATATCACCGAGCGACCAGTTTAGATATCTAGGTTCCATCATCCAAAGGAATGGGGAGATCGATGGTGATGTTAATCAAAGGATCCAAGCTGGTTGGTTGAAATGGAGGAGTGCAACAGGGATTTTGTGTGATCGTAACTTTCCGTTAAAATTGAAAGGGAAGTTTTATCGGAGCGCTATTCGGCCTGCCTTATTATATGGTACAGAATGCTGGGCTCCTAAGAAGCATCATACACAGAAGATGCACGTAGCGGAGATGCGCATGCTTCGTTGGATGTGCGGTAACACTAGAAAAGACAAGGTACGAAATGAGGATATCCGTGCAAAAGTTAGTGTAGCACCCGTGGAGGAGAAGATGCGGGAAAACCGGCTTAGATGGTTTGGTCATGTGCGACGCAGACCTATAGAAGCACCGGTTCGACGAATAGATACTCTCGATATGGGTAATGGCAAAAGGGCAAAAGGGAGACCGAAGAAAACATGGATGGAGGTGATACGAAATGATATGGTTGCCAAAGGACTCAATGAAAGTATATTGTTCGATAGAAGTGAGTGGAGACAGAGGATTCATGTGTTGGACCCGGCGTGATTCTCATGTTGGTTCATGTAGCCTACCCCTTATGCTTGGGATAAAAGGCTCAGTTGTTGTTGTTGTTGTTGTTGTTGTTTGTGCGGTCATTTTGGCTCAGTCAAGGACTCGTACGGGTGGGTCTAATGCAATCAAAATAATGACGGGTTGAACTTGACTAGGATCCTTTGATATGTTGGCTAAGTCAAGGTCACTTGGGTCCTAAGGGTAAAAACCACATCGGGGGTTTCTAAAGAAACTGAAACTTGCAGATTTAGCATACCTTCTGGAGTGTAGTGACTAGAGTGGATTCCATCTAGGTCATTACACGATGATAGTTGGATCCCGATCCCACTGATGAGTTGGATTACTCTCGGGAGATTATTTCACTTAACAATCAATACTATAAACCAAGTAGGTGTCTAGAACGGTGTTAGCGGGGCTACGCCTCCAGGGAAAAGAAGTTATTTAATTAAGGAACTTCGCGAAAGCGTTGGAAAACCTCCCTCGAAGTACCAACACTAGCCTGGCTGAAAGGTTAAGTAAGTATTGTGACGTGCAATTAATCCTGACTAGTTCTTCTTTTAAAAGGTTTGAAGAAGAATTTGAGGAAACAGTGGGAGCCATCCTGATTAGATAAATTAATAAATCAATCTAATCTTGCAAGAGCGCACGCTGAGTGTTTCTTTTCTCTCTCTCCAGGTAGCAACCATTTCACGCCCTAATCAAGATAATAAAATGTATCGCTTGACCGATCCGAATTCTTATTCGGGGCTGGGGAACGTCGGTTTGGCTCTAATTTATGACAACAGTCATAAATATAAGCAAGGGAAAGAGGATTGTATGGATTCCAAGGATACCCAGTTGAAGAAGAAGCATAGTTTTGCATCTACTTCAGGTGTTCTTGTAATTGAGAACTGCTTTACGGTCAGCCCTACCTCCTGGGTACTTGATACCGGATCAGGATCTCATATCTGTAATTTATTGCAGGGACTGAGAAAAGGTAGGAAAGTTGTATCTGGTGATATGTCGCTCAGGGTAGCGAACGGAGCACAAGTTAATGCTACAACCGTCGGTGAATATCACCTAGTGTTGCCAAATGGCAATACTATGATTTTGAACGATTGCTACTATGTACCTTCCATGGTTTGCAATATCATATCTGTTTCTTTACTCAATAAAGATGGATATAACTTTGTTCTTGATAGAAATATCATGAACATTTACCTTCATAAGATACTGGTTGCAGAAGGTACACTGTGTAATGGTATCTACGTTCTAAATCAGAATACAGTTCTCAATGTACAAAACACACGCAAGAGGAAGAATACAGATACGAATGAATTCTACTTGTGGCATTATAGACTTAGTCATATCGGAGAGAAAAGACTAAGTAAGTTGCATAAAGATGGACTCTTGAATACGTTCGAGTTTTCATCTTATGAAACTTGTCAGTCTTGTCTCAAAGAAAAGATGACCAAATCTTCGTTCACCGGACATGGAGAAAGAGCAACAGAGCTCTTGGGACTCATACACAGTGATGTATGTGGTCCAATGTCTATACATGCAAGGGGTGGGTTCTCGTACTAAATCACATTCACTGACGATCTCTCTAGGTTCGGATATGTGTATCTGATGAAACACAAATCTGAAGCTTTTGAGAAATTCAGAGAATTCAGAAACGAAGTGGAGAACTAGATAGACAAAAGTATCAAGATCCTCCGGTCTGATAGAGGAGGGGAGTACTTAAGCACGGAATTCCTAGATTACTTAAAAGAGAATAGTATTCTCTCTCAGCTTACTCCCCCTTATACACCACAACACAACGGTGTATCGGAGCGGAGGAATCGTACCCTATTGGATATGGTTCGCTCCATGATGAGTAGTGTTGAGTTGCCTCTTTCATTCTGGGGACATGCGCTTCAGACAGCGGCATACCTTTTGAATCAAGTTTCGTCCAAATCTGTGCCTAAAACTCCGTATGAAATATGGAGCAGTAAGAAACCATGTCTTAAATTTATTAAGATATGGGGTTGTCCGGCCTATGTGAAAACACAGAAACCGGACAAGCTAGAGGCACGGTCAGTTCTATGTAAATTCGTGGGATATCCTAAAGATTCACTAGGATATCTGTTCTACTACACTGAGGAACAGAAGGTGTTTGTATCTCTCCATGCTACCTTTTTAGAAAGGGAGTTTCTTGCAAAAGAAACTAGTGGGAGTTCGGTAGAACTGGGAGAAATCCATGAACCACAAAATGTAACTGAAAATTTGAAAGAACCACTGGATTCAATAACCCCAGACGAACCTCAGCCACTCCGCAGATCTGGTAGGATTTCTCATCCGCCCGAGAGATACTACGGTTTTCTCATAGACAGTGATCGAGAGAATTGCATCTTGGAAGAAGATGACCCTACCAGTTTCAGGCAGGCCATTATCAGTAGGGACTCTGATAAGTGGTTGGATGCTATGCAATCCGAAATGGAGTCCATGTACACCAATAAAGTGTGGACCTTGGATGTTGCTCCATCTGGGGTAAAACTCGTTGGATGCAAATGGATCTACAAAAGGAAACTTGGTGTAGATGGGCAGGTGGAAACTTATAAGGCTAGACTCGTTGCAAAAGGTTTTCGTCAAAGACCTGGTGTGGACTATGACGAAACTTTTTCTCCAGTGGCTATGCTCAAATCCATTCGGATCCTACTTGCCATTGCTGCCTTCCATGACTATGAAATCTGGCAGATGGACGTTAAAACGGCTTTTCTAAACGGCTGTTTGGAAGAGTGCGTTTACATGGATCAGCCAGAGGGTTTTGTAGACAGTGGGAGCAGCGGGAAGGTGTGCAAGTTGCTTAAATCCATTTATGGATTAAAGCAGGCATCGCGGAGCTGGAACATCTGTTTTGATGAGGCAATCAAGGAATTTGATTTCATCAAGAACGAAGATGAACCTTGTATCTATAAGAAGATTGTAGGACGAACTGTCGTGTTCCTAGTCTTGTACGTGGACGACATTCTTTTGATAGGAAATGACATTCATATGCTACAATCGGTCGAGCTATTCTTGTCACAACGGTTCTCCATGAAGAACCTGGGTGATGTCTCGTACATTCTGGGGATCAAGATCTACAGAGATAGATCCAAGAGATTACTGGGACTTTCGCAGTCCAGATACATAAAGACCGTACTAAAGAGATTTAGTATGGAAGATTCCAAGCACGGTAATATACCAGCATTGCATGGAATCACCCTCTCCAATAAGATATCTCCTAAGACTGACGAATAGAGGGTTCGCATGAGCACTATACCCTACGCTTCAGCGGTAGGATCTATAATGTATGCGATGCTATGTACAAGACCAGATGTAGCTTACGCGCTGAGCGTGGTGAACCGGTATCAGTCAGACCCAGGTGAGAACCACTGGACGGCAGTGAAGAACATTCTCAAGTACCTGAGAAGGACTGAGAAGATGTTCCTGGTTTACGGTAATGGAGACCTCAGGGTCGAGTCCTTTACCGATTCAAGCTTCCAGAATGACAAGGATGACTGCAAGTCTGTCTCGGGTTTTGTGTTTACCCTCAACGGAGAGGCGGTGTGTTGGAGGAGTTCCAAACAGGATACCGTCGCAGACTCGACGATGGAGGCTGAATACATTGATGCAAGCGATGCCGCAAAAGAGACGGTCTGGATGAAGAAGTTCATTAGTGAACTTCGGGTGGTTCCGTCCATTGTTGACCCAATACCTTTGTATTGCGATAACAATGGGGCTATAGCTTTAGCGAAGGAACCAAGGTCCCATCAGAAATCCAGACACATCTTAAGGCAGTATCACCTGATCAGGGAGATCATTGATCGCCGGAAGATCGAGGTACGGAGAGTGGACACAAAAGACAACACGGCGGATCCATTCACAAAGGCCCTCCCTCAAACACAGTTCGAGCGACTTTTTGAGCTATTGGGTATGCGGTACGCCAGCAGCTGGCCTTAGTGCAGATGTTGGGTATACGGTACACCAATTACTGGTCTTTAGTGCAAGTGGGAGATTGTTGGATATGTATGCCCTAGAGGCCATTATTGTATAGTACTAGTTTGTATAATACATTTTGGAAGCTTGGGATATATACACGGGTTTACGACAGTCTTGCTCGATATAGTAGTATACTACTTGGTTTGTTTCTATTTTAATATGTGTATATGTTTCTTTTAACATATCGCTGATACATATTGATGAAACCCTTAGGATCTTTGCTTGACTACCGGCGTTGTGGCGGCGATCACACTAGTGGGGGCTGGGTAGTCTATAAGCACATCCTTATTTTGGTCCCTAGTCGTTGGATTATCGAGACAGGGCATCGATACTCCAGAGTAGACGGGTGCATACGCTTCTCATCCCAGCAGGGGAGATGGTCTGTCCCACAGCCATCAGTACGTCGTACTGGAGATAGTATGCAGATGCTCGTTAGGTTACGAGTACACTGGACAGGACTCGTCGGGAACTGTTGGTTGGTATTATACCTATCGTCAGTTAACAGTTCCCAGGAAACATGAGTACAGCTTAGTCCGTTGACTTGACACTGTCACTTCGCCTCAAGTGTGTTCCCACTGTTCTTAGATTACTACCCTACCACGGCTCTATTGAGTCGTGCAAACAGGTAGCAGTTGGGTGCAGTCCCGAAGCACTTGGAGGCAGTAACGGTTAGACAGGATTCGTCTCTCCCGGTATTGGGAGTTGATATCGCGTTGTGTCTAGGAGAGCCATTACACATAGTCGTCCCTAGCAAGGGCAAGCGAGATTTACTGGTAGTGTTTCCAGTAGTTTTTCAGGGTGTTCTGGGCTACACTCCGACACGACTTGTACCGCTATTAGGGGTCTGACGTTTGCCACCCCCTAGGCCCGACATGCGATACTCTTAGACGAACAGACCGGACTGTACGGAGATTGTCACGTTCAGGCTCAGTGGAGTTCGGATGGGTTCACCTCATCGGTCTTCTTATCGGCATCTACCTGGGGACCGTTACGTACAGCTAGTACCGCTTGCAGCCTGTGGTTAAACCCACTGTCAGCGTAGTGTCGAGCCTTTAGAGTCCCACACAGAGGGTTATTCGCCTTTGGACAAAACAGAGTAGAGGTCGTATGGTTTTGCGACGGGGTTCGTTCACATCCGCGCACTTGTGCACGTTTGGTGTCCGGACAGTTATTACTAGCGGGCTTTGGTTTAAGCCAGATCCTAGTATTTGTTTTGGGATTGGTTTTGTTTCATTGTATTCGTGTTCCTCGGAACACGGATGCGGGTGTATATGCACAGTTGACAGAGGCAGAGGTTTCTCATTAGGGTTATTGACCGTTGACTTTTTCCAAACCCTAATGAGAATGAGAGATATGATTAATGATATTAATTAAGAATAATTGTGCCATGGTTATGTTGACCATTTGACTTTTGTTGACTTTTTTACTTTGGTTGACCGGTTGACTATTGTTGACATTTTGACCATCATCATTTCACATGAAAGATGCTTCTTGATTCTTGCACATTTCATTTAATGTGAAATGATAATGGTCATTTCAAAACTAACCATCACATTTTCACTTAATTATTATTATTATTATTATTATTTCTCTCATATGAGCATGGTTGTAGATTTCTACTCTCATTCTCTCTTGCTCTTTCTCTCTCATGTTTTAAGGTCTCCCTCTTCCTCCCTCAAAGCTTAAGTGTTCCATGTGTTGGAAATCATAAGATTTTGAGACTAAACCATCAAAGTATCTCTCTACTCTTTCTAGGGTTCTTTGTCTAGCAAACCAAGCACTCTAGTTACCTCTTGGTTGAGGTAGGAGCTCAAGGTAGAGACCCTCGGGTGGATCTATCTTCGGCAAAAAGAAGAAGACGATGACGAGCCGTCTATGCCACTACAAGGAGCAAGCAAGAAG
>JASDDO010000014.1:378496700-378788909 GCA_030015575.1 Agapanthus africanus | reverse complement strand
AAATGGGTTGGCACAATTACTAAGGCCTGTCAGAGTGGACAGAAAATACTGGTCGTGCATTGTCCTTTATTTTCTGCATATACTAATTAGTTGCCTTTAAATATATAAGCAATGCAATTCCATGACCTCAGCTATGATCTTGTGTAATTAGACATTAGTGTCCCAGAATGACTGGAGATTAATGAATTAGAGATGAATATTCAAGTCAAGTTAGAAGATTGATTTAAAAGGATTGAAACAATCATACAAGGGTAAAGGTCAGGGTAACTATGTGCAAGAATGAATTAGAAAGTGAGGAATTCGGAGATTAAAGACTCAATACCAAATTGTATGTCGAGTGGCTGATAGTCAAGTTGACAAAATGACACTGAACTATCATAGGGGTGGCATGGTAAACCTTAAAGCTGGTTTAAATGCAGTAAAGTTAGTTGCAGCAACTCAGGCAACCATCTCAGATCAAGGAAGACAAGTGCACACTAGTATATAAAGAACACTTCTGGCCAAGAGGAGCTTTCTTACTTAAGAGCTATTATAAGGGGTGCAAAAGGGGAGAGGTTACATACTTACAGCACCATAGATTCAAGATGTGAGACGGATGCAGAAAGAAAGAAATTTCCTCCACAGAATGGAGATGGGGAAGGGGGTGGGACTTTCCACCTTGACCTTAAAGTAGAAGCACTTACGCACCATCAAATATATACTTATGCACTGCTCAGCAATTTTACATATGAGTGATGCATTATTAGAGCCCCAGAGAAGTCAAAAACCCTCAAGTAGAATTGGAAGAGCCCATGCAAGTGCAAGTTATACACATGTGAACTAGAATCATCCTTGAGCACTGTGCACCTAAGAGCCAAAGAAAATATGGCACTAACAGAATGCATTCAAAGTCAAGGCTATGGCTCCAACAATTTAAGGTTTTTTGGGGAAAAAACATAAGGAGACTTTCAGTAAAACTTTGAATCACGTCAACTTTCAAACAGCATCTTTCACAGACTTTTGGATGTATAATATCATAGGATAAAACACAAACTGAGATGCAATCATACCTGCATTGTTTTTGAAATTCCTGCTTACTTTTTTTTTTGCTTAATAAGAAGAGAATATACCAAAGACGGCACCAGTTGTTGAGAAGAGGAAAAAGGGGGGACGGACAAACAAATTTTCAGAACTTTTATAACTGTTACTATTTAAAAAAGTAGAAAAAATATATAAATAAATTACACTAGTTATGTCTTATGATCTGTACATAGAAACACAGTATTTTCAGCTTAAAAAACTAAAAATAAAAAGTAAAGAATCAAATACTCTTTGATCTTCTTTAGTTTGGAAAATTGACACTGTTTGACCGATAAAGGAATTCAGTACCTCGACTGCAGGATGAACAAGATTGGAAAGTTCAATAGGCAACTTTATCCAAACACCTCTTATTCCCTGAGAAAAAACGAAGTTAGTATCTAAGTGTGAAGTAAATTTAGACAAAAAATGTATTTACCATAAAAATCTGGATGAGCTTACACAATAGTATCTAGTTGAGATCGTTTTTGTTTAATGTTCATAGAAATAAATTGAAAGGGAATTAGTAAAGAAATAAATTGGTAAGCTGCAGAAAAAACTATGTTCTCTAAAGGTTTTGAAGCAATTCCTCTTGTCCCATTATATTACCCAGATAACCAACATGTTATATTAAAACTACAAACAACACCTTGAACTAAAGTTAGAGGGCTACACAGAGTATCACATGCCAAGCACCTGAACCTATTCATCTTACAAAAAGAACTCCCATAAACCCCGGACGTTAGTAAGTTAAAATTTAGTTGCTTGATAGGGTTAGTAAGGTCTTGGTAAATTAGGTCATAACTAGCCATAAGCATTGGTGTACAGAGAGTTATAAGAGAACGTGGGGTCTTTTTGCAAAATCTAACATAATAGTAAGTTACATTTTATAACTTTTAAACTACAGTAGATCACCGGTGTACATATAAGCCACATTTTCTTAAATCACAATCAAATTGATTTAAATCCATTTAGCAAAACCAATGTGAATACACTGATACGATGTGACTGCAGTATATACATGTCCATGGCTCTATGATACAATTGCAAGGCGTAAAAGTCTTCAGACAGTAAACATCTAACATTGATAAGATGCCTTCTTCCGAACCATAACCTCATCCAACTTGTAGCCTCTACCACTTCATAATAGGACACGTTAACGCCCTCCAATATCTGCCGCCTATTTATTGGCATATTTTTCTTTTACCGCCAATAGCTAATTGCAATTTAGACATGACATTTTTATCCCCATATCTCATATTCTTTTAAACAATCATTGTTTCTTGGTCTATCAGAAAAGAAAATTAATGCTTTTGTCATGTATGGAGAAGCCGCAAAATTTTCAGTGGCACGCATCTACATATTCCATTTCCCTCTTCTCCATGTAAGACCATAAAAATCAAAACTTTTTGTAGATTGTTTTTTAAGAGTCATTGGAATTGGGTCTGCAGTCTATGACCGATTCAATAAAACCAAACACTGTAAACAATCACCAGCTGTCTCCAATTAGCTATCGATGCTCTCAAAGAACGAGCGAACGCGCTAGCATCCATTGGAGCCTTCATCTCGACAATGACGCCTCCATGATCGTCCTTCACTGCATTTAGCAGCTCAACTTCCTCTCCTCTGCCGCCCATTGATTGATGACCAGTCACGGTTCTCTTAAAGCCTAGCACCAGTTATTCATAGAAGGCAAACATGAATCGTATAACCAGCAGCATAAATTCGCATCAAAATAAATTGTGATTTAGAGTACCTCGATGAGATCCGAATCGGAATCGGAGTGATTTGGGGAGAGGAGAGTTTACAGGCGGCGACGATTCGTTGAGAGTTCGATTCAGCGAGAGGCGCAGAGCTAGAGACTCGATGCAGAGAGCTCGAGCTCGAGATCTAAGCATCTATTCATTTAGATTGAAGATGATGTAACCCTAATTCGAAGGAATTGAGAAGGGCGACGTTGTTCTCAAACTCAAAGGTGGCCACTGGCCACACAACAATTGGCTTGTTTACTTTGACCAAAACAGCCTTTAATTATTGTGCAAACTATGGCTTAGGCTGGGGTTGTTAAAAAAGCTGAAAGTTTAAATCTTGTCCAAGCTCATTTGTCGCGCTTTGATGGTGCTCTATATTGGCGATCTCCAAGATGAGGACGCGTGGCAGATGACGTGTCTCAGAACTCAGAAGAAAGGGCCCACAGAGACCGATCAGGCCACCCCTATACCCGACCTGCAAGCACAAGCGGGCTCCCCTCGGGACCCCTGCAAATTGGCCTCCTCGGCCTCTCAGCTCGCCCCGAGCTGCCACAAGGCCGAGACTCCTCGGCTCTCCCGCTCGTTCCCGAGCTTCCCTGCCGAGGCCATCTTCCTCGGTCCCTCCGACCGACCAACTCCACCACTCACAGGCGTAACCGCCGCTCCGCAAATCTCGTCATGCGCCGATTCTCCGCCGGCAACATCCCACGTTCCACGTCATCACGATCCCCATTAACTGGCGATCCGCTCTTTACGCGGGCATGACGTTGGGAGCGTAACTGCCGGCGAGATTCTCACGCCTGCTGCTGCGCGCTGCCGCCGCTATATAAACCCCCATCACAGAGGGATCAAGTAAGCTTTTTCCACCCACTTAGCCGTTACTCTGCACGGATCTCGTGCTAACTTGATCGTCGGAGGGTCCTCGGTGGTACCAAACCACCCCGGGACTTCCTTACAGGTACTCGGCACAAACACCTCAAACCACCAATCTCCTCAAAACCCATTGAGACCCACACGCAATAGGAGATCACCTCCAAGATCCACCGGGAGATCGACGGAAGACAACATCTGACGGAGACCCGAAAACGACCTCCATCAGTTGGCGTCGTCTGTGGGAAATCGTGATTCCACAAAAAACAAAGTTGGCATTCCGATCTTCATCCACATGGCAACCGATCGCCATGAAGACCCAAGCACCCGCTGTCGCCTCCCCCTCAACGGAGGCACGGATGAACCTCCACCGACTGTCGTTGACTCCTCCGCCGGCCACCGCCTCACAGACTCCGGCGGTCGCATGCCCCTCGATCCGTCCCATTCAACCTCAAATTCCCATGTCGGGGAGCCTCGCCTCGAGCCTTGTCGCATCCCTGTCCCTACCGGGGCGGTGGCGGTCAGCTCGCCTGCTTCCAGGCATGACCGGCACCTCCTCCCTCGACGAGTTCGCGCCTAGGAAGCCTGCCAAGACAGCTCGAGGACAACCTCACCGCGGGGCCCAAGGGACCTCGCCGGAAGGAACCGGGGCCCATCAAGAACTATGGTCACAACGACAGGGGGTCAGTCGAGCTCCCGCGAGACTCGGCACCCCACGCCGGCAACGGACGCCAACGGCCGCCCGAGCAAAAAGGCCAGGGACCGCGAGCCTATCACCTTCGGCGACGGGGACCTCCACGGCATATCCATGCCCCACAACGACCCTCTGGTGATCACGGCCCGAATCCACCGGTACGAGGTCCACTGAATACTTGTCGACTCGGGCAGCTCGGCAGACATCCTCTTCCACGACTGCTTTCTGCGCATGGGGCTCGCCCCAGCAGACTTGAAACCGACCTTCCACGTCCTTTCAGGGTTCACCAACCACTCCATCCCGGCGGAAGGGGTGGTCACCCTGCAGTTCAACGTCGGGGAGCCCGACCACACCCATACGTTACCTGTGGATTTCACCGTAGCAAAGGTCCCATCGGCCTACAACGTCCTCCTCGGCCGCCCGACGCTGAACTCCCTCCAGGCCCAGATATCGACCTACCACCTGGCGATGAAGTTCCCTCTCGATCAGGGTGGGATAGGTCGAGTCTACGGAAACCAGCGGGTCACGAAGGTATGCCTTACCGAAACATCTTCGTCCGAGCAGTCGGCTAACGACGCTGAGGAAAAAGACGACATCAAGGGCTCTCTAGACATCCGAGACGAGCAGAAAGAGGTCCGGGGGATGCCGGTCGAACCACCGATCGAGGTGCCCCTGACAGAAGGGGATGATGAAAAAACCGTCCAGGTCGGATCACTCCTGACAGGGACTCAGCGAGATGACCTGGTCAGTTTCCTCAGAAATAACTCCGACGTCTTCGCCTGGGTGCCTGCTGACATGCCTGGGATCGACCCCAAAATCATTTCTCACAAGCTCGGGATCGATCCTGCGGCCCGACCCGTCAGAAAGAAAAAGCGAAGCTTCGCCCCGGTCAAACAGAAGGCTATCGAAGATGAGGTTGATCGACTTCTCGCCGCCAACTTCATCCGGAATGTACCCTACTCGGGGTGGGTGGCAAACGTAGTTCTGGTCAAGAAGTCAAGCGGAAATTGGCGCATGTGCGTCGATTTCACCGACCTCAATAAGGCCTGCCCCAAGGACAACTATCCTCTCCCTCGGATAGATTAGCTCGTCGACAGCTCGGCCGGCCACGAGCTGTTGAGCTTCATGGATGCTTTCTCCGGCTACAATTAGATCTGTATGAACCCGGAAGATGAAGATCTTACCGCATTCACAACGGACCGGGGGGTATACTGCTACAAGGTGATGCCCTTCGGCCTCAAGAACGCCGGGGCCACGTACCAACGGTTAGTCAATCGCATGTTCAAGCCACAGATCGGCAGGAATATGGAGGTCTACGTTGACTATATGCTCGTCAAATCCGTCTCGTCGGCCGACCATGCAAGGGATCTGGGCGAGGCCTTCGAAGTGCTCCGCAAGTTCAGGATGAAACTAAACCCCGCCAAATGCGCATTCGAAGTCACTGGGGGAAAGTTCTTCGGTTTCATGGTCACTCACCGTGGAATCGAAGCTAACCCAAAGAAAATCGACGCTATCTCAACATGGCTGCGCCAAAGACCAATGTCGAGATCATGCGGCTCACGGGATGAGTCGCCGATCTGAGCCGTTTCATGTCCAGGTCGGGAGAGAAATGCCTCCCTTTCTTCAAAGCTCTGAGGAAGATCCCGAGGTTCGAATGGTCAGAGGAGTGCCAGGTCTCCTTCGACCAATTAAAAAAGCACCTCGCGACGCCACCACTGCTCACCCGACCAGTTGAAGGAGACGAGTTGTCGCTGTATCTGGCGGTATCCGGACAAATAGCGGGCTCGGTGCTCGTCCGAGAGTTCGATGGAGCGCAGAAGCCGATGTACTATGTGAGCCATGTATTTAAGGACGCAGAGATGAGGTATCCAGACATAGAGAAGATTGTCTTGGCCCTCGTGGTGGCCTCAAGGAAGCTGTGGCACTACTTCCAAGCACACACCATCATCGTCCTCACTGAGTGCCCGTTAGGGGCTATCTTTGCATCACCGGAATCCTCGGGCCGCTTAGAAAAGTGGAGGTGGGAACTGTCTCAGTTCGACATAAAATATCGCCCGAGGCAGGCCATCAAAGCGCAGGCCCTGGCGGATTTCGTCGTTGAATGCACCATCCCTAGCAAGGAACCGGAGTCCACGCCGCCCCTCGCAACTCAGTGTCCCATCACAGAAAGGCTCGGCTCGGTTCCTGAGTGGGTCATCTACGTCGACGGGTCTTCAACCGAGGAAGGCTTGGTGCCGGCCTCATTATCCGGGGCCCGAATTAGGCAGAAATGTAGTACTCTCTGAAGCTCGGTTTCAAAGCTTCAAACAACGCGGCAGAATACGAGGCCCTCCTGGTTGGACTGCGCATGGGCGCCGGGCTAGGGCTGAAGACAATTCGAATGCGCAGTGACTCAGCCCTTGTCATCGACCAAGTAACCGGCCACTTTGGAGCTCGGGAGCCTCTGATGATGAAGTATCCGGACGAGGTGAGGAAACTCCGGAGGAACTTTGACGAGGTCAAAGTAGAACAAATACCCAGGCAGCTGAATGCCCAAGCCGACGCCCTGAGCAAGCTGGCTTCGTCATACTCAGCCAATAATAAGCGGTCTGTCCTCTTCGAAACCTTGCCTCAGTCCAGCGTAGAAGACGGAGCGACAACGCTCCACGTATATGCAGCGCAGGAAGGCGACCAAGATTGGAGGAAGCCCCTCGTAGAATTCCTGAAGGACGGTACGCTCCTAGAAGATCGGGGAGCCGCCCGCCGTCTCCGGGCCAAAGCTCGCCACTTCATCTGGAGCAATGGGAACCTCTATAAGAAATCCTTCACTCGGCCCCTGCTCTGGTGCATCGACCCCCACGAAGCCGACTACGTCCTCCGTGAGATCCATGAGAGGGTTGGCGGTGCGCACCAAGGGGCCCGAACCTTAATCCAAAAGGCGTTGCTCCAGGGGTACTACTGGCCCACTGTTCATGAGGACGCCCAGAAGCTAGTCAGAAGATGCAAGAGTTGCCAGCTCCACGGCAGCATCCCTCGTCACCCCGCTATCGAGCTGACCGCCCTAACATCCCAATGGCCGTTCGCCCAATGGGGATTGGACATGATCGGCCAATTCCCTACCGGCACTGGCGGGCACAAATATGTCCTCGTCGCGGTAGACTACTTCACCAAGTGGATCGAGGCCGTCCCCATCAGGAAACCGGATGCCGCCACGACCATCAGGTTCCTGTAAAACAATCTGATACTCCGGTTCAGCATCCCGAGATGTATCATCACCGACCACGGGATGAACTTCGAGAACGAGAAAGTGAAGGACTTCTGCAAAGAATATCATATCCTTATGAAGTTTGCCGCGGTCGCCCATCCCCAATGCAACGGGTAGGCCGAAGTCGCTAACCAAGACGTACTCCGGGGTCTTCGGACCCGCCTAGAAGGCGACAAGGCAATTGGGTTGAAGAACTGCCCCTGGTCTTATGGGCCCTGCGCACGTCAAAGAAGACCCCCACCGGGGAAACCCTCTTCAGCCTCTGCTAGGGGACCAAGGCAATGGTCCCAGCGGAGATCGGGCTGCCCAGTCATCGAGTCGAGCACTTCGACGACGATGCGAACACCTCGGCGCTACGGACCAACCTGGACATCTTGTTGGAGAAGAGAGACCGGGCTCAGATCAGGGCTGCCGCTTATCAACAACAAATGGCCCGATACTACAACGCTCGGGTCAAGTGCCGCTCCTTCCAGACCGGAGATCTGATCCTACGGCGAAACGAGTTCATTGATCAAGACAGGCTACACAAGTTCTCCCCGAAGTGGGATGGTCCTTTCCTCGTCTTTGAGGTGCTCCCCGGCGGAGCCTATCACCTACAAGACGCGGACGGACACAAGTTCCCGTGGCCTTACAACGCCGAGAAGCTCAAGCTATACCAATGAGGCCAAGGCCAACAAGTGTGTACCCCCCTTTCTTCGCAAAGACGATGTAAATGTTTTCTAAGAAATCCTTTCCATTCGAATAAAGAAACGTCGGAACATTGCAAATAAAATTCTGTCTTTGTGATCTAAAGCCCTCACCAAAGAGGCAACCGCGCAGCTCCACCGCCCGGTTACCCCTAGCAGGCCTCCTACGGCCCCCCAACACTAAGGGTCAAAGTCCTCCCTAGAGGCAGCCGGGCGGCTATCCTGCTCGGCTATCCCTGGCCGGTGGCTTCCCTACACGCAACGCCAGGGATCAAAACCCTAGCCAAGAGGCAACAGCGCAGCTTCACTGCCCGGTTATCCTCAGTAGGCCTCCTATGGCCCTCCAACGCTGAGTATCAAAGTCCTCCTTAGAGGCAGCTCAACAGCTACCCTGCTCGGCTATCCCCGGCTGGTAGCTTCCTACCACGACCGACAGGGATCAAAAAGCCCTCCCAGAGGCAGTCGAGCCAAACCCTCGCTCGGCTATCCTTCAGGACAAAAGCCCTCGCTAAGAGGCACCAGGCAGTAACCCTGCCCGGCCAAGGGTCCTTGGTAGGCTTCTTACAGCCCCTCCCGCGCTAAGGACCAAAGTCCTCCCAGAGGCAGTCGAGCCGGACCCTTGCTCGGCTATCCCCGGCTGGTAGCTTCCTACCACAACCGACAGGGATCAAAGTCCTCGCCAAGAGGCACTGGGCAGTAACTGTAACACTCGAGCCCAATAATACTATTTCTGTTACTGGTTGAGTGTTAGACATTGCTCATTTCAATTATCTTGCTTGTTTGGTTCTGTAACGTTTTAAAAATAATTAAATGAATAAAAGTGTTTAAGTGAATTTTAGGATTTTCGGTAAAGTAAAATGTATTTTTCGTAAAACCAAACCGTGATTGTTTTCATTATAATTTTTAAAATATCTATTTTAATTATGAAATTACTAGTAAATGGTGTTTATTTAGCCACTTATAAATTTTTAGTTCAATAAAATATTTTTCCTAAATTAATTATTTTAAATACTAACATAAGCTTTATTTTTACACTAAATTAGTGTAAATTACAAATTTAAATGGTTTTAATTTTTAAAAATGAACCATGGCATGTTAGAAATTAGTGTGTATCATGCAAAATTTATTTGCAAATTTTTCCTATTTTCTAGAGCTTTCTTGAGTTGCTATAGTAAAGAAATAAATAAATAAATAAATAAAGCATGAAAAGACTTTTATTGATGTTTCTTCTCTTGAAACTTCTACACACTTTTCCCACTCTCTTCTTTCTCTCCCTCACCTCTCTAGGGCCGGCCACAACCTCCCATGGCTGCCCCCCCCTTTTCCCACCTCATTTTTAATCAAAATTCATTAAAAATGCATCAAAAATTCCATTAAAATTCCACAAAATCCTATTTATTCCATACTCTTTATTCCTTTCTCATTTTTATATGAAATTTGGAGATGGAAGGCATGCATTTTGGAGGCTCATTTCTTGTTTGGATTTCATATTTTGGGAGGTATAATTTCTTTCTTTTGATTTATTGTTTTAGATGTTCATTTAAGCTTAATTAGATTTAATGAATTAATTCTATGTTTTTTTTAAAAATTCAAGTTAGGGTTTGTAAATTCAAGTTATGATTTTTTTTAATTATTTAGGGTTATAATAGTTAGTTTAACACTTTTAGAATTGGAAAATATTGCATGGTTGTTGAATTGTAAAATTTTCATTTAAAATTGTTTTAAATTAGGAATTTAGTTAACTAGGTTTTTGCAAAATGTGGTTGTGGTTAATATAAAATTCTAATTTGGGTTGTTATCATTGGATTATAGTTTTAGTGGAAATATTAGCATGTTAATGGAAAGAAAAACTTAGTTGATTGCTAGTTTCTATGGTTAATTGATAAATTGTGATAAAATTGCTAATTTTGTAAACTAGATTTTAGAAATTCCTATATAAATGAGATTAAAAATATAATTATGGTTTCATTATATCATTATCATCATGAATTGTGGTTTAAGTCATTAATTTATGCAAAATCACGTTTTGCGGTGGAATTGTGGTATTTTGCTTGAAAAATGTTAAAATTGTTAAAAGTTGCAAACTAGAAATTTCAAATAAATGCAAAATTGTGTAATAAAAATATAGTAATAGTTTGTATTGTCTATTTATGCTATTTAATGAGTTTTATGACCATTGGTTTCATTTAAATGTTAAGTTTTGATGAAAAACGGTAAACTGGCATTTTCGGGTTTTTGCGAAATTGGACGGTTTGATAGATTTTAGGGTTTCGATGGATTTAATCGTGTTTTATAGTATAAGTAATGTGTTTTAAAACTACAAGTTGTTTGTTGATGTTATCTCGATCCATCGGAGTTTGTACGCCGATATCGAGCGGTATTTGGTTCTTTTGTGTGGACGGGACATAGGTTTTAACCTATGCTTGTTCCTTGTATCGTTTGACTTTTGTATATGATTCGGTTTACGATGCTATTTATATGTTTGCGTTAAAGTACCCCTCACGTGGACTGCGGGCGATGAAGAGGAGGATGGCGACACCGTCTTCGACAGACATGGACCAGGTGAGTAGATGCATATCTAAGGGGGGAAGTCGGGTGGATGGCGTTTAGCACCCCCGCAACGTAGAATAGGAATAGCACTTATTGACATTAGGAAACCAGATGTGACCCTAGATTCTTACTGAGTATGACCCTGGTAATGACCCTAGGCGGGACTAGACTGATTTAGGAAAATCATACCTGAGGATGAATACTTTGGGAGAGGTTCGTAGGTTTCTGGTAGAAACACACATGCACACACTAAAACTTGTCATGGCGTATACGTATATGTGTGTGTATATATAAAACTAGGTATAGGTGTATATATATACACAACACGTATATGGGATTCATTGATGTGATATGATATCTGAGGTATGATGAGACAGTATAACTGGGCTTGATTTCGTGATTCTTGACTATACAGTCGTATTAAAGTGTTAGCGGATCATTAGAGAATGAGATAATGAACATGAACATTTAAATTATAAAGGGTGGTGGTGATATGGAGGTACATGGGACGCTAAAATAGTACCTGGGCTGTAGCTTGTGACTGATCACGATATGATATATGTATGACTTAATCACAATATGACACATGTGACATGATATTTCTGAGGATAAAATAAGGATTATTCTATGATGGCAATGATATATGATTGATGTATGCGATTATAGTTTAGCACCTTGATCATGAGATGTGTTGATGATGACATTTTACGAATGAGGAGACACCTAGGAGATACTTGACCGTACCCCGATATTGGGATGCCGTACGATGGATTTTACCGTACGAGGCTTAGATTTGATGATTTATCCTCACTCTTGATTCGAGGAAGCCGTACTACGTACGTGACGCTATTGAGGTGGGATCGCCGACTATTAGAGATATTGATTCAGACCTTAGGTAGACTCTAGTTTCTTACTGACTAGTCTATTAGGTTTAGTTCCTTAGGATGTTAGATGGACACTGGTTTAGGTTCGACTCACATAGTGGTAGTTGTACTCGTATCTCGCAGAGGAGTGGATAATGCACACCTGTATTTACATTCATACTGTAATCATCATGGTGCATGATCTTTTATATGTTGCTATAATCAGTATAAACCTTACCTGTTAGGACACCAGCACCATTACCGATGATGCGCATATTCCACGCACACTTATTTGCCGGCTCACACACATCATCATCGGTAATTGCTATGTCACGTACACTTTAGATCATATTATCTTTTATTGATAGAATCAGTTAACAACTAAACCGATATAATATTATGATTACTCTCTGATGTTAGTATAAGACATGATATTTATTACTTAGACATTCATGCATTCATATTTCATGTTATCGCACAGTAGTATGGGCATATGCCGACACTTATCATATACTTACTCATGATTTTGAGATTTGGATTTCTATGAGATTTCTGGATTTTTGGGGAAAACCGCAAAAATATATAAAAACTTCTCTCTCTCTCCTCTTCTCTTTTTAAAATAAAATGCGGTTTTCTCGTGATGTATGTGTCGTCCACCATGAGTATTTCATGTTTTCTGTTGGATTTCGAGACCCGATTCGAGGAGTGGATGAACCGTCTCGGGTACATGGTGGGCCCGGTATGGTACCCCGGGACAAGAAGATCGAGTTGTAGACGATGAGCCTGGCAGGGGAAGGCTGCCTACCGGTGATGTCTGGCACGGCGGATATCCGGAGGATACCGACCGTTGTCATGAGATTTGATGATATGGGCCGATCCGGACTGACGGGGCCCGAGATATTGAGACTTGAGATTATATGTGTTGTGTCGATGCTTGACACGGATTTCCATGGATTTCATTGTTGAGATTTCAGATTCTTATACACATTTTACTATGATAATAGCTAAAGATTTCTTATACATATATATCTGGATTTCAGGATTTGTTACTTACATTCATGGTGCATGCATTTCATTTCATATGACATAGTATTATATGAGGCACTGACACGAGCACGGAGTATCTGCACTTACACGTGGTATTACCCTGCTATTACTAGATGTTTGGGATATAGTATTGTATTATTATGACCTAGGATAGCGTCGTGCATTCGATTTCTTTTCGTAGATGTCTTCTACTCACGAGTTGGCAACTCACCCCCGTTGTACCAAATTTTATTACAGGTTCGATGTACAGGTTTCCCGGGCAGCTTGCTGGCACATCTTTTATTTCAGGGTGATTTGCACGGTAGGTTGGTTCACTTGTATCTGAACCACCATTGTATTTTATTCATTCATTTGTATCTAGTAAACTCCATCAACCATACTTGTATTACTTGATAAGTTTATTGGACCAGCCTTTTATTTCGACCTTAGAGTCGCGCATGTATTATTCTGATCTGGTGGTTTTGTTTTCTTTTGAGTTTTGAGCCTCGCCCTTCGGCGTTGTATATTATTGTGCTTGTTGTGGTTGTTTCCGCCTGTTGGCATTGATGCTAGCTCCCGTTTGGGGATGATTTTTATTGTTTATGTATATTATACTTGTTGTACCCGTTTGGGGCCAGTTTTTACAGAGGAGACTCTGCCGAAATTTTTGGGAAATTTGCTGATACTTTTAAACTTGTTTTTCTTCATGTTTTCTTTTCTTCTTCTTTTATATGGTTTAGATTTATGGGCTTCGGCTTACTTAGGTTACGTTGCGCCTCTAGACGTTTCGTAATCTAAGTGCCGGTCACGTTCCGTACTTTCGGGTCGTGACAGGTTCTTGTTGCAAAATTTTAACCGGCTAAGTCATTTTTGCATATAACAAATTTTAACACCTAAAATGAAATTAAAAATATCCATATTGGCCTACTCGTCACCACTAGTCGCGTGGTAGCGTCCGCGCGTCGAGATTTCATCCCGTTCGGTGAAACGGGCGAGTTTGGACGGCTACGCGCGCGTGCAAGTGTTCGACTTGGGGGCATGCATTTTAATCATAAGACATCTCATTTTAAAATTTGGAACCCGCTTAAAATCCTATTATTTGAATTTCAAATATTTGGGCGCAACCCGGACGCGATTTGGAAATGTTTCATTTAGCGCCAAAATCCCAATTTAATTAAATCTACTAAACTATAAATTATAATCGAAACTTTAAAACTGTTACGTATTTTCAACCAATCAAATATTTAGAAAAATCTTTTCTTGGTTTTCTCTGTTTTCCGCCAGCCAATCACGAGGGATTTTATCCCTCGTGGGCCCCGCCTCACCCTCTCTCTACCTCTATCTCTCTCCTGCGATAATCTCTATATCTCTCCCTCTCTCTTCAAATTTCTCTATCTCTCTCTCTCATTAATCTCTCTCTCTCTTTTCATATATTCTCTCTCTCTACCCTATATTTTCACTGTTCCTTCGTCCTCGTCCTGCAGAAACCCACGCGAGAACCACCACGAAGCCTCGTCGCAACCCTAGCCGCCGCAGCCTTGCCGCCGACCTCCTCACGACCTCAACCACCTCTGCACCTCCCTCATCCCTCTCTCCATTTCCCCGACCAGGACCCGGCAACACCTCGTCGCAGCCAACCCATGAAACCCAACTCTCCGACCTCGTCGCCGTCACCCTCGCATTTGCTGTCGACCTCGACCTCTTCACCTTCGTCCTCGCAACCACCACCTCCACTTCCTCTCTTCAACCCTGACGACCCAAACCCTCGACGAGTTTCCCTGCAACCCACGAGACCTGCGACACCCATCGCCTCACGCCGGTGACCCCTCGCCGTCGCCACCGCCCTCGTCACCACATCCGTCTCCTTGCCTCTCCCTGCAAACCTCCGACACTACAACCACCATTGCTTCACCCCTGCACCCATTGCACCCGAGCCTAACCCATGCCCAAACCCTAACCGGAACCCTAGCATCCAACCTCTCCTTGCCGGAGTTCCGTCGACCCCGTCGTCATCCCTCGCCTCTGCCACAGAACACCACCACAACAGTGAGCCCTATTCCCTTTCTTCTTCTTCTTTCTTTTCTTTTCTTTAGTTCTTGATTTTGTATTTCATAGTTCACCGGAGCCGGGCTCGACGTCGACGATCCCGACGACCCAGCGAGTGTGCCTGACCCGTGTGATCACCTTGTCCGTTGTTTGGATCCGTTCCGTGTACCGTGCGCGCGTCGCGACTTTTTCCGCCGACGTTACGTTCGTGTTTTCCGGTTTGCGAAACCGTCGAGGCAAGTATTACTTGCTACATGCTATGTTATACAAATTAAGTGTGCTTGATTCATTAAACTTGCAAGGATTAACTAAGTATAGTTACTTTTCTTATTTGGACGAAATATAATATATATCATGATACTGCAACCTAAACCGTATTTTGCCACTGTAACCCTAATAACAAAATTACCAGTTAATCATTTTGCTATTTAAAGGACGATAACCGTACACCTATAGCTTCATTCCTTTCTGTTATTGATATTGCACTATCTCGTGATTATTGCACCCCAAGGGTGTTCGAACCTGTTAATATGATAATACAACTGCACCATATTAATGCACCATTGTGATTAGATGAACTGTTCTTGTTGCTTACTTTATTTCCTGCTGTTACTCCTTGTTTGATTATATACCTGTTATGAGCACACCCTCGATTGCATCTCATATTGACCCGACCTTGATACACATGACATATATACATACCGATGCACCGGACATGGTACCCTTTACTACCAACTCAACCTGTTGTACCACGACCTGACCTGTTACCTGATCTCATGCCTAATGCCAACAAACCTGACTTGGGGTCCTCATGGACCATTCCTGTTGTCTACCCAGACAAACCTGCTGTTACCTGATCCTGTGTTGGCATTAGTTTTGATTACTGAATACCTGACCTGACATACATAACTTGGGGGTATGGGGAAATCAAAGGTGAAACCGACTTGTAACTCAACAGTTCGATACCTGTTCTGATCAGTCTTACGGGCTAGGCCAGCCCCGGAGTGATGATGCTGACATCACTCATCCATCTTGCTACTTGTTACTGCCTAGCGGCACGTCTCGGATTCAGCCCCGAGAATCTTGACCGTGGTCCCGGGCACGCACGGGATACTATTGAGTTACATCGACGAGTCATCAATTGATTTCAAAGACTTTAGAATAGAAAACCTGATAGAACAGTTTAGTTACCCACTGCACATTACCCTGCACTGTTGTTTCATATCATTGCTTTATTCATGTTTATCCCTGCATTGCTTATTACCATGTTCATATTATATTATTGGTTGACATGACGCGCTGACGTCTGGGTTTTGCATGGCCCAGATTCCTTACCACTGTCGCCGACCGAGCAGGAGTACCTCAACCAGCAGGCTGATTTGTGAGTTCTGTAGGGGTTAGTTCATTTATTGCATTTTATTTCTAGGTGCGATCCCGCATTATGGGACGTACCTTTCTATTATTGTATTGGATCATTTGCTTCCGCACTTATTTTTCATTGACTCTTATTATTATGGATTTGGACATGTGTTAGATAGTTTATTTATCTTGTTCTTGATATCTCTACAGCCGTAATGTGACTGTGGATGGATACTTCCTACCCACAGGTAGCATGGTTGGCTATGTCACGTGCCCAATCTTGCGTACTCTGGGTAGCGGGGCGTGACATGGTTCTTTTGGTATCAGAGCCATAGGTTAGTTGGGTTGATTCTTTTGTAGTTGGGTATTGTACCCGATACACGAATCAGAATACCCGTGCTTAGGAAATATGTCCTACCACCTTGACCGTTTTACCATTCTTGAATCACATTCTTCCGGATTATATCTTTTCGACGTGCAAACTTACTTTGCATGTCGACTCGAAAACCTGATTTCTTGTTATCCCTAGGACTTGGGCGACTTGGGTGGAGTTAAGTAATTGCGGCTATGATACCGCGGCATAGCTACAATGCGGTACTCTATTTAAGTATCTTGGAGTTCTAGCCTTGAGCCACATTCAGAATCTATCATCATGCTAATGTTGGGTGTTTTGAGTTCAGGATTATGACAGGTAAGAAGTTGAAGACGTACCGGAGGCGTGTGAACGAAGCCGCCATGCTTGGAGTGATAAGAGGAATGCTGGAAATCAAAGAAACAGACCGAGCTGATCCAGCAGCAAGCGGACTTGTTTCAGGAAGGTTTGCAGATCGTTCAGCAGTCTGTGAACGATGTTGGAACTAGACCAGTTGACCGAGTAGGGACCGTAGCAAATTTCAGACTTTTGGGTCCGTCTACATTTACTGGTTTAAAGGAGCTGTTACCAGCCGAGCAGTGGCTAGTGACACGGAGAATTTGCTGATTGCGGCACAGATCCCAGAGGACAAAAGAGTTGATGTGGTGCGCTTTCAGCTAGAGGATTACGCCCGAGAGTGATGGCTTGTGAAGGAGACCTGCTTGCCCAAGCCAATCAGTTGGGCGGATTTCCCTAAAAGTTTCCTGGAGAAATTCTTCCCGCGGACTGCCCGGGAGGAAAAGGAAGAGAAGTTCTTCGGACTAAGGCAGAATGGAGCAACCGTGGACGTGCATGCAGCAGAATGGACGAGACTCAGTAGTCTCGCTGGACCTTTCGCGGCCAACGATGCAGACAGCAGTTGCGGTAAGGAAGCAGTTCTGTCGGGCCAGTCGAGTTTAGGGCTAGGCCGACAAACAGTGTTCTTGCAGCTATAGAAGTTGATAGTAAAGAAGAGCCGGCAGTTGTTCGCGACTTTATAGGTGTGTTTGAGGATATATCGGGCTTACCGCCGAAGCGAGACGTGGAGTTCGCGATTGACCTTATTCCTGGTGCAGTGCCAGTGTCAAAATCATATTATCCGATGGCACCAGTGGAATTGGAAGAAGTTAAGAAGCAAGTTGGTGAATTACTTGAGAAGGGTTGGATTCGAAGCAGCAACTCGCCTTGGGGAGCTCCAGTTCTTTTAGTAAAGAAGAAGGATGGCACGAGAAGTATGTGCATTGATTATCGAGAATTGAACCGGGTGACTATTAAGAACAAGTACCCGATCCCTCGCATTGGAGAACTTTTGAGCAGCTTATTGGCGTGAGAGTATTCTCGAAACTGGATTTGCGATCCGGATATCATCAGGTCCTGCAGATGTTGAGACAGGAGAAGCTTTATGTGAAAATGAGTAAGTTTTGGCTGGAGGGAGTGAAGTTTTCGGGGCATGTTGTATCGGGCGATGGAATCGCCGTCGATCCCGTAAAGATTGCAACAGTTCGAGATTGGCCTATTCCAAGGAATGTAGCTGAGATAAGAAGTTTCCTTGGTTTGGCCGGATACTACAGGAGATTTGTGGAGAACTTCGCTCGTTTGGCAGAACCGTTGACCAAGCTTACGCGCAAGGAAGTACCTTTTGTTTGGACGGATGGATGTGCATTGGCCTTCGAGACGCTGAAGCAGAAGTTGATAACCGCCCCTATCCTGACCGTACCAGACAATTCAGGAGGACTAGGTGTTTCATAGCGACGCATCTAGAAAAGGATTGGGATGCGTCTTGATGCGGAATGGGAAGGTCGTAGCTTACGCATCAAGACAACTGAAGACCCATGAGAAGAATTATCCGACTCATGACTTGGAGCTTGCGGCCGTGATCTTCGCCTTGAAAATTTGGAGACACTACCTTTTGGGCGAGAGAGTCGAAGTCTTTACAGATCACAAGAGTTTGAAGTATGTGTTCACTCAGAAGGAGTTGAACATGAGGCAACGCAGATGGTTGGAGCTGATGGCCGACTACGACCTTGATCTTAAGTACCATCCGGGGAAAGTTAACGCCGTGCCGGATGCGCTTAGTCGGTTACCAGCAATTCAAGTTTTGACTACGCAGAGGGAGATCATTGCGGATTTTCGAAGATTTGACTTGGAGGTTGTGCTACCACATGCTACGGGACAGTTGATGCAGTTGCAAGTACAGTCGTCCTTAGTTGAGAAGATTAAAGCGGCACAATCGCAGGATCCTAGACTGCAAAGGTTTCGAGAGCAGGTTGAAGCCGGACGATGAACAGATTTACTGATCCACGAAGATGGTTCGTTGAGGTATGGTAGCCGTGTGTGTGTGCCAAAGGGGGATGTACGTGAAGAACTCATGAAGGAGGCACACAGTTCAGCTTACTCTGTACATCCAGGAGGGACAAAGATGTACCGAGATATTCGACAGCACTTCTGGTGGGAAGGTATGAAACGGGAGATTGCTCGCTTCGTGGCTAAGTGCTTGGTGTGTCAGCAAGTCAAGGCTGAACACCAAAGGGTTGCTGGTTTGTTGCAACCACTTCCGATTCCTCAGTGGAAGTGGGAACATATAACCATGGATTTCGTGATGGCTTTACCGCGGAGTCCAAAGGGCAACAATGCAGTATGGGTGATTGTCGATCGATTGACCAAGGCAGCTCACTTTATTCCTTTTCGGGTTGGTCAATCGACGGAGACTTTGGCAGAGCGGTACATGCAGGAGATTGTAAGATTGCATGGAGTACCGGTGAGCATCGTGTCCGATCGGGACACTCGGTTCTTGTCACACTTCTGGAGGAGTTTACAAGAAAGTTTGGGGACTAGATTGAAGTTTAGCACAGCTTATCATCCTCAAACTGATGGACAATCGGAAAGAACGATCCAGACTCTTGAAGATATGTTGAGAGCATGCATGTTGGACTTCAAAGGTTCTTGGGAGGATCACCTACACTTGGTGGAGTTTTCGTACAACAATAGTTTCCAAGCAACTATCAGATGGCTCCGTTTGAGGCTTTGTATGGTCGTAAGTGCCGTTCACCTGTTTGTTGGGATGATGTTGGTGAACGAAGATTATTGGGACCAGATTTGGTGGTACAGACAGTGGAGAAGGTTAACACTATCAGAAAGCATGAAGGCAGCTCAAGACAGACAGAAAAGTTGGGCCGACACGTCAAGAAGACCTCTAGAGTTCGTGGGCGATTTGGTATTCCTGAAGATATCACCGACTAGAGGGGTGATTCGCTTTGGGAGTCGGGGAAAGCTTAGTCCTCGATTCGTTGGACCCTTCGAGATATTGGAGCGTGTTGGAGAGGTAGCGTACCGTTTGGCGTTACCACAGTCCTTGGCAGGAGTGCACGATGTGTTTCATGTATCTCAACTACGGAGGTATGTTCGAGATGAAACCCACGTCTTGGATCATTCGGAGTTGACTGTACGGGAGGACCTAACTTTTGAGGAGCGACCGGTTGAAATCAAGGATCGAAGAGAAAAGGTTCTTAAGAACAAGGTTATCCCTCTTGTGCTAGTTTCTTGGGGTAATCAATTGCATGGAGAATCCACTTGGGAGCGAGAAGACGAGATCCGGCAGAAGTTTCCTCACCTTTTCCTGTAGTTAGCTATCTTGTATTCTTGGAATTTCGAGGATGAAATTCTTTTTGTAGTTGGGTATGATGTAACACCCGAGCCCAATAATACTATTTCTGTTACTGGTTGAGTGTTAGACATTGCTCATTTCAATTATCTTGCTTGTTTGGTTCTTGTTGCAAAATTTTAACCGGCTAAGTCATTTTTGCATATATCAAATTTTAACACCTAAAATGAAATTAAAAATATCCATATTGGCCTACTCGTCACCACTAGTCGCGTGGTAGCGTCCGCGCGTCGAGATTTCATCCCATTCGGTGAAACGGGCGAGTTTGGACGGCTACGCGCGCGTGCAAGTGTTCGACTTGGGGGCATGCATTTTAATCATAAGACATCTCATTTTAAAATTTGGAACCCGCTTAAAATCCTATTATTTGAATTTCAAATATTTGGGCGCAACCCGGGCGCGATTTGGAAATGTTTCATTTAGCGCCAAAATCCCAATTTAATTAAATCTACTAAACTATAAATTATAATCGAAACTTTAAAACTGTTACGTATTTTCAACCAATCAAATATTTAGAAAAATCTTTTCTTGGTTTTCTCTGTTTTCCGCCAGCCAATCACGAGGGATTTTATCCCTTGTGGGCCCCGCCTCACCCTCTCTCTACCTCTATCTCTCTCCTGCGATAATCTCTATATCTCTCCCTCTCTCTTCAAATTTCTCTATCTCTCTCTCTCATTAATCTCTCTCTCTCTTTTCATATATTCTCTCTCTCTACCCTATATTTTCACTGTTCCTTCGTCCTCGTCCTGCAGAAACCCACGCGAGAACCACCACGAAGCCTCGTCGCAACCCTAGCCGCCGCAGCCTTGCCGCCGACCTCCTCACGACCTCAACCACCTCTGCACCTCCCTCATCCCTCTCTCCATTTCCCCGACCAGGACCCGGCAACACCCCATCGCAGCCAACCCATGAAACCCAACTCTCCGACCTCGTCGCCGTCACCCTCGCATTTGCTGTCGACCTCGACCTCTTCACCTTCGTCCTCGCAACCACCACCTCCACTTCCTCTCTTCAACCCTGACGACCCAAACCCTCGACGAGCTTCCCTGCAACCCACGAGACCTGCGGCACCCATCGCCTCACGCCGGTGACCCCTCGCCGTCGCCACCGCCCTCGTCACCACATCCGTCTCCTTGCCTCTCCCTGCAAACCTCCGACACTACAACCACCATTGCTTCACCCCTGCACCCATTGCACCCGAGCCTAACCCAAGCCCAAACCCTAACCAGAACCCTAGCATCCAACCTCTCCTTGCCGGAGTTCCGTCGACCCCGTCGTCATCCCTCGCCTCTGCCACAGAACACCACCACAACAGTGAGCCCTATTCCCTTTCTTCTTCTTCTTTCTTTTCTTTTCTTTAGTTCTTGATTTTGTATTTCATAGTTCGCCGGAGCCGGGCTCGACGTCGACGATCCCGACGACCCAGCGAGTGTGCCTGACCCGTGTGATCACCTTGTCCGTTGTTTGGATCCGTTCCGTGTACCGTGCGCGCGTCGCGACTTTTTCCGCCGACGTTACGTTCGTGTTTTCCGGCTTGCGAAACCGTCGAGGCAAGTATTACTTGCTACATGCTATGTTATATAAATTAAGTGTGCTTGACTCATTAAACTTGCAAGGATTAACTAAATATAGTTACTTTTCTTATTTGGACGAAATATAATATATATCATGATACTGCAACCTAAACCGTATTTTGCCACTGTAACCCTAATAACAAAATTACCAGTTAATCATTTTGCTATTTAAAGGACGATAACCGTACACCTATAGCTTCATTCCTTTCTGTTATTGATATTGCACTATCTCGTGATTATTGCACCCCAAGGGTGTTCGAACCTGTTAATATGATAATACAACTGCACCATATTAATGCACCATTGTGATTAGATGAACTGTTCTTGTTGCTTACTTTATTTCCTGCTGTTACTCCTTGTTTGATTATATACCTGTTATGAGCACACCCTCGATTGCATCTCATATTGACCCGACCTTGATACACATGACATATATACATACCGATGCACCGGACATGGTACCCTTTACTACCAACTCAACCTGTTGTACCACGACCTGACCTGTTACCTGATCTCATGCCTAATGCCAACAAACCTGACTTGGGGTCCTCATGGACCATCCTGTTGTCTACCCAGACAAACCTGCTGTTACCTGATCCTGTGTTGGCATTAGTTTTGATTACTGAATACCTGACCTGACATACATAACTTGGGGGTATGGGGAAATCAAAGGTGAAACCGACTTGTAACTCAACAGTTCGATATATGTTCTGATCAGTCTTACGGGCTAGGCCAGCCCCGGAGTGATGATGCTGACATCACTCATCCATCCTGCTACTTGTTACTGCCTAGCGGCACGTCTCGGATTCAGCCCTGAGAATCTTGATCGTGGTCCCGGGCACGCACGGGATACTATTGAGTTACATCGACGAGTCATCAATTGATTTCAAAGACTTTAGAATAGAAAACCTGATAGAACAGTTTAGTTACCCACTGCACATTACCCTGCACTGTTGTTTCATATCATTGCTTTATTCATGTTTATCCCTGCATTGCTTATTACCATGTTCATATTATATTATTGGTTGACATGACGCGCTGACGTCTGGGTTTTGCATGGCCCAGATTCCTTACCACTGTCGCCGACCGAGCAGGAGTACCTCAGCCAGCAGGCTGATTTGTGAGTTCTGTAGGGGTTAGTTCATTTATTGCATTTTATTTCCAGGTGCGATCCCGCATTATGGGACGTACCTTTCTATTATTGTATTGGATCATTTGCTTCCGCATTTATTTTTCATTGACTCTTATTATTATGGATTTGGACATGTGTTAGATAGTTTATTTATCTTGTTCTTGATATCTCTACAGCCGTAATGTGACTGTGGATGGATACTTCCTACCCACAGGTAGCATGGTTGGCTATGTCACGTGCCCAATCTTGCGTACTCTGGGAAGCGGGGCGTAACAGTAACCCTGCTCGGTCCCCGTCTTGAAGGATCAAAGCCTTCGCAAGAGGCGACCGAGCGGCTACCCTGCTCGGTCAACTCCGGCAGGTAGCTCCCTACCCATGACGCCAGGGATTAAAGCCCTCGCAAGGGGCATCTGAGCGGCTAGCCCGCTCGGTCATCCCCGGCTGGTGGTTGCCTACCCACGATACCAGAAACTAAAGCCCTCGCCAAGAGGCAACCGCGCAACTTCACTGCCCGGTTATCCTTAGTAGGTTTCTTACAGCTCTCCAACACTGAGGATCAAAGCCCTCGCAAGAGGCAACCGAGCAGCTACCCTGCTCGCGGCGCCAGGGATCAAAGTCCTCGCCAAGAGGCAACCGCGCAGCTTCACTGCCCGGATGGAGCCCACCGTGGGGCATCCTCCTGCCAACCAGACGCTGCTGGTTTGAAGCCCCCATAATGAGGCCACCTAGCTCCCTTCTGCTTGGAAAATCTGTGGCGGGCAGCATGCTGCTCATCAAATGCCGCAGACCCGGAACCCCATTGGGAGACATCAGATATGTTCAAGTCTGGGCGATCCCCCTCGACTCTGGGGCCATGGGAATACCTCCTTCTCAGCAGCACTCGGCACGTTTGACAATTGATCGAGACCAACTCGACGTACGATCGCCTGACATGGAAACCCAACAAAGCAAGCAAGGACATTCTACGAATACTCTTCACGTCCAAAAGATAAAATGCAAAGCAATGAAACAACAAGAGTTTTATTCGCACGAGTAAAACGTTTTTACAGGGGTATTGGGGGCTCCCCAGCCTTACAAAGTTCCAGACGCTTACAAAAGAGGGACGAGGAAATATCGAAAAATCCTAAGTCACAAACCCCCTCCTGCGCTTCGCCTCCCTCATCACTGTCATCGCGGCCCGCCGGAGGTTTCGCCACCAGGGGTGCGCCTCACTTCCCTCATCGCTGTCTGCCGGAGGCCTTGCCACCGGGAGTGGGACCCGAGCACGGAGCTCACCATCGGCGAACTCAGGAAGCTGCTCCTTCACGGCATCCAGAGCCTTGTTCCACGCGACGGCGGAATGCTCGCCAAGCTCGGCGTAAAACTGCTCTGACACCTTGTAATCGGCCATAGCTTTCCTAGCCCGAACCTCGGCAGTCTCGGCCGCCAGAAGCGTCGCCTCGGCATCCCCCTTGCTGGCGCCTCTCTCCTTCTCCATGACCGCGAAACGATCGGTCAGATCCGCCAGCTTCCTCTCGGCAACTCGGTGGAATGCACTCAGGCGACGATAGGCACCCCGGTTCGCTGAATTGGCGAGCTCCGCAGCCTCTGCTCGGGCTGCCAGGACATCGGCCTTCGCCCTCTCCAGACGCAGGTCACGCCGCAGGACCTCGACCTCTGAAGGAAACGCTTCCACCGGCCTCGGTACGTGGAACGCCCCCTCGGTCTCCATACAAATAGCGAGGGCGCAGTGTTGAAGGACCTGATGGGAAGCAGATGAGAAACTTGGAGACGCTCGAGCCAAAGAAAGGAAGGTCAAAAAAACAACGCGTAGAGGAGTTCGTACCTGGACCGCCCCTTGGGCTATGGCCTCCATTTGGACCCTCAGGGGGCCATGCGGAAGCCTCCCCCCGGCCGACTCTTCCATCCCGGCGAGCAGGCCGGCAGCGACGGAAAGCCCAGACGGAGCCATGAAGACGGCCTCACCCTCCTGCACGTGAATCCCCTCAGGAACCCTCAACGGCGGCTGATTGTTATAATTTCTGTGATTGTAATAAATCGAATCAAATAGTCCCCGGCAACGGCGCCATTTGATTGAAAAGAATTCTCGATGTGTAGTATGAAATTGTAAAGAAATCACAACCAAAAATTATTAAACCGCAATCAACTACGGTGTCGGATGTAGATTGTTAGTGAGTGCGGATCGTTCACAGGGAAAGTGTAATCGTTCGTCTTTTGAATTAGATGAATTGAAACTTTAAAGAAAGAAAACAAAACAATTCAAGATTTATAGTTGAAGTTCAAGAATGAGAAAAAAACTAGATCTAAGAAAGCATTAAAAGATAGAATCAAGAATTGATAGTTTGTTGATTTTTCCAAACCAAATCTCAAGAATCGAAATGAGGCTCGTAGGAATCGATCGGATCTATAGATGTGATGTAATCTTACAATTACGTATTCTTATCCTTCGATGAATTGATACTAGATCGATGATGATCTCCGAGAATTAGGGATTTCTTGTGAAACTAGGGTTTCATCTCATCCCTTGTTCCTTCGTCGATATCATTCACATTCTAGCCTCTAGTAAATTCAAGAAACGATCGTAGATCCCTAATTTCGAGCGATCGCAATCAAGAAAGTATCGCTACGAAACTAGGTCATCGATTCTTGAACTTGCTAGGGTTTACAAACTCGTAGGACTTAAAAATAGTATTAATATTTGTTACATCATCATTCTACAATCGTCTCGACTCCTTTACGAGCGGAGTTTTATTCACACATCACAACAAGAACAACAATTACAAATTGAGATCTAATCATGATGCAAGAATTAAAAGAAAGCAAGATTAAAGAAATTCACCTTTTATTTATATCAACAATTTAGTTACATTCGCTCAAGAACTACAAGAGGAAGAACTTGATCGTCGACATGGCTTCGCTCGTCTCCGTGGATCGCGGATCGGCTTGGATCACTTGCCCGATTGAAGATCGGCTCGGCTCCTAAAAGGTTGAAGGCTTCTTGCTCGATTGGTACTCAATATCTTGGATTTGGAGTGGAATTAGGGTTAGGGTTTCGCACAAGCCTTGTCACGAGACTTGTGGAAGAAGATGGTGTAGAATGAACCAATGGTTATTGATTTTTGATTAAAGATTGATTCTAATGATGAACAACCACAACCCTTAGATTTAGGCTCCTATTTATAGATAACTAACCCTAGATCTAGGATTTCAAATTCTAAGTCTCCCTCCTAAAGTTTGTTGAGGAAATTCAAATTTCCCTCCAAAAGTTAGTTAGGGGAGAAGCTTCTAGATGTAATTAGTTAGGAGGAGCTTCTAGAAGAGGATTAGTTAGGAGCTTAATTAGGATTAGCCTTCTTAATCTTCTTTGCTGATCTGGCAGTAGCTTCTGGAGAATTATGGAATTTGACGTATCACAATTGACTGTGGGCCCAGTGAAAGGAATTATGCACTGAATTTTGGGAGCTGAAGCTTTGGACCAACCGCGGATCCGCGGCCCAAGTAGGTTCCTGCCGCGGATCCGCGGCTACTTGGAGGCTTTGGGCTTCTATTCTTCTGGTACTTGTTTGATATGTCTCATGGGCCTTCTTTTGATGTATAGAATTGTATAATTCCTTCTGAACTGCTACCAGATCTGAAATGATTTAGTTGATGTATTTTTGATCAGCACTTTTGCTTTTCTTCCGTATTTCCTGCACAGACTCAAGACAAGTGTTGCGCAAATACAGAAATGATGCGATGCCATGAAATGCGGTTAATTTCCTTTAAAGTGTCGGTTTAAAAGTCTAACACATGCAATCTCATATTTTGTGACAGATTTGCTAATATGTAGAATATGAATGCCGAACACTTCTAAATGTATGCAAATGTTAGGGAAATTGCCGGCTAAAATATACAATATTTTCGACTGATCAAATACCCCCAAACTTAATTTCGATCGTCTCGAGCGAATGTTTTATTAAAAAGAGAAGGAGAAAATAAAGAAAGAGAAAAACTAACTAGCACACTTTCGTAGGCAACACGATTGCACTGAGCACGTGCAACAAGCCTTTAAACCTCTAGGTGTCCCTAGTAGGAGGAGTGTTGTCTCCTGAGGGTTTTCAGCGGATTGCACCCACAAAATCCAATAATAAAAGAAAGATCATGAATATTACATTTAAAGAAAAAGAATCGTAAAAGAAAAGCCTTGAAAATTAGGGTTTCCAACTAAGCTAGCTTTTCGGTTGTCATGAGCCCTATCTTAATGGTCATGAAAAGATGTCAGAAATCACGTCCTCCCTCAATAAAACAGCGTCTTATTCTTCATTCCTATCTTTATTCCAAACATCGATCATATCACCCTGCGTGTGTGTAAAGAACATCCCTACACCCGGAGACTTCAATTCAAGCTATCATACTCTTGCCCGTCAGCCTCAGTACTTTTTGACAAACGAGATTGCTTACACACTTTCATGCGACCGTTAATACTTCTTGAGGTACTAACCGACCGATTACTAATGTGCTTGCGTGCTTGGTGTATTTTCCTAGTCTTGCACCACCTCAGGCATAGCAGTGACTCCCAGACCAGTTGACCTTAGGACACTAGGTGAAGAAGCACCCTTTTGCTATATATTTTTTATTGCCCTTGGTGATAACAAAGCCAGTGTCCATTTTTCTCACCACTTTCAAAATATTTTTTTTTTCCATACTTTTGGCTTTAAGACAAGAGCATTTCAAGGTATCCTCTACTATCCCAGGCTTCAAGACGTGTGTAAGTACGAATAGCAGGGTAGCAACGTTCAAAATGTTTGGCTTCCAGAATAGAAACTATTTTTCAGACTTATTTTTATCCTCAGATTAGTGACGTCTTTCATCTTACTAACCCTTGGGACAACGGCTCATAACTACTTATTACTAGTTCATATAAGAAAACTTCTAATTTTCTTAGTTTTCTTAAATTTTTCTAATCTCATGGATGTAATTGTTCACTATCTAAACTTTCATTATCTTATTTATGTACAAAGATATTTTTATAGTTTTGAAAATTTTTAAATTTTTATGGTTTTTAAAGAAATGTTTTGTGCTTATGCAAATGATATGCAAATGATGCGAAAATAAGCACAAACCTCCCCTAAACTTGTTTTCAACAGTGTCCTCACTGTTGCCATCTGCTAAATCTCGAAAAACCTGTAAGCTTGGGAGGAATTTATTAGTGGGGGCAAAATATTTAAGTGAAGACCCTCCCCCAAACTTATTTTTGGCTCATCATTTTGTAAAAAAATTTATTTTCAAGAGCCAGAAAAACATACCCCCCCAAACTTGAGTTATGCAATGTTAAGTTTTAAAAATCACAAGTGGGGGTCAAAAATCATTGGTCGATGCCAAGCTTTGCAAAGACCGAATATTAACACCAACCATTCAAAATTTTTATCAATGCAGTGCTCTGGTTAGTGGAAGAAGAAGTGGGGAAAGGTTAAGTGGTGGAATAGAATGTGTGTGCGTCTCATTTTGGAGAGACGATGCAGTGAAAGTGATGGATTACTCGCATTCTTTTTACATTTCAGAAGAAGGGGTGGAGGTTCAATTTCATTGATTGGGAGATGATTCATCTCAACACCCGTGTCATTTAAAAATGCGAGTTCATCAGCGAAGATCTCCTCAAAAGTTCCATTTATACCCCGATGAATAATGACATCACAAAGTGCGGGGTGATCTTCAGACTCTAAGAACAGTTCATAATCCGTGTTAATTGTTGACCCGGACAACTTAGTGGAAGAGTCCATATGTGTATAATACATAGTTGGGTCAAACAATAACGTATGAAAAGAGTCTAGATCAATATAAAGAGGATCATCAAATTCGCTGCTGTCGACATCCATTAAGTCGACAGAACAGACCTGATCAGTAGGTTCGGAGGGTACACTTCCCAACTTGTAAATGTTCAGCTCTATTGACCTATTCCCGAAAGATAGGGTCATAGAACCATTACGACAGTTGATTATTGCATTGGAAGTGGCCAAAAAGGGGCGACCTAAAATCACCGGAATTTGATTCCGTGGGTTCGCTACAGGTTGTGTATCAATTACAATAAAATCTACCGGGAATATAAATTCTCCGATTTTTATTAACACATCCTCCAGTTCACCCCTAGGTTTGGTGATTGATCGGTCAGCCATCTGGAGAGTGCAATTGGTTGGCTTCAACTCTCCGATTCCTAATTGCTCATAGACTGAGTAAGGAAGCAAGTTAGCACTAGCGCCAAGGTCTAATAGAGCACGGTTGATGTGTTTTTCCCCAATAGAAACGGAAATAGTAGGATATCCAGGATCCTTACGTTTCCTCGGTAATTGTTGGGGGAAAGCCGTGTCTATTGTTTTTTCCATGAAAATCTTCTTAGGCACTGGATTCTTCCTCTTCCTAGTGCACAAGTTCTTAAGAGTTTTCGCATAAGACGGAACATGTTGGATAGCATCAAGGAGAGGGATGTTGGTGTTTACTTGCTTAAAAATGTTCATAATCTTCTCCATATGTGGACTCGGTGTGTTAGCCCTTAACCGATTAGGATAATGTGCTTTAGCAGTAAGCGCTGGGTCCATCATAGGAGAAGGAAGTGGGTGTGGAACCGATCCCGGAATAGAAGTGGGAATCGTCCGTGGAGGAGTAAAATAGGTGGGCTGTAGTGGCGAGCCTTTTGAGAAATGGAGAATAGGCTCGGAAGAAGGTGGTAGGGTAGAAGAAGTGTGTGTGTGTGGAAAGGTCTCAGCCGGGGTTCTATTGATTGATTTATCAGTATCATCAAACTCTTCTCCAAGATGAGTGTCAAGCACTCTTCCAGATCTCAACGTGATTGCATCCACATCATGTGAATAGCCAGAATTAGGTAAAGGTTGAGCTGGAAGTTTCCCTTTCTCTCTTGCACTCATTTCGGCTTTTAGTTGTGCAATTTGTTCTTCCATCGATTTGATGTTTTCATTTTGAGAGATAATGATCTTCATTACATTCTCGACGGAAGATTGCAAACTTGCCGTCCCTTGGATGGATTGTTTCATGAAAGTATCCAAGGTTTGTGCTAGTGCAGAGGTATTATCTGTACCGGTCAATTGCAAAAAGTTTTCATGTGGTGAAAAAGTGTTGGCTGGATTTTGGAAATTTTGTGCTTGGAAGGGGTGCTGACTCAATTGAAGTGGTGGCTGCTGTTGTGGTGGAGGGACCCCTTGGAAATTGTTTTGGGTTGGAACCGTGTTTTGAAATTAGGATTGGTTCCAATCAAAGTTAGAGTGATTCCTCCAACCCTGATCATATGTGGAGGAAGATGGATCGTTTCTAGGTCTTTGAAATGAGGAATTGGTATGCTCATGACCTTGAAACGGACATTCTTCCGTCAAGTGAGACGGATCAGAACAACATCCACATACAGTTTTGGAGAGTGATATTTGACTTAGGGCGGCAGCTAAAAATTTATTTTCCATATTCTCGAGTTTCTTATTGATAGCTGCAATGTCAGCTCTAATTTCTATGGAAATATCATTGCCATCCCTAGACGATTGACTCACACCCTCCCATTGTAAAGATTTTTCAGCGAAATCTTCTAGAAATTTCCAGGCTTCCCAATCATCTTTGGTCATAAAGTTGCCTTGACACATGGATTCAAGGGACTGTCTTGTGTAAGGAGTAATGCCCTCATAAATGATTCGGCACAATTCCCATCTCGGGATGTCGTGATGTGGACATTGGACTAACAGATCCTTGAAACGGTCAAGACATTTTGAAAATGTTTCATTTGGAAGCTGGGTGAATTGATAGATTTCGCTACGGACTCGAGCTGTCTTTTGATGTGGGTAAAATTTCTTAAGGAATGCTTTGACGAATTCGTCCCAATTTGAAATGGAATGTGCGGTAGTGTTATATAGCCACTTCTCGGCTAAATCGCACAAAGTGAATGGGAGAAGACGAAGACGGAAAGCATCCACAGACAACTGTGAGGTACCCATCATTGCGCATACATTTTCAAATTTCGTGATAAACACGTATGCGTCTTCAGACTCGAGACCGTGAAACTTTGGTAGAAGGTAGATGTATTGGGGTTTTATTTGAAAATTTTCCCCGTTGGCTGGTGGTGTGGAAAGACAGGTGGAAAGTGGGCTTCGTGTTGGATAGCACCTCTCTTGGAGAGAGATGCGAGGTGGATTCTGCGCACCAACGGACGGCGGCAGGGTAGTGGAAAAGAAGTTCGATGGAGGTGGATCCATCGATGTGGGTGTGGTGGTGGGTAAAAGAAAGGTAAATGTAGAAATACCGACTTTAGGGTCGATAAGGGAAACGCGGACTGACGGGCACTAGAATCCCGTGTCCAGCCTATCTTGCACTAAAAAGGGTTAGTACAAGTGGCAGCGTGAATTTATAATTAGGGGAATGATATGAATATGGTGTCTGGTTTTGAAAAGATACGGATTTTTGAAAAATATGATGCAACAAAACAAATGCAACACACAAAACCCTAAAATCTAGTGGTCACCTAGGTCCGGCTCTAGACCGCTCCTAACTGCCAAAAGACAAGTCGCAGGATAAATCCTCCACTGCCTCTTTGTTCCCCTGTGGCCGGATAAGTGCCAGGTAAGTGGGAAGGTACTCCACTACGTAAGTAGTGGGCCTAATTAAAAACCACTAGCCTTAGACACACTCGCCTTAGGCACCACAAGAAAACTCGGATAAGCAATGAATTACCCACGGCCTTCTCTTGTCCTAATTGAGCGCGACGGTCCTTAGAGTCATCTCTAGATTTCTTTTAATTAATGAGGGTAAATGCGGATGCAAGTTTTGCGATTTTCGGGGCCTAGGAAGGGTAATGAACTCCCCATCTAATTTGAATTTGGTCGTGCCCCTTAAATTTCCGTATTAATATGCAACAACCACAAGAATCAAAAACACGCACAAATTTTTATTTTGCTTTTGCGGCGCAGCGATTTATTTGCAAAGAAACCTGCAAGAAATTGTCAATTGGAGCAGACAGAGGAGAAGATAAGAAAGACAGAGACTTACAGAGCAAATTTGGTGCAGTGAACAGTCAAGGGAACCGCGGAACCGCCGCATGAGACGCTCTAATGCCGCGCTTCCGCGCTTGGGTGGTACGATCACTGCACAAGAATTTTGCAGAGAGCTTCTCTTCAGCTCATGAGTCCTCTGGAAATTTCAGAAATTTTTTTCTCCAGCTCCAATGATCCCAGATTTCCTCGCAATCAAATCACAAAACACGTATTAGGGTTTGTACGAGTTTAGATCTAAAAATTATGATGGAATAAATTGTTCAACTCAAATTTCAAAATACGAACTATTAGCGCACTATCCCCGGCAACGGCATCGATTCTTGAACTTGCTAGGGTTTACAAAACTCGTAGGACTTAAAAATAGTATTAAGATTTGTTACATCATCATTCTACAATCGTCTCGACTCCTTAACGAGCGGAGTTTCACTCAAACATCACAACAAGAGCAACAATTACAAATTGAGATCTAATCATGATGCAAGAATTAAAAGAAAGCAAGATTAAAGAAATTCACCTTTTATTTATATCAACAATTTGTTACATTCGCTCAAGAACTACAAGAGGAAGAACTTGATCGTCGACTTGGCTTCGCTCGTCTCCGTGGATCGCGGATCGGCTTGGATCACTTGCCCGATTGAAGATCGGCTTGGCTCCTAAAAGGTTGAAGGCTTCTTGCTCGATTGGTACTCAATATCTTGGATTTGGAGTGGAATTAGGGTTAGGGTTTCGCACAAGCCTTGTCACGAGACTTGTGGAAGAAGATGGTGTAGAATGAACCAATGGTTATTGATTTTTGATTAAAGATTGATTCTAATGATGAACAACCACAACCCTTAGATTTAGGCTCCTATTTATAGATAACTAACCCTAGATCTAGGATTTCAAATTCTAAGTTTCCCTCCTAAAGTTTGTTGAGGAAATTCAAATTTCCCTCCAAAAGTTAGTTAGGGGAGAAGCTTCTAGATGTAATTAGTTAGGAGGAGCTTCTAGAAGAGGATTAGTTAGGAGCTTAATTAGGATTAGCCTTCTTAATCTTCTTTGCTGATCTGGCAGTAGCTTCTGGAGAATTATGGAATTTGACGTATCACAGTTGACTGTGGGCCCAGTGAAAGGAATTATGCACTGAATTTTGGGAGCTGAAGCTTTGGACCAACCGCGGATCCGCGGCCCAAGTAGGTTCCTGCCGCGGATCCGCGGCTACTTGGAGGCTTTGGGCTTCTATTCTTCTGGTACTTGTTTGATATGTCTCATGGGCCTTCTTTTGATGTATAGAATTGTATAATTCCTTCTGAACTGCTACCAGATCTGAAATGATTTAGTTGATGTATTTTTGATCAGCTCTTTTGCTTTTCTTCTGTATTTCCTGCACAGACTCAAGACAAGTGTTGCGCAAATACAGAAATGATGCGATGCCATGAAATGCGGTTAATTTCCTTTAAAGTGTCGGTTTAAAAGTCTAACACATGCAATCTCATATTTTGTGACAGATTTGCTAATATGTAGAATATGAATGCCGAACACTTCTAAATGTATGCAAATGTTAGGGAAATTGCCGGCTAAAATATACAATATTTTCGACTGATCAGCGGCGCACGGGAGATTGTCCTTTTCCTTTTAAGGGGGACCCCGTCCTCGCCCCTCCCCCCACGTCTCTCGTCTGGGGCTCGGATAACCGTGGACGTCTCTGGCTGCCGCCGGAACAATCACCAAGAGCCATCAACGAAGCGGACGGCCCTATCGCCGGTGGAACATTCGGCGCAGGGCACGAGCCAGCCGGGGGCACGGCCGCGCCGCTGGCCTCCCTCTGGAACGAGAAACCCAAGGAGTGGGAACGAACCATGTATCCAACCTAAAAGAGGAAGAGCGTCGAGCAGCCAAAGACTTAGAAGAAAGAAAATATGAAGGAGTAGGGGCCCTGGTGTGGGCCCCTACCCTATTTATCACCACAAACGACCTCATCCGACGACACCCTTCATCTCCCGCCAAAACGCCTCCTCGTGTCCAACGGCTCCGACCGCTCCACGTGTCGTTCCTATACTGGGCCGCACCCCATCAGACGCCGTAGGTCTGCACACGTAGCGTCGGCCAACCGACGCTTGGAACGTGGACCGTCGCTTCAGTGACAGGATGCACGAACCGGCGCACCTTCTTTAAATGCAGAGATCTCGCCCTGATTCGCTGGCAGAAAAGACAGCTGATAGCCCGGGGACGCGTCCCGATGAAACCTTAAGGGGGGCTCACCCCGGGCGGCACGACAGTCCACTCCTGACTCGACCCGCTAGCTGGTCGGAATAAGAGTGGGGGGCTAATGATGATACTCTATATTGGCGATCTCCAAGATCAGGACGCGTGGCAGATGATGTGTCCCAGAACTCAGAAGAAATGGCCTATAGGGGCCGACCAGGCCACCTCTGTACCCGACCTGCAAGCACAAGCGGGCTCTCCTCGGGACCCCCTGCAAATTGGCCTCCTCGGCCTCTCAGCTCGCCCCGAGCTGCCACAAGGCCGAGACTCCTCGGTCCTCCCGCTCGTTCCCGAGCTCCTCTGCCGAGGCCATCTTCCTCGGTCCCTCCGACCGACCAACTCCACCACTCACAGGCGTAACCGCCGCTCCGCAAATCTCGCCATGCGCCGATTCTCCGCTGGCAACATCTCACGTTCCACGCCATCACGATCCCCATTAACGGGCGATCCGCTCTTTACACGGGCGTGACGTTGAGAGCGTAACTACCGGCAAGATTCTCGCGCCTGCTGCTGCGCGCTGCCGCCGCTATATAAACCCCCATCACAGAGCGGTCAAGTAAGCTTTTTCCACCCCACTTAGCCGTTACTCTGCTCGGATCTCGTGCTAACTCGATTGTCGGAGGGTCCTCGGTTGTACCAAACCATCCCGGGACTTCCTTACAGGTACTTGGCGCAAACTCCTCAAACCATCAATCTCCTCAAAACCCATTGAGACCCGCACACAATAGGAGATCACCTCCAAGATCCACCGGGAGATCGACGGAAGACAACATCTGACGGAGACCCGAAAACGACCTCCATCACGCTTGAACAGAAAAGTAAGCTCGGTGGAACAAACGAATGAAGACGAACATGGTAGGCTCAAACTCGACTTATGTTCAATCTCGAATTGTTTAAGACTGGTTGCTTTGTATCTTATTTTGTAATTAATAGTGATTAAAACGATTGCTAGGTGGCTTTGTATCTTATTTTGTAATTAATAGTGATTAAAATGATTGCTCGACTTGTTCAATCTCGACGATTGGTTCTTAAATTTTGACCATAGCTATTAGCCTGTTTATGTTAGCTTATTAATATTGAGTCAAGTCTTGTTATGCTACAATATTGAAGTACTTAAATAATCTATAACCTTAAAATTTATACTCGGTGGGGTTCTAAATAAGCTTTGAACCCGATTATTTAGTTATTAAAACTATATTTCACTACTCAATTTGTCAAATACAATATTGATTGAATACCTCAACATGATTATTTCATGCTCTTGTGATTTATTGTTGCTAGTTTTCTAGATTTCAAACAGGCTCGGCGTGAGCATGCTTGGGCTCGTTCGACAAATCAACAAGCCAAACTCGAACGGTAAGCTCATTTTAAATATTGAAAGAACACAAAAACTTAAAAAGCTCGGTTTGTTTGGCTCATTTATCAGCCCTAATCTTAGCAGAGGTTTTTAGGTTAGAGATAAAGGGTAATTTTGTTGTTCATGATCTTCATAGCTGAATATGTTTAGTATATCAATTTTAAAACAAGATTTTTTTTTGTAGAGTTTGTGAAATTAAATGAATTAACTATGATTGAGAGACCTTTGTATTATTTGTTTGTTTATTTATTTACTTATTAAGTTTTTGCACGTGCTGAGCATGAGGCTAAATATGATAAATTTTTATGAAAAAGAATTTGGTTATGAAATTAAAAAAAACTATGTTATAAGTATACGATAGCCATGCACTGCAGCAATATGCCAAAAAAAAAACGAATTTTAATAAATTCAATCTTTTGCCCAGCTCATCAAACATCTTTCATAATAATCAAAATAAATATTCATAGAACTTGCATTGAAAAAACATGTTTTAATTCCTAGCAATTAATGAAATCAAACTTTAGCTTTAGAATTAACTGTCATAAAACCCAATAGCAATAGATTAATCTTCATTGTCATCTACCTTAACCAACTTGCGTTTTTTTTATCTTGGTCCAGCTTGGCTTGAAGTCAACTTTTTCTATGTCGTCGTCGTCATCACGTATCATCTTCTTCAGTGCATTACATGTATATTACGCCTTTTTTTGACCGTTTAAACTACTCTCTGAAACTCTTATTGTAAGAACATAACAATTGTGAAGGCAATTTTCCATGCATTTCATAAATTCATTGGTTTCCGTTCCTGTGAAATAAATAAAATCAATATATAATTGAATTTATTATTATAAAAATAAAAATATATCAGTAAATTATATTATTAAATACTACCTTCAATTTACGAAGCTCGTCAACCTCGCAGCCAAATACATGTATCATACTGGAAGAATTATCATGAGATGAACAAAGGAGAGCAATTTATTATAAGTAGTATCTTCAGCCTTCAGCCTTGACTGATACCACAAGATTGATTATGAGATACATGTAATATACTGGAAGAATTATTATGAGATGAACAAAGGAGAGTAAATTATTATAACTCCAGCCTTCAGCCTTTCCCATTCAATCTATGTTATTTGTTTAGCAAGCGAAATATACAAACATGCAACAACTGCTACCACTCCCCAAACACACCGCAACCACTCCCCAAATGGCTACGTAAGAAGATTTGTAGCAGCTGACCCAGACCTCTCTCATACTATGGTAACATGTGTATTCCTATAAAACTAAAGACCTCAGGACATATTTGTGTCATTTGTTCCTGATGAGGCATGATATCGGTGATTCTCCAGATACTGACACGTTGCAGATGACGTGTCCCAGAACCTGCAAGGAAGGATCAAGGACTTCAATTGGGATCACGGGGAGTCTCCCGACCTTCGGTGGCCTTCCAGACCACCCCCGGCTCGCCCCCGAGCTATCACAGAACCAAGATGCCCCGGCCTCCCGCTCGTGCCCGAGCCTCCCGCCGAGCTCTTCTTCCTCGGTCTCACCGACCGACCCGCAACGCTGATCACAGGCGCCTCCGCCATGGCTCCGCGAATCTCGTCATGCGCGAGATATCCGCCGTCCACGATCCCGCGTTCCACGCCATCACGATCCCCCATTAACGAGCTTGTCTCGTCATTAATACGGGATCCCACCTATCACGCGGGCATGACAACAGGGGCATAACGGCCGGCGTGATTCTCGCGCCCGCCTGTCCATTGCTGCCGCTATATAAACCCATCTCTCAGACGGTTGAGGTAAGCCATTTTCACTCCAATAGGTCGTTACTCTGCCAAAATACCCCGTCTAACTTGATTGTCGGAGGGTCCTCGGTGGCACAACCATCCCGGGACTTCTTTGCAGGTAGCTCGGCCTCTACCATACCAAACCAATTGAGATCCACACGCTCCAGGAGTCAGCCCTCCAACTCAATCCCAGCCGTCCATCAGCGCTCGCAGCAGATCAACAGAAGATAAGATCTGAAAGATATCCAGAGATCCATCAGTTCCCATGCCTCCATCTTGCAGTGTTGCCTTTTCTATATGTTGTCAAAAACATCAAGTGTATTGCAAACCTGATTCACTGAATAATTAAATTGTTGTAGTTACACGCCTAAATTAGGAAATTATCTGACTATGCCTAAACCTGATCATGTAGTTCTCAATAAAACATCCTTAAATTGATGAGGCTCGGTATCGGTGATCTCCCAGATCAGGACACGTGGCAGATGACGTGTCCCGGAGCATGCAAGAAAGGGCCTACAACGACCGACCAGACCACACCTATGCCCGTCCTACCGAGCAAACGCTGGGTCACCTACGAGCCCCCTGCATAAACACTGGGGGCCTCCCGAGCTACCGCAGAACCAAGATACCTCGGCTCCCCCGCTCGTCCGCGAGCTCTCCCGCCGAGATCATCTTTCTCGGTCTCATCGACCGACCAACAGCACCGCTTTCAGGCGTAACCGCCATCCCGCGAATCTCGCCATGCGCGAGATCTCCGCCGGCCACATCCCACGTTCCACACCATCACGATCCCCCATTAACGAGCCTGTCTCGCCATTAATGGGAGATCCCGCTCATCACGCGGGCGCGATGTCGGGAGCGTAACGGCCGGCGTGATTTTCGCGCCTGCCTCACCTGCTGCCACCACTACTTAAACCCCTCTTTCAGACGGTCAAGGTAAGCCACTTTTACTCCACTAAGCCGTTACTCTGCTCGGATTTCCTCTCTAACTTGATCGTCGGAGGGTTCTCGGTGGTTCAACCACCCCGGGACTTCCTTGCAGGTAACTTGGCAACCACAACCTCAACCCATTGAGATCCACACGCTTAAAGAGCGACAGCATCCAGATCCAATTTCAGCCGCCAATCGTCGCCATCAGCAGATCGGCGGAAGGCAACATCTGAAGGAGATTTCAGCCTCCATCAGCTGGCGCCGTCTGTGGGAAACTAGATTCCACAAAAACAAAAGTTCGCCTTCCGATCTCATTCCAATGGCGAGCGATCATCACGACGATCCAATCACCGTTCACCGCTTCCCTCTCAACGGAGGCGCGGACGAGCCCCCTCCGCCGAATGCCATCAATGCCCTCGCCGACCGGATAGACCGACTAGCATCCTTCGTGGAGGCGCTCGTCCGCGTCCAAACGGCGGGGCAAAATAACCAGGTCGTCGCTCCCCCGCCTCGGGACCGGGATCCCTACAGGGGGAGAGAAGACTCAGCCCGCGTCGGTGTAAGTCTACGGTAGCGTCCCGGCCGTCTGTCCGAGGCCAAAATGCGGAAACGAAAACTTTTCTTAAACTAGAAACTGGCGCTATCGTATGCTTAAAACCCGGATCAAACCATTAACCTACAACTAGCAACTAGAGAAAGGGTTGGAAAGCTATACCGATCGATCCGTGTCCTTCGGTCTTTGGCCACCATCCCAAGCTCCTTGCGTCATCTCCGATCTCGATCTCCTCGTCGGAAAGGGCAGCACATCTTCGAGTCTTTTTACGGGCTCCCGCTTCATCCGAAGCAACTCGGGGACGAAGTTCGCTAGCCGACGTGTCCAAGACGATGTAGAGAATGTGTGTGATAACTTTGTCTCAAGTATCCATTGATTCTCATCACATGAGAGTGTATGGATGGAGGTTAGAGATGATGCCATTAATGGAGCTTGTGAGCTAGAGCAAGAAGAAGAAGAAGAAGCATTTTCTTTTCTAGTGTATTCTTATGATAAAAAGAGAGAGTGTTGAAAAAAAAATACAAGACCAAGCTCTCATATGGCAGCCCCTCCTTTCTCCTATTATCATATCAAGCATAAATCCATCAAATAATGTGACACATGCACAAAGAAAGAGACCATGAGTCATCACTTGTGCATTTGTCACAATTAAGGCTTCTAATGATGATTTCTATCTCATAATTTCCATATGTAAACATTAACCCAAATATTTACAACAATAAAAAGATACGGCAACATCTAAAGTAAACTCGTGACGGATCACAAGGATACCCCTCACCTGTATATACATACCTGCATCCGCATTCCGACTGAATACGAATGCGATGAGACTAAAGTAATCCAACAAATCTAATACTAGGATCCGGCTTAACCCAAAGCCCACTAGTATGATCCATCCGATCATGATCCGTGCACTACTGCACGTATATGATCGAGCCCTGCCATATATCATACGGCCTCTACAACGTTTCGCCCGAAACTTAAGAAACTGTCTGTGGGGGACTCTAAAGACTCGTCAATACTTTGGCTGTGGATTTAACCACTAGCACGTCAGAGGTACTAGCCGTACGTAACGGGCTACCAGGTATTGACCAAAAGGGAGGTCGATGAGCAAGCTCATCCTGACACCCTACTGAGCATGTCAGTGACAATATCCGTACAGTCCGGTCCGTTTGTCTATGAGCATCGCATGGCGGGCCTAGGGGGTTGGTAAAAGTCAGACCCCCAAAAGCGGTACAAGTCGTGTCGGAGTGTAGCCCAGAACACCCTGAGATACTACTGGAATACCTACCAGTAAATCTCCTGTCTTGGCCAAGGACTTCGTGTAATGGCTCTCCTAGACACAGCGCGATCTCACCCCCAATATCGGGAGAGACGAAACCCCTGCCGATCCGCTTACTGCCTCCATTTGGCTCGGGACTGTACCCAACTAAAACCTGTTTGCACGACTTCTTTGAGCCGTGGTAGGGTAGTAATCAAAGCATAGTGGGAACTCACACGAGACAAATGACGATCTCAGGTCGATGAACTAACCTGTACACATGTCACCAGGGAACTGCTATCCGACGTCAGGTATAATACCAACTAGCATGTTCCCGGCGAGTCCTGTCCGGTGTACTCATAACCCAATGAGCACCTGTATACATCTTATGTGAACCAACTGACACCAATGGCTTGTGAGACCGGCCACCGCCCCTCGTCGGGGTCTCGACTGTATACACTAGTCTACTAATGGAGTATCGATGCCCGGTCTCGAAACTCCCACGACTAGGGACCACTTTAAGGATGTGCTTATAGACCCAAGCTCCCACATATATGATCGCCATCATACTGCTGGCAGTCAAGCAAGAATCCTAAGGGCTCTATCAACGTGTAATAACGACATGTAAAGTCACCTAAAGCAGTACACGATGATAAAGATAAACCAGATAGCATACTATCATCTTGAGTAAGACTGTCCTACAGGCATAGGTCCTCCCTCAATCATTGCAATCACGTGCCTGCGATCCAATAATTGACTTTGAGGGCACTATATCTAACAATCTCCCACTTGCACTCAAGGCTAATTATTGCGATGTCGCATACTCACAGCCTGTATGATACCGAACACCCAACTCCTCTACTAATCAGTCTCACAAAACCCGTTTGCGAAACTATTGCATTCGAGGAATAGCCTCAGTGACCTCAGTGAGTGGGTCCGCCCTAATGTTTCTTTCTATGTCTCTCTTTATCTCAAGTTCGCGGAGAAAGCCATCTCCCGAAATGAGCAATACATGTCTTAGAATATGTCTGGATATCTGATGGGACCTAGTTCATAAATGAACTCCAAATCCAAACTTCTTAGACTGTATCGTCAATTGAACTTAATCATTATCCTGCGTCATGCCTCCCTCAGTATTCACTTGGACCACCTGTCCAAAATACTGCCCCTCATCAGAGGGAAAACTACAACTCTGACAGTCACTCTGTCATTCAGGTCACCTTGGAAGCCTGGAATGATAACCGTCTCCTAAAAGAGGATGTTGTTATCATATCCCTAGAACATCCACTTATGTTCTAAAACTGCTTCCGATCGTTTCTCCAGAATTGGATTAATATCAACTTATTGCATCTCGTGCAAAAACAATATCTGGCGTGGTACTTGACATCTCATGATTGACTCAATTGCCTAAGCAAGTGATGTGCCAATCATGCGCATCCCTCTCCCCTTTAGTCTGTAAGACACCTTTAGAGAGGGTGACTCCATCACCTGCAGGTATACTGCCGTGCCAGGAGTCGTCCATTCTAAAACACCTTTAGAATGTTGTCTTAGTACCCAGATTGGGAAACTACCCAAATCTAGATCTAAAACCATAGATCTAGTAACCAGAATGTCTGATATTATATCTATATCCTATGTGGAGAAACCACTGTGTGACAACCAAAGTATAACCGACCGTAGTATAGGAATATCACTTCCTACTCTGTGTATGTCATCCAAATATCAGGACATCACACCATACTACCTTCTTAACAGATCCATCCCCTATTCTGATGAAGTCAAACATATGACTGTCACATCAGAAATAAATGATCTATCTCCGCTATATCTGTTTTAGTCCATAAATAGACATAAGCTCCTTGTCCACCAATACTTCCGCTGCTCCCACTGACTACGACAATCCTCTGGCAGAGTCATATATACGTACACTTCTAAAGCTAATTTAGAACGACGCTATACTCATCCTCCTGCCGGGTCTCACAGTCTGGAATAACAGCAATGGCAAGTCTGGGTAAACAAAAACCTCCTTGTCACCGTCCTTGAGGCAACCGGAGTACCTCTCGGGTGCTTGAGGTTACCCACCAAATCTGCGGAGTGGCCAATGGAATGTCAAACCAGATTGAATCTTTAGGTTCTTATCAAATTTTCAGTAATCGTTTGCGGTTCTGGAATCACTTCCAGTTCTACCATACTCCCACTACTGTTTTTTGAAAAAATCCATTTTTATTAAAACTATGGCGAGTCAAGAACAATATCACTATTGAACTTTTAGATGGTAGAAAGTCAACCCTCGTCATAGCCCGGGTCAACCCACAAACAGCCATTACAGAAACGTGCCTTGAGTTATCCAGAGTCTGGTTTTAAGCATAAGCCGGACAACTCCCCGTACCTTAACATCGTTAAGATATGAACCGTTCTATATCCAATATAGAAACAGAGGCACTGATTTAATTGGAACTAGATTCAAATCATGCAGCTGTCTCCAGTGCATGTCAACTAAATGGAGAGAGGCCGATCAACATTACTCAACTTAGGAGTACATCCAGATATGAGTAACCTGAAAGAGAAGCAGGCTCTCATAATCATTACTATCAACTGAATACCATGCACAAGTATCTACATCTTCGATCATCTTGAAGAATCCTGATACTTGCAACACCTAGTTCTCTACTTTATTCTTATACCTATAATTTCTCAAAACTTAGACCTTGCATTTCTACGAAACACATGTCTAAGAACTAGAGAAGTCACAAGTAAACATAATATAGTACGAGTACCAACCCCTCTGTCCTCATGGACACTGGACAACATACAATACTCTGCATAAGTCCCCTGAGTCTAATAACTCATTCCCTGTGTGTCGTAGGTTGAAAACTGTACTTATGGTCAAGAAGAATTACACCGCTGTTTAATGCTCCTTACCTAACCATCCACTGATATAGGTAAATGTCATAGACATAATTTCAAAAAGTTATATTTCACTTTATAAAAATAAATGTACAGATATATCAATTTGAAATTGGTGCATAACAACGGATATTCAAAACCAAATATTTGCCGTCCGGCAAACAGCCCAAGCGATTTCCTCAAATATCACCAATTACAACGAATCCCGATATAATGAGGATGATCACCCAATTCCCAATAACTTACTCCCACTCATCATCTGTAAAACCATACAGATGTGAGAATCAAACCTGGTAAATACATACCCTGGAGCAAGGGCTAATTGGGAAATCAGTTTTCCAATACACAGTGAAACTGAAACATGTAAATGTCTCGAAGGGGTATCCGGGTATTCCTAGTAATGCCTCTTCCATTATCAGATTCACAACTGTAACCGTATATTTCTTTGCCATCTCTCCAAATCCCTTTATATGTCTTTAGTCATTACCTTCTGCACACCACCTTTAGGCCAAATGGTTTTCTTTCTTCCCTACTGTTCGGCACCAGCCTATGGTTTGGAAGAAGACTATCCAATAAGTATAATGGGTGTACTCCCCTAATCCTAGGAGTACTCGCAACCCGAGAGAAGGTAAAGATAAAAGACAACTGAATAAAACCTTATTCCTATTTCTCCTGAACCAGAATCCATCCCCGAACTGGAACAAGTTCCTTCGAGTTCGTATATAACCATATGATGGAGTATCCAAATAACTATGGATCTTCGTAGTGATACAGAGTTTCCTGGAGAAATACAAGGGTGAAGTAGGAGTGGCGATGAAATACTTGGTTTGGTCGTGAATAGCAGTCGCGGTTTACTTTGCCCTCTTACTAATCCCTTTATTTGTCTTTACTTAATACCTTTTGCACACCTTCGTTAGGCTAATTGGTTTTCTTCATTCCCCACCGTTCGACACCTGCCTATGGTTTGGAAGAAGACTATCCAATTAGCATAATAGGTGTACCGTCCTAATCCAAGGAGCACTCGCAATCTGAGAGAAGGTAAAAGGAAAAGACAACTGAATAGTCCTATTCATTTTCTCCAGAACCGGAAATCATCCTCGAATAATTTCCTTCGAGTTCGTATATAACCATACGATGGTTTTATCCAATGGAAGTGGATGTTCGTAGTAATACGGGGTGTTCTGGAGAAAAAGGTAAAAGTGGGAGTGGCAATGAGGTATGCAACTCAGACAATCCAAAAGCCAGTGTTTTAAGAAGGTTCGGTTAACTTGGTCACTGAGTCATAGTCAAGGATCGGGCCATGGTCGCTGCCAAAGAGAGAGAGAAAAGAAACACTCTGCGTGCACTCTAACCTAGATCAGAATGGTTATCACTTTATCTAATCAGGAAACCTCCCACTGTAACCTCAAGTTCTCCTCCAAACCTGAAAGAAGAATTAGTCGGGATCACCCGAGGAGTAAACCAACTCATCAATGGGAATCGGGATCCAACTATCATCGCATGATAACGTGATGGAATCCACTCACGTTATCACACTCCAGAAGGTATGCGCATATCTGGCAAGTTTCAGTTTCTTTAGAAACTCCCGATGTGATTTTTACCCCATGCTCTTATGACCTTGACTTTGGCCAACAAATCATAAGTCACATGTCAAGTTCTACCCGTTATTATCCAGGTTGATTTGAACCCACCCGTACCTACCCTTGACTTTGGCCAACAAAGCAGTATGACTGTCCCAAACCAACGCATCTATCTATGCAATAGAAAATTAACAAATAGCTACCATACACCATGCCTTGACTTTGGCCAACAAACATAGCATGAATACTAAGTGCTACCCGTCTGAAATGACCGAGGCCAAGAATGGTTTTTGGCGAAAAACCTTTAACGTAATGAACTTGATATCGTTGAAGGAACCGGATAGCTTTTTATAAAAAATATAGTGACGAAAACCTTTGCTAAAGAGGTCACTCCCGGTGAAGGGATCTCGGCTCTTTCCCCGTAGAATGAGGTGCAGGATATTCCAACTGAATACCACGATGCAAAGCAAAAATGCAATCGGCTATAGTGAGGTTATTACCCTGACGCAAACTTCTGTCTAAGGGGTCACTCCCGGTGAAGGGATCTCGGCCCTTGCCTCATCGACTGAGGTGCTGGATATTCATAACCGAATACCACTGTGCAAAACAAAAGAGAACGTCCTTATAATAACAGCTTTTCTTTGAAAAATGTTCCAACAACATCAGAATAGGTTTGTTTAGCTTGCATTAATCCGAATCAATACAGTCCTATCAATTAATCACACCACAAAAGAACGAAAATACGATGTACGTATATGCCATCTGCATTCTCCACTGGGTCCCGTCATCACCCGTTAGGTTACTTAACTAACGACAGAGCGGAGACTGGACTAGCGCGGGTGTAAAACATATACAACATCTACTAGTATATATATATCAATATATAATATTCGCTCAAGGCGTGATAAAATGCAACATCATAGAAATGTAATAAGCATCACAGAACAATACAGATAATCTGGGATCCCCGGGTTTCATAGAGCCGCTACTGAAACCCGACGTTCCCCTGGTCGTGTGGATAGCCTGTGCAATGAAATCTTAGACCCCTACGGACGCGGCAAGTTACCCGCCAAAACCTGAAGCGAGTCAGCCCCCTTCAACAACGTGAATGGATCATCCAGCACTTCACGGAATTCGGTAACTTGAGCACCCCTTTTTGGGTCAACCTATACCCCCTACGAGTGCGGCGAATAGCCCGCCAATTCTAGAGTAAAGCCCCCTCCGTCTCAAAACCATGAGATGCGGGCCCGTAGCCCTCTAGAACCCGGCTATCCGTGCACCCCACCGCGGGGTAAATCTAGTACAGAAAGTAAAATATATACAACGGGTACATCGACCTCAGCCCAGTCATGCCCCCAAAAGAATAATATACATGTTAGTGTATATGCCCTAGGGGCCATTATTGTATCATACTAGATTGTATATTACTTAATGGAAGCTTGGGATATTCACAGTTGTATATACAGTCTTGCTAAAAATGGTAGTATGCTACTTGGTTTGTGTCTACTTTAATATGTGCATATGTTTCTTGTTACATATCACTTATACATATTAGTAGAGCCCATAGGATCTTTGCTTGATTACCAGCGTTGTGATGGCAGTCACACTAGTGGGGGCTGGGTAGTCTGTAAGCAACATCCTATACAGGTCCCTGGTCGTTGGATTATCGAGATAGGGCATCGATATTCCGGAGTAGACTAAGTGTGTACGCTTCTCATCCCAGTTGGGGAGATGGTCTGTCCTACAGCCATCAGTACGTCGTACTGGAGATAGTATACAGGTGCTCGTTAGGTTACGGGTACACGGGACAGGACTCGCAAGGGAACTGATTGGTTGGTATTATACCCATCGTCAGTTAACAGTTCCCAGATGACATGAGTACAGCATAGTTCGCAGACTTGACACTGCTACTTCGCCTCGAGTGTGTCCCACTGTTCTTAGATTGCTACCCTACCACGGCTCAAAGGAGTCGTGCAAACAGGTAGCAGTTGGGTGCAGTCCCGAGCACTTGGAGGCAGTGGCGGTTAGATAGGATTCGTCTCTTCCGGTATTAGGAGTTGATATCGCGCTGTGTCAGAGAGCCATTACGCAAAGTCCCTGTCCAGGGCAAGCAAGATATACTGGTAGGTTCCAGTAGCTTCTCAGGGTGTAATGGGTTTCGCTCCGACACGACTTATACAGCTATTAGGGGACTGACGTTTGCCGCCCCCTAGGCTTGATATACGATAGTCTTAGACGAACAGACCGGAATGTACGGAGATTGTCACATCAGGCTCAGTGGGAGTTCGGATGGTTTTCCTCATCGGCCTTCTTATCGACATCTACCTGGGGACCGTTACGTACAGCTAGTGCCGCTTGCGGTCTATGGTTAAATCCACTGCCAGCGTAGTGTCGAGTCTTTAGAGTCCCACACAGAGAGTTTCCCTGCTCCAGGCGAAACGATATAGAGGTCGTATGGTTTTACGACAAGGGTTCGGATGCGTACGTGTGTTTACGCACGTACGACTTTTCGGACAGTTTTTACTAGTCGGCTTTGGTTTAAGCCATATTCTAGTATCGGGTTACTGGATTTATACAGTCTAAAGTTTTTCCGTGTTTTCACAGATTGGAGGGGCGTTCTCGTAATTTGTCGGGAAGCTTCTAGAAGAGTGGTGACTAAGGGGTTAAGGTGGCATTGCATTAAATGAGATTAGTGACTCATTTGTGTGATTCATCCAAGTCATTAATGCATCATAAATGCTTAATGACTCATGGAGATGAATCACTCATAGATATTTGTGAAGCATGGTTGTTAATTCTATTATTTGATTTTTGGATAAACTATAATGCTTCATATATATCATGATAAGATCATTATCTCATTTTCATTATTATTCTCACATTCTCTCTCCTCAAGCTCACTCTCTTCAAACCCTAACCCTAACCTCTCATGAGTTGAGATCAAGGGTTAGCTAGACTAATACATCCATAACCTCACTCTATATCTCCTAGGTAGCTTAGATTAGCACTTTAAGCAACCTAGTTATCTCAAGTTTGAGATTAAGCTTGGCGTAGGAGCTTTCGGGTGGATCGTCTTTGATTCAAGGAGGCCGTTGAGGTGCCGATGTTCCAAGGAGCCTACGAGGAGTGGAGGACTGCGATGAAGACCCGAAGGACAAGTAACGTGAGGTATAACTTCGTATCCGAGTAGTTAAACCTCTAGTAGATAGTTAGTAATGGTTTAGATAACGATTCATGCGCTCAAGTCCGTGTTACGAAGCTTTGATCATCGTTTTTCATATATTCCGCCTCCCCGCAAGTTCGTGGGGTGCGTGACATGGACTTACAGTGGTATCAGAGCCAACTAAACCATTACTAGCTTGTTAGCAACTAATTAGAAGTTCGATCGACGGAAAACACGAAAACAAAATCCTGAAAATTCCTAGTTTCTGTTAATTTTAAACCTGTCTGAAAAATTATTTGATATGTCTTAAAAATCACAGCAGGGAATTTTATGAATTCTGGGAAAATATGAGTGCACAAAATGACAAGACAGCCGCGGATCCGCGGCCAAACAGTGCTTTCTGCCGCGGATCCGCCGCCGAGTCAACTCGGTTTTGACTCGTATTTTCACTGTTATTCATTATTTGTGGTATTTTGTCTTCCTGTATATACTGTTTCTACCCAGGTTACTTCAGTGCTGGTTTGCTTTTGGGGTAGACACGGAATATGGTATTCGATCGATGTTCTAAGATATTTGCTAACTGGGTCTTTATCTGTAATGTTTAATATGTTCGTAAACCTCCCCTAACTGCTAGTATGTCGGTTGGCAGGGGGTTGCACATTTCTGAAATATTTACTGTTTGTGTATATGAACTGTGTTGGACTGTTGTGATGATTAGCCGGGGTTTGAGATGGGTTTAATATTCATTCATTCGATGTAAATGTAATTTGATGTAATATTCTTTTGCGGGGCACATCCAGGTTGCGGTTGTAGCCACCGTTGTATTATTTCTTTTTACTGTTTTTGCTCCTAGGATAGACCCAAGGTGGGGTACACAAACTACCGGGTACTTTGAAGTGTTTAGTGGCTTACTCACTTTGTTGAGGGAGACCGCTTCACTTCGGGTACTTGGCGGGTAGTTTGCCGTACCCGTAGGGCTCTTGGGTGGGGTAATGGCTATTCATCACAACTGTGTAATCCGTCTTTTATTGCAGGCTCAAAGCAAATGCGGATTGCTAATAAATCCAATAAAGTTCATCTGTGATCTGGAATGCTTATTATTGCGTCTGACGAATGTACAATATCTATATATGATAGCTATTAGACGTCACTTATGTTTTACACCCGCGCTAGCCCAGCCCCCGCTCTGTCGTTAGTTAAGTAACCTAACGAGTGATGACGGGACCTCGTGGCGAATGCGGATGGCATAAGAGGATGTGGTATTTTCGTTGTTTTCTGCAATGATAGGATAAATGATGGGACGCATTATTATAATGCAAAGAAAATAAACCAAAGTTTAATCGTTGGAACAAATTTAAAAGAAACCACTCGGTTATTTTAAAAGATCAATTTTTTTTTAATTACGGAGCTTTAACCACTCCTTTTTAGAAAGTATCAGGTTCCTTCGATTATATCAAGTTCACTACGTTCACGGTTTTGCCAAAACCATTCGTAGCCCTCCGTCATTTCATATAGATAGTCAATAGTATTCAAGCTGTGTTTGTTGACTAAAGTCAAGGCACAGTGTTTGGTAGCTGTTGGATATTCATATGCAGCATAGATAGATGCGTTGGTTTGGGACAGTCGTATTACCTTGTTGACTAAAGTCAAGGGTATGTACGGGTCGGTTCAAATTAACCTGGATAATGACGGGTAGAACTTGACATGTGACTTATGATTTGTTGACTAAAGTCAAGGTCATAAGAGCATGGGGCAAAAATCCATATCGGGAATTTCTAAAGAAACTGAAATTTGCAGAGAGAGCATACCATTTTGGAGTTTGATGAATGTTGGTAGGATACCTTCAACATTATCATACGATGATATTTTGGATCCCGATCCTACTGTGAGTACAAGCTACTTATCAGGAGATTCGTCACTTAACGATCAATGCTATAACCAAAGTAGGTGCCTAGAAAGGTGTCAGCGGGGTTACGCCCCCAGAGAAAAGAGGTTATTTAATTAAGGAACTTCGCGAAAGCTTTGGAAAACCTCCCTCGAAGTATCGACACTGACCTGGCTGAACGGTTAAGCAAGAATTGTACGGTGAGAATAGTCCTGGCTAATTCTTCTTTTATGGTTTGAGGATGGATTCGAGAAACAGTGGGAGCCATCCTATTTAGATAAATTAAACCACTCTAAACTTGCAAGAGCATCATGCTAATAGTATTTTCTTCTCTCTCTTAAATTGCAGCGACCCTGTGACCACACATAGGTTACATCTAGATAACAAATTGACTGAATCTGACTTATATGACCGGCAAAGGTCTGTCCAGATGTCCATTGCCTATAACAAGCTGGACCACCCTATTACTACTCAAGATCCCGCCATCCCAGGTCCAGTTTCCACTGTCCCGGATATGGATATCCGTCAGACAAGGGAAAAAGATAAAGCGAAAGCTAAGTGCCTCGTGTTAGCTTCAGTTGATGGTGTATACCAGAAGCAGCACGAGAAGATGGACCTACTCTCCATCTTTCTCCATAACAAAGATTTATATAGAGAGCAATCTCATATCGCAAGATATGAGACCTCGAACGAATTAATTCAAGCGAGGTTGGCTGACGGGTCATCTGTAGGGGACAACATCTTTACAATGACTAGCTGTATTGATAAGCTCCAGGACCTGGAGACCGCGTTGGGAAACGAGTCAGATACTGAGTTGATTCTACAGTCTTTACCTTCTACCCTGAAGGAAACCAAGGAAGTAGAAGGAAATAGAAGGGCAAAAGTTTCGGGACTGGATATAGTAAAAGAGGGACGTTCCTATTGTTATGGGATTGGGCATAGGCTGAAAGATTGCAGGGCTTTAGAAGCCAGTAGCCAGGATACGAAGCGTGTTGTGGCTTCAGCCTCAAGTGTATTAGTAATAGAGAACTGTTTGTCAATTAACTCTACTTCCTGGGTACTAGATACCGGAGCAGGATCTCATATCTATAATTCATTACATGCTTTGAGAAACCGTAGAGTTATAAAGGTAGGTGATTGGTCTCTCAGAGTTGCAAACGGAATGAGCGTGGATGCTGAATCCGTGGGAGAATATCGCCTAGGTTTGACAAGTGGGCAGATATTGATTTTACGTAACTGTCTGTATGTACCTAGTATGACTTATAATATCATATCAGTGTCCTCACTTTCAAGAGAGGGATATAATTTTACATTCGAAAGCGATGTAGTATACATCCACCTAAATCAAGTTCTGATTGGGTCAGGTACATTAGATAACGGTATATACGTATTAAGTCAAGCTCAGGTTTTCAATGTCCAGAATACACTTAAAAGAAAGTCTCCGGAATTAAATCAGGCTTTCTTATGGCATTGTAGACTTGGTCACATCAATGAGAGAAGGTTGACTAAGTTACATAGAGAAGGATATTTGAATCCGTTCGAATATCAATCTTATGCTACTTGTGAATCTTGTCTCATAGGAAAGATGACAAAAACTCCATTTACTGGACACGGGGTAAGAGCAAGCGAGCTCTTGGGACTCGTACACAGTGACGTGTGCGGTCTAATGTCTACACACGCGCGAGGTGGTTATTCCTACTTCATTACTTTTACGGATGATTTCTCTAGGTATGGATATATCTTCTTGATGAAGCATAAATCCGAGGCTTTTAAGAAATTCCAAGAATACAAGAATGAAGTGGAAAAACAAACAGGCAAGAGTATAAAAACACTGAGATCTGATCGAGGTGGTGAATACTTAAGTGCCGAGTTCCCGGGTTACTTAAAAGAGAATGGAATTCTCTCTCAGCTTACTCCTCCATACACACCACAACACAACGGTGTATCGGAAAGGAGGAATCGAACCCTATTGGATATGGTTCGTTCCATGATGAGTAACGCTGAGTTACCGCGATCATTCTGGGGATATGCACTAGAATCAGCTGCATATCTTTTGAACCGAGTTCCAACCAAGACTGTGCCTACCACACCATTTCAGATGTGGAGTGGGAAGAAACCCTGTCTTAAGTATATTAAGACATGGGGATGTCCAGCTTTTGTAAAGAAGCAGCATACGGACAAGCTCGAGGCACGCTCAATACAGTGTAAGTTTGTGGGATATCCAAAGAACTCCATGGGATATTGTTTCTATTACGCAGAGGAACAAAAGGTCTTTGTTTCTCAACATGCCCGCTTCTTGGAAACTGAATTTTTGGAAAATCAGAAGAGTGGGAGCGCAATAGAACTGGAAGAAATTCCAGAGCCACAAGCTATTACTGAAACCTTGGTAGAACAAGAAGGTTCAGGAGAACAGGACATCCCGACGCCACTCCGCAGGAGTAGTAGGCAATCTCATCCGCCCGAGAGATACTACGGTTTTCTCATAGACGGGGATAGAGAGGATTGCACTATTGACTATGATGAGCCTACTAGCTTCCAGCAAGCCATTCAGAGTGGTGACTCAGTAAAATGGCTGGATGCAATGCGGACCGAAATGGAGTCCATGTACACTAACAAAGTATGGACTTTGGACATTGCTCCAGATGGGGTAAAACCCGTAGGATGCAAATGGATCTTCAAAAAGAAGATTGGTGTAGATAGACAGGTTGAAACCTATAAAGCTAGACTTGTTGCAAAGGGTTTCCGTCAAAGACCTGGTTTGGACTATGACGAAACCTTTTCTCCAGTAGCTATGCTTAAATCTATTCGGGTCCTTCTTGCTATTGCTGCCTTCCACGATTATGAAATCTGGCAGATGGACGTAAAGTCAGCCTTTCTAAATGGTAATTTGGAAGAGAGCGTCTATATGGATCAGCCAGAGGGATTCATTCAGAGTGGGAGCAGCGGTAAAGTATGCAAGCTGCTTAAGTCCATTTATGGACTAAAGCAGGCATCGCGGAGTTGGAACATCTGTTTTGATGATGCTGTCAAAGAATTTGACTTTATCAAAAATCCAGATGAACCTTGCATATACAGTAAGATTGTAGGGAGAGCTGTAGTATTCCTCGTCTTGTACGTGGATGACATTCTCCTAATAGGAAATGATATTCCTATATTACAGTCAGTCAAAAGATTCTTGTCACATAAATTCTCCATGAAAGACCTGGGTGATGCCACCTACATTCTGGGGATCCGGATCTATCGTGATAGATCAAAGAGAATGTTGGGACTTTCGCAGTCCAGGTACATAGACACCATAGTAAAGAGATTCAGTATGGATGATTCTAAGCGCGGTAATCTACCGGCTTGTCACGGTATCCCCCTCTCCAAAGAGATGTCTCCCAAGACTGATTTGGAAAGGGATCGCATGTCGATTATACCCTACGCTTCTGCGGTAGGCTCTATAATGTATGCGATGTTATGTACCAGACCAGATGTAGCATACGGATTGAGCGTTGTAAGCAGGTATCAGGCAAACCCAGGGGAGAATCACTGGAGAGCAGTAAAGAACATTCTCAAGTACCTGAGGAGGACTAAGGAGATGTTCTTGGTATATGGCGGAAAAGACCTCCAGATGGAGGCCTTTACCGACTCCGGCTTCCAGAGTGACAAAGATGACTCCAAATCCATGTCGGGTTATGTATTTACCCTCAATGGAGGGTCGGTCTGTTGGAAGAGTTCCAAACAGGAGACCGTTGCTGACTCAACGATGGAAGCAGAGTACATAGCTGCTTGCGATGCCGCAAAAGAAGCAGTCTGGATGAAGAAGTTCCTCACAGAACTTCAGGTGGTTCCTACCAGTGTTGGTCCAATACCTCTGTATTGTGATAACAACGGCGCTATAGCTTTAGCGAAGGAACCCAGGTCCCATCAGAAGTCCAGACACATCTTAAGGCGGTATCACCTGATCAGGGAGATCGTAGATCACCGGGAGATCGAGGTGAAGAGAGTAGAGACGGAGAATAACATTGCTGATCCATTCACAAAGGCCCTTCCTTAGACGCAGTTCGAGAGGCTATTCGAGATGATAGGTCTACGATATGCCAGCTCATGGCCCTAGTGCAAGTGGGAGATTGTTAGTGTATATGCCCCAGGGGCCATTATTGTATCATACTAGATTGTATATTACTTAATGGAAGCTTGGGATATTCACAGTTGTATATACAGTCTTGCTAAAAATGGTAGTATGCTACTTGGTTTGTGTCTACTTTAATATGTGCATATGTTTCTTGTTACATATCACTTATACATATTAGTAGAGCCCATAGGATCTTTGCTTGATTACCAGCGTTGTGATGGCAGTCACACTAGTGGGGGCTGGGTAGTCTGTAAGCAACATCCTATACAGGTCCCTGGTCGTTGGATTATCGAGATAGGGCATCGATATTCCGGAGTAGACTAAGTGTGTACGCTTCTCATCCCAGTTGGGGAGATGGTCTGTCCCACAGCCATCAGTACGTCGTACTGGAGATAGTATACAGGTGCTCGTTAGGTTACGGGTACACCGGACAGGACTTGCAAGGGAACTGATTGGTTGGTTTTATACCCATCGTCAGTTAACAGTTTCCAGGTGACATGAGTACAGCATAGTCCGCAGACTTGACACTGCTACTTCACCTCGAGTGTGTCCCACTGTTCTTAGATTGCTACCCTACCACGGCTCAAAGGAGTCGTGCAAACAGGTAGCAGTTGGGTGCAGTCCCGAGCACTTGGAGGCAGTGGCGGTTAGATAGGATTCGTCTCTTCCGGTATTGGGAGTTGATATCGCGCTGTGTCAGAGAGCCATTACGCAAAGTCCCTGGACAGGGCAAGCGAGATATACTGGTAGGTTCCAGTAGCTTCTCAGGGTGTAATGTGTTTCGCTCCGACACGACTTATACAGCTATTAGAGGACTGACGCTTGCCGCCCCCTAGGCGTGATATACGATAGTCTTGGACGAACAGACCGGACTGTACGGAGATTGTCACATCAGGCTCAGTGGGAGTTCGGATGGTTTTCCTCATCGGCCTTCTTATCGACATCTACCTGGGGACCGTTACGTACAGCTAGTGCCGCTTGCGGTCTGTGGTTAAACCCACTGCCAGCGTAGTGTCGAGTCTTTAGAGTCCCACACAGAGAGTTTCCCTGCTCCAGGCGAAACGATATAGAGGTCGTATGGTTTTACGACAAGGGTTCGGATGCGTACGTGTGTTTACGCACGTACGACTTTTCGGACAGTTTTTACTAGTCGGCTTTGGTTTAAGCCAGATTCTAGTATCGGGTTACTGGATTTATATAGTCTAAAGTTTTTCCGTGTTTTCACGGATTGGAGGGGCGTTCTCGTAATTTGTCGGGAAGCTTCTAGAAGAGTGGTGACTAAGGGGTTAAGGTGGCATTGCATTAAATGAGATTAGTGACTCATTTGTGTGATTCATCCAAGTCATTAATGTATCATAAATGCTTAATGACTCATGGAGATGAATCACTCATAGATATTTGTGAAGCATGGTTGTTAATTCTATTATTTGATTTTTGGATAAATAATAATGCTTCATATATATCATGATAAGATCATTATCTCATTTTCATTATTATTCTCACCTTCTCTCTCCTCAAGCTCACTCTCTTCAAACCCTAACCCTAACCTCTCATGAGTTGATATCAAGGGTTAGCTAGACTAATACATCCATAACCTCACTCTATATCCCCTAGGTAGCTTAGATTAGCACTTTAAGCAACCTAGTTATCTCAAGTTTGAGATTAAGCTTGGCGTAGGAGCTTTCGGGTGGATCGTCTTTGATTCAAGGAGGCCGTTGAGGTGCCGATGTTCCAAGGAGCCTACGAGGAGTGGAGGACTGCGATGAAGACCCGAAGGACAAGTAACGTGAGGTATAACTTCATATCCGAGTAGTTAAACCTCTAGTAGATAGTTAGTAATGGTTTAGATAACGATTCATGCGCTCAAGTCCGTGTTACGAAGCTTTGATAATCGTTTTTCATATATTCCGCCTCCCCGCAAGTTCGTAGGGTGCGTGACATGGACTTACAATACAAACGGGCAGTGACGGCAGTCCACATGTCGGACGCTCGCCCCGCAATATCAAATATACAAATATAACCAAACTGTACTACCATTGCATCCAGGCTATCCACCACGACAAATCCGCAACATCACAGCACAACACAGAACATCAACGTGAATGTCACGTTCGCAAATCCGTCTAAAGGGGCTATAGCGATTAGACAAGATTTACCGATCAAATGACATTCACGGTCACAGATATAAAGTAAGCACTGTGAACTAACATATTTAAAATTTTCGATCGACAAAATTTACCGAAGTGGGCCCCAAGCACACATCCAGTACTCAAAATAATCTGGGCCAAAACAAAATATTCCAGAAACCCCATTTCCAAGTCAGAAACCACAGTAGAAAAATTGGTGCAGTGTTGCTACAGTACGACGGCGGAACCGTGACCAAAACGTGGGTACGGCCGCGGTTCCGCGGCGCTACAGTGAAAACAGTGTACCAAATTTTCTCAGATTTCTTAGAAAAGCCTGCCTGATTTTCTGCAATACACAAAATAATTTTTTGACGATAAAAAAAATTTGACAGAAACTCAGAAAATGAAAACGTTGTTTCGGAAATTTTGATCGATCGATGTTTTAAATACGTTAGAACAACCTAGTAAAGGTTAATGGCGTAGTTCTGATACCATGTAAGTCTACGGTAGCGCCCCGGCCGTCTGTCCGAGGCCAAAATGCGGAAACGAAAACTTTTCTTAAACTAGAAACCGGCGCTATCGTATGCTTAAAACCCGGATCGAACCATTAACCTACAACTAGCAACTAGAGAAATGGTTGGAAAGCTATACCGATCGATCCGTGTCCTTCGGTCTTTGGCCACCATCCCAAGCTCCTCGCGGCATCTTCGATCTCGATCTCCTCGTCGGAAAGGGCACCACATCTTCGAGTCTTTTTACGGGCTCCGCTTCATCCGAAGCAACTTGGGCACGAAGTTCGCTAGCCGATGTGTCCAAGGCGATGTAGAGAATGTGTGTGAAAACTTTCTCTCAAGCATCCATTGATTCTCATCACATGAGAGTGTATGGATGGAGGTTAGAGATGATGCCATTAATGGAGGTTGTGAGCTAGAGCAAGAAGAAGAAGAAGCCTTTTCTATCTAGTGTATTCTTATGATAAAAAGAGAGAGTGTTGAAAAAAAATACAAGACCAAGCTCTCATATGGCAGCCCCTCCTCTCTCCTCTTATCATATCAAGCACAAATCCATCAAATAATGTGACACATGCACAAAGAAAGAGACCATGAGTCATCACTTGTGCATGTGTCACAATTAAGGCTTCTAATGATGATTTCTAGCTCATAATTTCCATATGTAAACATTAACCCAAATGTTTACAACAATAAAAAGATACGGCAACATCTAAAGTAAACTCGTGACGGATCACAAGGATACCCCTCACCTGTATATACATACCTGCATCCGCATTCCGACTGAATGCGAATGCGATGAGACTAAAGTAATCTAACAAATCTAATACTAGGATCCGGCTTAAACCAAAGCCCACTAGTATGATCCGTCCAATAATGATCCGTGCACTACTGCACGTATATGATCGAACCCTGCCATATATCATACGGCCTCTACAACGTTTCTTCCGAAACTTAAGAAACTGTCTGTGGGGGACTCTAAAGACTCGTCAATACTTTGGCTGTGGATTTAACCACTAGCACGTCAGAGGTACTGGCCGTACGTAACGGGCTACCAGGTATTGACCAAAAGGGAGGTCGATGAGCAAGCTCATCCTGACACCCTACTGAGCCTGTCAGTGACAATATCCGTACAGTCCGGTCCGTTCGTCTATGAGCATCGCATGGCGGGCCTAGGGGGTTGGTAAAAGTCAGACCCCCAAAAGCGGTACAAGTCGTGTCGGAGTGTAGCCCAGAACACCCTGAGATACTACTGGAATACCTACCAGTAAATCTCCTGCCTTGGCCAAGGACTTCGTGTAATGGCTCTCCTAGACACAACGCGATCTCACCCCCAATACCGGGAGCGACGAAACCCCTGCCGATCTGCTCACTGCCTCCATGTGGCTCGGGACTGTACCCAACTAAAACCTGTTTGCACAACTTCTTTGAGCCGTGGTAGGGTAGTAATCAAAGCACAGTGGGAACTAACACGAGACAAATGACGATCTCAGGTCGATGAACTAACCTGTACACATGTCACCAGGAAACTGCTATCTGACGTCAGGTATAATACCAACTAGCATGTTCCCGGCGAGTCCTGTCCGGTGTACTCATAACCCAATGAGCACCTGTATACATCTTATGTGAACCAACTGACACCAATGTCTTATGAGACCGGCCACCGCCTCTCGTCGGGGTCTCGACTGTATACACTAGTCTACTAATGGAGTATCGATGCCCAGTCTCGAAACTCCCACGACTAGGGACCACTTTAAGGATGTGCTTATAGACCCCAGCTCCCACGTATATGATCGCCATCATACTGCTGGCAGTTAAGCAAGAATCCTAAGGTCTCTATCAACGTGTAATAGCGACCTGTAAGGTCACCTAAAGCAGTACACGATGATAAAGATAAACCAGATAGCATACTATCATCTTGAGTAAGACTGTCCTACCGGCATAGGTCCTCCCTCAATAATTGCAATCACGTGCATGCGATCCAATAATTGACTTTGAGGGCACTATATACAATAGTCGGCACGGCCGACCACCGCCTCGCTGCCTCCCACGGCCGCGAATCCCCTAGGCCAGTACGTTTTGCGACCCGCTAGGCGCCCAACAACTCGACACCGAGGTCCGTCGCTAGAGCGCCCCGTCCCGAGGTCTTTCGCGTACCTGTCCCTCCTGAGGAAATGTCGGTCAGCTCGCCTGTCACCTAGCATGACTGACACCCCCTGACCCGACGGGGCCGCGCAGACGGGGCTCGTCATGACAGCTCAAGGACCACCTCGCCCGGGGATTTGAAGAAGCTCATTAAGAGAAACCGCGGCCGAGGTCAGACGCAGGCCTCCAACACCAGAGGCCTGGGATCAAAATGCGCCGAGTCGTCGGGGTACCATGGCCGACTCGACGCCCTCGAGAAGAAGATTGAGAGTCTGCCTCGGGAAGGTCACCGTTCGAGCGACGGGGCCAAGTATGCCGCCGACTCGCTCACAAAACCGTTCACCGAGGAGCTGCTCGCCGTCTATGTCTCCTCCCGCAACAAGCCCCCAAAGGTCTCCCTCTTCAACGGCAAATCTGACCCGAAGGACCACTTGGATGCATTCACCGCGGGAATGAGCTTCCAAGACCACTCCGATGCCGCCCAGTGCCGGGCTTTCCCGGCCACTCTCATCCGCTCCGGGCGAGACTGGTTCCGAGGACTCGAGCCGCGCTCAATCTCAACCTTTGACGAGTTGTCACACAATTCCTCGGCCACTTCGTCAGGAACAGGCGGCAGAAGCGCACAGTTGACCACCTCTTCATGATCAAGAGCGGGGACAGAGAGACGTTCAAGGACTACGTCACCCGCTTTTACAACGCCTTTCTAGAGGTCCCAGAGCACCGGGACGAAACGGTCATCACGGCTCTGAGGTCTGGTCTTAGGCACAAGGAGTGGTTACGCTCTTTTGCACTGGCGCAACCTAAGTCCATGGCCGAGGTAAAAGCCTGGACCGAGCGTGAGGTCCAGCTCGAATCCGTGGTGAACGCGAACCTCCCTCAGGCAGAGCAAGCCGACCAGAAGAAGAGGGCAAGGGATGAAAGAAGGGGACCAGAACGGCAAAAGCCCTACCCCCAAATTTCCAAGAGTACACGCGGCTTAACGTCTCCCAGACAGTGCTACTTGAGGAGGCCAAGGGCGAAGGGTTCTTCAAGTTCCCCCGATCCCACGCGCGGCCTCAAAGCGAACCGGGGCCCCTACTACGGCTTTCATAGGTCGCTGGGCCACTCAACGGAGAGCTGCAAACAACTTCGAGACTATATTGAAGAGCTCATCCATTCGGGGCACCTCGCAGCGTACCTGAGGGACAAGCGGCAAGCTGACCGCGAGCAGGAGCAGCGTCCCCTCCAGCCGAGCAGACCATCGGCCAGATCATGGTAGTGTCAGCGGAGTATGCGTCTGGTACCCCCGAAGCTCGGTACCCCATGCCGAGCATAGATACCAACAGACGTATGGGAGGCTCGAGCTGCGTGAATAAAAGCATCTACTAGCATGTATTTCTTTTCAAAGCAATGTACCATCTTCTTGAGATTTTTTGTTTATATAATAAAGGGATCAATAGAGCGTTGCAGAAAAGAAAAAGAATCTTATTCATTCAAGAGGTATTATAGGCTCCTCAGCCGTACAATTTTTTTTTTACAACTGCGGGGGAATGGGGTGCAGAGAGCACTGTTCGTGGTACTCTGAAGATATTTCCGCCAGCCGAGCCCCCGCAGCATCCAGCCTCTGCCTTCGATCCCCCCCGCGAGCATCGACATCTTGCCTCAATTGGTAGCACTCACGGACGAGCGCTTCCGAGCGGTCTAGACGACTCGCAGAGATCAGGCCGAAGCGCCTTAGAGACCTTAGCTTGCCTATGGCCTCATCGAATGGCATTTCGGATAAGGGGTTGTAAAGCCCCGGCGATGCTCTCCAGATGGAGTACATCAGCAGATGAAGGAGGGAGGACCGTCGGGGGAGCAATCGGCCGAAGTGGTCCTCGATCCTGCCTTTTACCAACTGCACCGTGTCCTCAGTGCAGTACGGGTCATAAAGGTAGACATCCTCGAAGCTTACGATGCCTTCGATGGTAAAGGGGAAGTCCTGCATTTTTGCGTTTCGGGTGTGAAGAGGATGTAAACGATTACCCCCTCAATCTTATAGCCTCCAACGCCCCCCAGAGTTCAACAGTCGCCCGTTTTCACCCACAACAGTGTCACCACGTGGCATAAGTTGCGCCGCTTGAAGCAAAACCGAAATGACACTCCGGTGCTTCACGTTCCCCACGCAATCATGCCACGTGTCGCCAGCGACTGTACCTCTCCCCGGTGCGCCGAGTGGCTATCAAAGACAAAGCCCTCGCAAGAGGCAGCCGAGCGGCTACCCTGCTCGGCTATCCCTGGCCGGTAACTTAACTACCTCGCAATGCCAGGGATCAAAGCCCTCGCCAAGAGGCACTGCGTACCCTACAACACCAGGGATCAAAGTCCTCAGCAAGAGGCGGTCGAGCAGCAACCCTGCTCGGCCATCCTTAAAGACCTAAAAGCCCTTGCAAGAGGCAACCGCTTAGCACGACCCTTGCTCGGTTATCCCTGGCAACACATCAGGGATCAAAGCCCTCGCCAAGAGGCACCGGGCGGCAACCCCACCCGGCCATCCTTAGTAGTCCTCCTACGGTCCCTCCCGCGCTAAGGATGAAAAGCCCTCGCAAGAGGCAACCACTTAGCACGATCCATGCTCGGTTATCCCTGGCAGAACGCCAGGGATCGAAGCCCTCTCTAAGAGGCACCGGGCGGCAACCCCGCTCGGGCATCCTTAAGGATCAAAGCCCTCGCCAAGAGGCACCGAGCAGCTACCCTGCTCGGCCATCCTTAGCAGGCCTCCTACGGCCCCTCCCGCGCTAAGGATCAAAGCCCTCGCCAAGAGGCACCGAGCAGCTACCCTGCTCGGCCCCATCTTTAGCAGGCCACTTACAGCCCCTACAACGCTAAGAATCAAAGCCCTTACCAAAAGGCACCGAGCAGCTACCCTGCTCGGCCATCGCTATTGAAGCCCCAACAAAGGGCATCCGTTCTATCAACGTCTTAGCGATCTCCACTTCGACTTCGGGGCCATGGAGATACCGTCTTCCCGCCGGTCCTCGCACACTCGGCAAATGATCAGAGTCAAGTCGACGAGTAATCGCTAGACGAGGAACATGCCGACCATAAAGCAGTACTGTGCAGATACAAGTGTCTACCAACAAAAGAAAGTACAAGCACAAACACTACTGCAAAAACAAAAAACTTTATTCAAAAAGTCAAAGCTTTTACAAGGGTACTGTGGGCTCCCCAGCCTTACAAAATGCCCGAAGGCCTACAAAATACCCGACACGACAAAAGCAAAGACAAAGAGAAGACGAGGGGCTTCAGGCCCCAGGGCCAGGCGTGATGTCGACGAGTTCGACATCCACCGCGACTGGGGATGCGTCCGTCGCAGGAGCTTCGGCATCGCCCTTACCGAGAGTCCCTTCCCCGGCAGTGCTCCCGGGGGCATCCCCTGCTCATCATCCCTGCGGGGATATTCTGCGCGGAGCTCTTCATCAGCAAACTCCGGCACGCGGGCCTTGACGGCGTCGAGAGCCTCGTGCCAGATGAGGGGGGTGGCCGAGGCTAGGACGGTGTAGAATTGCTCCGACTTCTGGAAGTTCTCTATCGTCTGCGCCGCCCTGAGGTCGGCTCTCTTCGCCGCTTCTACCGCAGCCCCCAACTTCTTTCGGAGGGTGCTCACTGACTTCTTCATGGTGCCAACGAGCACCTCGGAGCCCTGAAGCTTGGCCTGGGCGGCCTCGCGGAGCCTGGCCACCTCTTGCTTCGAGGCCGCCACCTCCTGCTTCGCGGCCGCCGCCTCCTGCTTCGCTACCGCCTCCTCCTTCTTTGCGGCCGCCGCCTCCTGCCTCCCGGAGGCCACATCGCCCTCAAGGGCAGCGACCCTCGCCATCGTCGCCTCCAGCTCCCACTTCGAGCTCTTCCCCAGCGAGGAGAACTCACCCGCGGCTCGCATCGCCGGGGCTATCTCCTCCACCTCCATCCGGGCGACGATGGCAACGTGCTGGAGGACCTGAAGAAATCGGAGGGGGATCAGAAAGAAAAAGGGGCACCAAATCTCGCAAACAATGAGACGATGTACGAACGCTAACCTGCAGGGCCTCTTGGGCAATGGACGCCAGTTGTCCCTTCAGCGTCCCCCAGCGACCCGGCCACCGGCCGACCTCTCCATGTCGTGCAGCAAGCTGTCAGCGATGGAAAGACCCAAGGGCACCTCAAAGCGGAGCCCCCCTCGTCCTCCAAGATCGGAGAGGCCGAGGTCCGCGGAACGGTTCGGGGGAACCTCTTGAGAGACGACGGCGGAGAGCTCGTCTCCACCTCCGAAGCTCGGGCGTCCTCTCCCAGAGCCCTTTTTCTGCTCGGCACCTGGCTCGGCCCCGGGGAGCGATCCGCACTCGAGCGCTGGGGCAGTACAGCTGCTGGGGAAGCCGGGGCCGGTGTCTGACGAGAAGAGCTGGTCCCTCCAGCCTTCGACCCTTTCTTCGGCTTGCGCATAGATGCTCGGAGGATACCCGCGTCCATGGTTTCTGCACTAGACAAGATATGGTGGAATCAGCGACCCAAATGAAGTAAAAACAAATACGAGCTCCTAACTTACCGACGAACTGGGCGGGGCTGAGCCCGGCCCAACTGAGGGCCCGCTCAGAAAGCAGCACGTCAGCCCGAGGAATAGGCTCCCACGCTGCCACTCTCGCCGCGTCGGGGTCATTGGACGGATTTCCCTGCCAGCACCTATCCCTATACCACTGGACGGGTACGGGCCAGTCTTCACCCTCCGGCGGCCCGACGAAGAAAACTTCTTCTTCCAATCATGGATGAAAGAAGGCAGGACGACAACTCCTGACCCGGCTACGCTCCCCCGCTGCTTCCTAAAGGAGAGGTAAACCCACCTCGGGTCTCCCGCGAGAGTTCCAGGATGACTTTTGTAAATAAGGGAGGAGGCAAGGATGGACAGACTAAAGGGGATCGCCTGCAACTTCAGCCGGACTAGGAACCCAAGGAGAATCCTCCAGGAGTTCGGTACTAGCTGGCCCGGGGCTAACCCAAAGTAATTTAACGCAGCTACAACCTCGGGAGAGAAAGGCAGGCGCATTCCGGCCCAAAGGGCTTCCAGGTACAAGGCGATGTCTCTACCTCTCACCGGATCTGCCCTCTCTCCTTCCTCGGCCACTCGTAGCGTGTAGCCTGAGGGAATATAGAAATGGGCCCGAGTGGTGGTAAGCTCTTCCTCATATCTTACTGAGGACGACGCACCAGGGGCGTCCGCCGCCACCGCTCCAGGAATCGCCCCAGACGTGCGACCTCGGGAAGAGGATCTGACCCCAACTTCCCGAAGGGGCTCCAACCCGGGGGAAGAATCCATAGTATCTACCCCTACGACATCTGCAAACTCCTCAAAACAAGACATCTAACCTGATGGGAAGAAATCCTCGAGAAGAGAAAATGCAAGATCCGACCAAAAAGGAGAGCGCCGAGCAAATAAGACTCAGAATAAGAAAAAATGTGAAGAGAAACGGATCTTGAATCAGGCCTCCCCTCGATTTATACAGCCGGCGTCCCCATCCAACGGCGACGGTCGACTCCCGCCAAAACGGTTCAGTGCGCTCGACGGCCACGATCGCTCCACCTGTCGCAAGCATATTGGCAGACCCCAACAGACGCCAGAAGCCCGCGACACGTCACATCAGCCAACCGGCACCCGACACATGGCCTGTCGCTTCACCAAAGTGCATACGATCCGGCGCACCCTCTTTAATGCAAGGGATCTCGCCCTGATTCGCTGGCCTCATCCAGAAAAGACAACCAATTGCCCAGAGACATGCCCGGCGATATCTTCGGAAAGGAGCTCACCCCGGGTGATCCGGAAAACCACTCTCGACCCGACCCGTCAGCTGGTCGGGACGAGAGTGGGGGGCTAATGATGAGGCTCAATATCGGTGATCTCCCAGATAAGGACACGTGGCAGATGACGTGTCCCAGAGCATGCAAGAAAGAGCCTACAGCGGCCGACCAGACCACACCTATGCCCGTCCTACCGAACAAATGTTGGGTCACCTACGAGCCCCCTGCATAAACGCTGGGTCCCCCCGAGCTACCGCAGAACCAAGATACCTCGGCTCTCCCGCTCATCCGCGAGCTCTCCCGCCGAGGTCATCTTCCTCGGTCTCATTGACCGACCAACAACACCGCTTGTAGGCATAACCGCCATCCCGCGAATCTCGCCATGTGCGAGATCTCCGCCGGCCACATCCCACGTTCCACGCCCATTAACGAGCCTGTTTTGCCATTAATGGGAGATCCCGCTCATCACACGGGTGCGACGTCGGGAGCGTAACGGCCGGCGTGATTCTCGCGCCTGCCTCACCTGCTGCCACCACTACTTAAACCCCTCTTTCAGACGGTCAAGGTAAGCCATTTTTACTCCACTAAGCCGTTACTCTTCTCGGATTTCCTCTCTAACTTGATCGTCGGAGGGTCCTCGGTGGTTCAACCACCCCGGGACTTCCTTGCAGGTAACTCGGCAACCACAACCTCAACCCATTGAGATCCACACGCTTAAGGAGTGACAGCCTCCAGATCCAATCTCAGCTGCCAATCGCCGCCATCAGCAGATCGACGGAAGGCAACATCTGAAGGAGATTTCAGCCTCCATCAGAAGTACAAGGCTCCAGTCGTCGAATAGGATTTCTGGGGTTCAGACTTGCTTGCACCACCAAAAAGATTAAGAAATGCAACACCTAAGCTTCTAACCTTTCACTTAATGCAATATTACCATGCCACCTGACCTTTCACTTACCAGTTTTTCTTAATAGCTTTACTCCGACAATACTATTTTAAAAGGGGTAGGAATGATACGGTTGGTTTAGGTTAGAAACTGACACTACCCATAAAGCTATGACCGAAACGTGATTTATCATTAAACAGGTCCAATCACCCTAGAAACCAACCTGTCTAAGACATTTATCAAACGGACTAAGTAACAACAAGCGAATGACTCTCTGGTTTCCATTTTGGCACAACAAGCTAATGAGTATGTGATGATGCTCGATATCGGTGATCTCCCAGATCATGACACGTGGCTGATGGCGTGTCCCGAAGCTCACAAGAAAGGACCTACAGTGGCCGACCAGGCCACTCCTGTGCCCGCCCCATGAACAAATGCTGGCTCACCTCCGAGCCCCCTGCACAATTGGCCTCCTCGGCCTCTCAGCTCGTCTCCGGGCTACCGCAGAACCAAAATACCTCGGCTCTCCCGCTCGTCCGCGAGCTCTCCCGCCGAGGTCATCTTCCTCGGTCTCATTGACCGACCAATGGCACCACTCACGGGCGCAACCGCCTCACTCCCGCGAATCTCGCCATATGCGAGATATCTGCCGGCCACATCCCGCGTTCCACGCTATCACGGTCCCCCCATTAACGAGCATGTCTCGCCATTAATGCGGATCCCGCTCATCACGCGGGAGCGACGCCGGGAGCGTAACGGCCGGTGTGATTCTCGCACCTACCTGCCTGCTTCCACCGCTATATAAACCCCTCCTTCAGACGGTTCAAGTAAGCCATTTTTACTCCACTAAGCCGTTACTCTGCTCGGATTTCCTCTCTAACTTGACCGTCGGAGGGTCCTCGGTGGTACAACCGCCCCGGGACTTCCTTGCAGGTAGCTCGGCCCAAAAAACCTCAAACTCATTGAGATCCACACGCTTTAGGAGCCGGCCTCCAGATCCAATCTCAGCCATCTATCGCCGCCATCAGCAGATCAACGGAAGGTAACATCTTGACGTGATCGGACGCACGTCAGCTGGCGCCGTCTGTGGGAAAATCTTGACTCCACAAAAACAAAAGTTCATCTTCCGATCCAACTCTATGGCTAGCGATCACCCCGACGATCCAAGCACTAGCTGCCGCCTCCCCCTCAACATAGGCGTGGACGAACCTCCTCCCCGGAACGCCATCAACGCCCTAGACGGCCGGATAGATCGACTTGCGTCCGTCGTGGAGGCGCTCATCCACGTCCAAACGGCAGGACAAGATCCCCAGGTCGCCGCTCCCCCACCTCGGGACCGAGACCCTGGCAGAGGGAGAGAAGACTCCGCTCGCGTCGGCACTGCCGACCACCGCCTCGCTGCCTCCCACGGCCACAGATCCCCCGGGCCGATACATTCTGCGACCCGCTGGGCGTTCCACAGTTCAACACCGAGGTCCGTCGCTAGAGCGCCTCGCCCCGAGATCCTTTGCGCACCTGTCCCTCCCGAGGAGATATCGGTCAGCTCGCCTGTTACCAGGCGTGACCGACACCCCCTCCCTCGACGGGGTCACACGGACGGGGCTCGTCACGGCAGCTCAAAGACTACCTCGCCAGGGGATCTAAGGAACCTCATTGAAAGGAACCGGAGCCGCGACCAAGCACAGGTCTCCATCAGCAGAAGCCAAAGATCAGAATGTGCCGAATCGTCGGGATACCACGGCCGACTCGACGCCCTCGAGAAGAAGATCGAAGGCATGCATCGGGAAAGTCACCGTTCGAGCGACGGGGCTAAGTACACCGCCGACTCGCTCACCAAACCATTCACCGAGGAGCTGCTCGCCGTCCATGTCTCCTCTCACAACAATCCCCCGAAGGTCTCCCTCTTCGACGGCAAATCTGACCCGAATGACCATTTGGATGCATTCACTGCGGGAATGAGCTTCTAAGATAACTCCGACGCCGCCCAATGCCGAGCTTTCCCTGTAAGTCCACGTTACCTACCCCGGTGCTTGCGGGGAGGCAGAATAGGTAAAAAAAAGGATTTTTAACACAAGGTAACATGGACTCAAACTAGAGGATCTTTGCTAAACAAAAACTAACAAACAAACTACAAGTTTTAGCTACTAGGTTAGATGGTTATACCTAGTTCTTGAACTCCTTCTCTTCTTGTTGTGGTCCTCCTTGTTGCTAGCTCCTTGGAGTGGTGTAGACGGCTCCTCCTCCTCGTCTTCTCTTTGTCGAAGAAAGATCCACCCGAAGGCCTCTACCTTGAGCTCCTATCTCAACCAAGAGGTAACTAGAGTGCTTGGCTTGCTAAACTAAGAACACTAGAATGAGTAGAGAGATGTCTTGATGGTTTTATCTCACAAAGCTCATGGTTTTCAACACATGAAAGAAGAGAGCTTTGAGAGAGGAAGAGGGAGAGCTTAGCATGAGAGAGAAAGAGCAAGAGAGAATGAGCAAGAATAACAACCATGCTCTCATATGAGAATAATAATAATAATAACTAAAGAAAATTGTGATGGTTAGTTGAAATGACCATTATCATTTCACATTTAATGCAATTTGCAAGAATCAAGAACCATCTTGCAAAAGAAATGATCATGGTCAAATGGTCAACAAAAGTCAAATAGTCAACCAAAGTCAAATGGTCAACCTAACCATGGCACAATTATCCTTAATTAATATTATTAATCATATTTCTCATTCTCATTAGGGTTTAGAAAAAGTCAACTGTCAAAAACCCTAATGAGATTCCTCTGCCTCTGTCAACTGTGCATACACACCCGCATCCGTGTTCCGAGGAACACGAATACAATGAGACAAAACCAATCCCAAAACAAATACTAAGATCTGGCTTAAACCAAAGCCCGCTAGTAATAACTGCCTGGACACCAAACGTGCACAAGTCCGCGGATGTGAACGAACCCCGTCGCAAAACCATGCGACCTCTACTCTGTTTTGCCCAAAGACGAATAACCCTCTGTGTGGGACTCTAAAGACTCGACACTACGCTAGCAGTGGGTTTAACCACAGGCCGCAAGCGGTACTAGCTGTACGTAACGGTCCCCAGGTAGATGCCGATAAGAAGACCGATGAGGTGAACCCATCCGAACTCCTACTGAGACTGAATGTGACAATCTCCGTACAATCCGGTCTGTTCTTCTGAGAGTATCGCATGTCGGGCCTAGAAAAGCGGTAAACGTCAGTCCCCTAATAGCGGTACAAGTCGTGTCGGAGTGTAGCCCAGAACACCCTGAGAAAACATTGGAAACGCTACCAGTATATCTCGATTGCCCTGGCCAGGGACTTTGTGTAATGGCTCTCCTAACCACAGCGCGATATCAACTCCCAATACCGGGAGAGACGAATCCTGTCTAACCATCACTGCCTCCAAGTGCTTCAGGACCGCACCCAACTACTACCTGTTTGCACGACTCATTTGAGCCGTGGTAGGATAGTAATCTAAGAACAGTGGGAAAACACTCAAGGCAAAGTGACAGTGTCAAGTCAACGGACTAAGCTGTACTCATGTCACCTGGGAACTGATAACTGAAGATAGGTATAATACCAACCAACAGTTCCCAGCGAGTCCTATCCAGTGTACTCGTAACCTAACGAGCACCCACATAATATCTCCAGTATGACGTACAAATGGCTGTGGGACAGACCATCTCCCCTGCTGGGATGAGAAGCGCATACGCTAGTCTACTCCGGAGTATCGATGCCCCGTCTCGATAATCCTACGACTAGGGACCTGTATAAGGATGTGCTTGTAGATTACCCATCCCCCACTAGTGTGACTGCCATCACAACGCTGGTAATCAAGCAAAGATCCTAAGGGCTCCACTAATATGTATAGGCGATATGCTAAAAGAAACACATGCACAAATTAAAGTAGAAACAAACCAAGTAGCATACTACCATTTTGAGCAAGATTGTCTATACAACTGTGAATATCCCAAGCTTCCATTAAGTAATATACAAACTAGTATGATACAGTAATGGCCTCTAGGGCATATACACTAACAATCTCCTACTTGCAGTAGGGCCATGTACTGGCGTATCGAAGACCTATCATCTCGATCAGCCGCTCGAACTGAGTCTAGGGTATGGCCTTCGTGAATGGATCTGCAGTGTTATCTTCTGTAGCAACCCTCCGAACCTCGATCTCCCGGTGATCCACGATCTCCCTGATCAGGTGATACCGCCTTAAGATGTGTCTGGACTTCTGATGGGACCTGGGTTCCTTTGCTAAAGCTATAGCCCCGTTGTTGTCACAATACAGAGGTATTGGATCTACACTGGATGGAACCACCTAAAGTTCTGTCAAGAACTTCCTCATCCAGACGGCTTCTTTTGCGGCATTAGATGCTGCGATATATTCCGCTTCCATCGTCGAGTCAGCAACGGTTTCCTGTTTGGAACTCTTCCAACATATCGCCCCTCCATTGAGGGTAAAGACATAACCCGACATGGATTTGGAGTCATCCTTGTCACTCTGGAAGCTAGAGTCAGCAAAGGCCTCCATCTGGAGGTCTTTTCTGCCGAAAACCAAAAACATATCCTTAGTCCTTCTCAGGTACTTCAGAATATTCTTTACCGCTATCCAGTGCTTCTCCCCAGGTTTGACTGTAACCGGCTTACCACACTCAGTGCATAAGCTACATCTAGTCTGGTACACAACATCGCATACTTTATAGAGCCTACCGCAGAGGCGTAGGGTATAATTGACATGCGATCCCTTTCCAAATCAGTCTTGGGAGACATTTCTTTGGAGAGGGTGATCCCGTGACAAGCCGGTAAATTATCGCGCTTGGAATCTTCCATACTGAATCTTTTCAGTATGTGTCGATGTACCTGGACTGTGAAAGTCCTAATATCCTCTTGGACCTATCACGATGGATCCGGATCCCCAGAATGTAAGAGGCATCACCCAGGTCTTTCATGGAGAACATGTGTAACAAGAACCCTTTGACAGATTGTAGCATAGGAATATCATTTCCTATCAAGAGAATGTCATCCACGTATAAAACGTGGAATACGACAGTTCGTGCTACAATTTTACTATAAATGCATGGTTCATCTGGATTTTTTATAAAGCCAAATTCTTTGACCGTCTCATCAAAACAGATGTTCCAACTCCGCGATGCCTGCTTCAGTCCATAAATGGACTTAAGCAACTTGCACACCTTCCCGCTGCTCCCACTCTGAATGAAACCCTCTGGCTGGTCCATATAGACACACTCCTCTAAATTTCCATTTAGAAAAGCGGTCTTTATGTCCATCTGCCAAATCTCATAATCGTGGAAGGCAGCAATGGCAAGAAGGATCCGAATGGATTTGAGCATAGCCACTGGAGAAAAGGTTTCGTCTTAGTCTAAACCAGGTCTTTAATGAAAACCCTTTGCAACAAGTCTAGCCTTATAGGTCTCAACCTGTCCATCTACACCAATCTTCCTTTTGAAGATCCATTTGCAGCCTACGGGTTTTACCTCTTCTGGAGCAACGTCCAAAGTCCATACTTTGTTGGTGTACATGGACTCCATCTCGGTCCGCATTGCATCCAGCCATTTTACTGAGTCAGTGCTCTGAATGGCCTGCTGGAAGCTAGTCGGCTCATCATTATCAATGATGCAATCCTCTCTATTCCCATCTATGAGAAAACCATAGTATCTCAGGCGGACGAGACTGCCTACTACTCCTGCGGAGCGGCGCAGGAATGTCCTGTTCTTTCGAACCTTCTGGTTCTACTAAGCTTTTAGTAATAGCTTATGGTTCTGGAATTTCTTCCAGTTCTATTGCGGTCCCACTTGTTTCTTTTTCTAAGAACTGATGTTCCAGAAAGTGGGCATGACGAGAGACAAAAACCTTTTGTTCTTCTGCGTAATAGAAAAGATACCCCCTGGAGTTCTTTGGGTATCCCACAAACTTGCACTGTACCGAGCGTGCCTCGAGTTTGTCTGCATGCTGCTTTTTGATAAAAGCTGGACATCCCCATATCTTCAGATATTGAAGATAGGGTTTCTTCCCACTCCACATCTGATATGGTGTGGTAGGCACAGTCTTAGTTGGAACTTGGTTCAAAAGATATGCAGCTGATTCTAGTGCATATCCCCAGAAAGATCACGGCAACTCAGCGTTACTCATCATGGAACGTACCATATCCAATAGGGTTCGGTTCCGTCTCTCCGATACACCATTATGTTGTGGGGTGTATGGAGGAGTAAGTTGAGAGAGAATTCCATTCTCCTTTAGGTAACCCAGGAACTCGGCACTCAAGTATTCACCACCTCGATCAGATCTCAGTGTCTTGATACTTTTTCCTGTTTGTTTTTCTACTTCATTCTTGTATTCCTGGAATTTTTCAAAGGCTTCAGATTTATGCTTCATTAAGAAGACATGTCCATACCTCGAAAAATCATCCGTGAAAGTAATGAAGTAAGAATAACCACTTCGCGCATGTGTAGATATTGGACCACATACATCGCTGTGTACGAGTCCCAAGAGCTCTCTCTCTCTCTCTCTTACTCCGTGTCCAGTGAACGGAGTCTTTGTCATCTTTCCTTTGGAAACATGATTGACAAGTTGCATATGATTGATATTCGAACGGATCCAAATATCCTTCTTTATGCAACTTAGTTAACCTTGTCTCATTGATGTGACCCAGTCTACAATGCCATAAGAAATCATGATTTATTTCTGGAGACTTTCTTTTGTGTGTATTCTGGACATTGAAAATCTGTGGTTTGTTCAATACGTATATACCGTTGCTTAATGTACCCGACCCAATCAGAACATGATTAAGGTGAATGTTTACAACATTGCTTACAAATGCAAAATCATAACCTTCTTTATACATTAAAGATACAGATATGATATTACAAGTCAAACTGGGTACAAAATAACAGTCACGCAAAACCAAAACATGTCCATCTGACAATCCCAAGTGATAGTCCCCCACGGACTCAGCATCCATGCTAGCTCCGTTTGCAACTCTGAGGGTCATATCACCTGCCTTCAAAACCCTATGCTTTCTCAGTGCCTGCAAAGAGTTACAGATATGAGATCCCGATCCGGTATCCAATACCCAGGAAGTAGAGTTTATTGATAGACAGTTTTCAATAACATACACACCTGAAGCCGAAGCCACAACTTGCTTCGGGTCCTGGTTCTTGGCTTCCAAGCCCTGCAATCTTTCTTCCAGTGTCCTTTCTTATGACAATAAAAGCACTATTCCTTCCCCACAAGCTGTCCTGCAACCTTTGCTACCTTTTCCTTTGCCTTGGCTTCCACTTTACTAACACCGCCCCTTGGTTTGGATGGGGCCTTCTTCTTCTTTCCTTTGGCTTTCGCCTTGGACCTAGAAGAGGAAGCTCCTCCAACAAATAAAGCGGGTGTTTCCCTGACTTTCTGTAGGGTGCCCTCTGCACTCCTCAACATGTTGAGGAGTTTCGGAAGTTCAACTTCTTTTCCTTGCATGTTGAAGTTCAGGATAAACTGGGCGTAAGTGGAAGGAAGGGACTGGAAAATCAAGTCAGTGTAGAGCTCGTTCTCTAACGTGGTCCCGAGGTCCGCGAGATCTTCAATGTAGCCAATCATCTTAAGCACGTGTTCCGCTACAGATGATCCGACGGCTAATCTCGCTGAAAACAACTTTTTCGAGACTTCGTATCTGGCGATACGAGATTGCTCTCCATATAGTTCCTTAGTATGGAGAAATATGGATTCAAGGTCCATATTCTCGTGCCTTCTCTGATGTTCATTGTCCATAGAGGCAAGCACGAGGCACTTGGCCTTCGCGCAGTCAATCTCCCAGGTCTTACGGATTTCTTTATCCACGACGCTGGATTGAGGACCTGGGACAGCGGGGGCTTGGGTGGTAAGGAGATACCCCAACTTATCATAAGTGATTGCCATTTTGACATTCCTGAACCAATCTTTGTAGTTTGGCCCTGTCAGTATATTTTTATCTAGTAGTAACTTAAGGCCGGTCATGATGTTTGGTCGCTGCAATTAGGAGAGAGAGAAGAAACACTTTAGCATGATGCTCTTGCAAGTTTATAGTGGTTTTTAGTTTGTCTAAACAGGATGTCTCCCACTATTTCTCGAATTCTTCCTCAAACCATAAAAGAAGAATTAGTCGGGATCAATCTCATCGTACAATACTTGCTTAACCGTTCAACCAGGCCAGTGTTGGTACTTCGAGGGAGGTTTTACGACGCTTTCGCGAAGTTCATTAATTAAATAACCTCTTTTCCCTGTGGGCGTAGCCCCGCTAACACCTTTCTAGACACCTACTTGGTTTATAGCATTGATCGCTAAGTGAGAAAGTTTCCCGAGGAGTAGCATATACTCACAGTAGGATCAGGATCCAAATATCATCGTGTGATAAAGCTGAAGGAATCCTACCAAAATTATCACACTCCAAATGGTATGCAACACCAGCAAGTTTCAGTTTCTTTAGAAACTCCCGATGTGGATTTTTGCCTCATGCTCTTATGACCTTGACGAAGGCCAACATATCATAAGTCACATGTCAAGTTCTACCCGTCATTTACCAGGTTAATTTGAACCCACCCGTACATACCCTTGACGAAGGCCAAAATGGTAGTACGACTGTCTCAAACCAACGCATCTATCTATGCAACAGATAAATATTCGGTAGCTACCAATCACTATGTCTTGGCGAAGGTCAAAATACATAGCTTGAATACTACTGAATATTTAACTGAAATGACGGAGGGCTACGAATGGTTTTGGCGAAACCGTAAACATAGTGAACTTGATATAATCGAAGGAACCTGATAGCTTTTAAAAGGAGTGGTTTAAGCTCCGCGTTTTTAAAAGTTTTCTGTTTTGGAAAAAACCGAGTGGTTTTGAAATTGTTCCAACGATTTAACTTTGGTTTGTTTTCTTTGCATTAATATAATGCGTCCCATCAATTAATCCTACCATTGCAGGAAACAACGAAAATATGACGTACGCTTATGCCATCCGCATTCGCCACGGGGCCCCGTCATCACCCGTTAGGTTACTTAACTAACGACAGAGCGGGGGCTGGACTAGCACGGATGCAAAACATAAGCAACGCCTACTAGATATCATATATAGATATATACATTTGTCAGATGCAATGATAGCCATTCCAGATCACAGATGAACACATTGGATATGCTAGGAATCCGCGTTTCGTTCGAGCCTGTAACGAAAGACGGATTACACGGTCGCGATGAATAGCCAAACCCCACCCTAGACCCCTACGGGTGCGGCAAACTACCCGCCAAGTGCCCAAAGTGAAGCAACCTCCCTCAACTACGTGAGTAGGCCACTCGGCACTTCAAAGTACCCGGTAGTTTGTACACCCCACCTTGGGTCTATCCTAGGAGCAAAACAGTAAAAGAAATAATATACAATGGCGGCTACAACCTCAACCCGGATGTGCGGCCATAAAAATAATATTACATCAATTTACAATTTACATCAAATGAAAGATAAATAAACTCTCATCTCACAAACCCCGGCTATTCATCCGCGACAATCCAACAAGTTCATATACACAATCCAACATTACAGATCACAGACATGCACAACTCCCACTAATCGACGTATAGCGATTAGTCGACTTCAGTACATATATCACATTACAGATATAACCATTTAGCTAAAGTTTATAGAATTTTGATCAATATACCAATTTGTAACTAACCCAAACACAACACTGTTCTCTGAAGAATCTGGGCAGAAACAAAGTATCATAAAAATCACAAAACATCAAGCTGAACACACTGCAGGAAAAACGAGTCGCGACCGAGTCGACTCGGCTGCGGATCCGCGGCGAAACCAACGAAACCCTTGGTTTCGCCGCGCTTCCGCGGCGGTCTGATCGAGTCATGGGCTCATTTTTCTTGGTTGTTCCTAAAAAACCCTGCACGTATTTTTCAGGTGTGTGGAAATATTTTTAGGCCTGTTTTTAAAATCGGCAGAAAGTATAAGATTTTGATGTATTTTGCGATTTTTTTCCGGATCGAAGTTCTAAATACTTTGCTAACATGTTAGTTGTTGTTTAGCCAGGCTCTGATACCACTGTAAGTCCACGTTACCCACCCCGGTGCTTGCGGGGAGGCGGAATAGGTAAAAAAAAAACGGATTTTTAACACAAGGTAACATGGACTAAAACTAGAGGATCTTTGCTAAACAAAAACTAACAAACAAACTGCAAGTTTTAACTACTAGGTTAGATGGTTATACCTTGTTCTTGAACTCCTTCTCTTCTTGTTGTGGTCCTCCTTGTTGCTAGCTCCTTGGAGTGGTGTAGACGGCTCATCCTCGTCGTCTTCTCTTTGCCGAAGAAAGATCCACCCGAAGGCCTCTACCTTGAGCTCCTACCTCAACCAAGAGGTAACTAGAGTGCTTGACTTGCTAAACTAAGAACCCTTATGCCATCTGCATTCGCCTCGATGTCCCCTCGTGCACCGTTAGGTTAGGTAACTAACGACAGAGCAGGGAAGGGCTAGTGCAGGTGTAAAACATAAGTAACGTCTATATAATATATATCATATATACTATATACTGTATCCATCAGAACATATCAAATGATCACATCACAGATATCGCAGCAGAAACATAGATATAATGTGGGATATACTAGGACGTCCGTATTTAGTATTTAGCCAATAATAGAAAATACGGATTCCACGGTCGCGACGAATAACCAAGCCCACACCCTGGACCCCTACGAGAGCGGCAAGCGACCCTACCAATTCTGGAGTTTAGGAGACCCGGTTTCGACTCCTCGAGATAGCCTCCCACTGAACCCCAGAACCCGGTCACCCGTGCTCCCCTCCTTGGGTCCATCCTAATACGGAAAAGTAAATAATATACAACACAGGTGGCATCGACCTCAACCCGGAAGTGCCCCAAATAAAAGAATATTACATTACATTTGGATTTACATGAATGAAAATATAAAACTCTCATCTCACATAAAAAACCCCTGGCTATTCAATCGCAACAATCCTGCACATCATATCTCAGCAACACATAATATCACATATTATCAACGTAAGTAAGTATGCGTACCCCAATTGTCGTTGACGTGTAGCAACGAAACCGGCGATATCGACATACTACACTTACGGTCACAGAAAAAAAAAGTGTAAAACTGCAATATCTGGAATCCACATTCTTCTTTAGACATCGTAAATGCGAAGTATCACATACCTCGTATTTCATGTCTTATAATATGAATTCCACACATTGCATCACATTCCAGATAATTAGACAGTATTAAAATTTTCGAACGAACGATCAAATACCCAAGATTCACTAAAGCTCAACACTTGAGCGGAGTTCAAAAACCCGGAGTGTGACACAGTGGTAGCGGTCCAGCCGTAGAAGGGTCAAGCCAACGCCTCACATGTGGCACGCCGTACTGCCCCAAACCCTAAGGTTCAAAAGGCAGTTCAAGACGGTCACATAATCGAGTTAAGGTTTGTTGTCTTCTAGAGGGTCCACCACAAACAAACTTGCATGAACCTCCGAAGGATTTAAACCCCGTGAAAAGTGAGCAAATGATACTCGTTCAAACACTTCACTACTTTCTAATTTACCCGGAAAAGTCACGAAATCAAAATTCCGATCGAATCGACGAGTCCAAAACCATCTCGAGAATTTTTCAGAACTAAATACAGATTGCAAATACCCTAAAAAATATACTAGCAGAAATAATCATTACAGCATAAAAATTATACAGTTATGGAGGAGTACGGCCGCGGAACCGTTGCCTAAGCAAGCTTAGGCCGCGTTTCCGCGGCCGAAAAGACTGTTCATGGAAAACTTTTTATACCGTAATTCTTATTTTTACCTGCTGAAATTTTTACGTATTTTTAATTCTGAAAATAACAAGATTTTGAAAAAAGTCCAGAGAGCACCCAAAAATCCGTATTTTCGGTTCGATCGGAGTTTTAACTTCGTAAATGTGTCGCCTAATGTTCTAGGTCGTCTCTGATACCAATGAAAGGTTAGCCTAGCACCTCATGAAGGATTTGGAAGCATCACATGTGCCAAAGGTGGAGTCTATAGGGTGCTAAGTTAACAAGCATCGGATCTATCCTAGAAAAATTAGGGTTTCTAAATTTTCACATCAACATATGAAAAGAAAAGCTAGGGTTTAGAGAGTAAAACCTTTGTAGCTCCCTACGCTAGACTCCTCGGCTACTTAGGGTTTGAAAAAGCTCCGCTTGAACTCCTCGAGGTCACCGATAATCCACCCGGAGTCCGCTTTGTCCAAGCTTGCAACTTTATCCGATCAAGTGAACGAAATCAAGCTAACACTCCAAACAAGTGGGCTAGACTTATGTAGAATGGTGTTGTGGTTCTCTTTCTCACTTCAAAATCCTAACTTGATGATTATATTGCTCCCTACAAAAATCTAGAGAGCAAAATGAGAGAGGTTGATGAAGATGATGACTTTTTAGAAGAAGAGAAGAAAAAGCTCTCTCTTGAAAAATGAAAATATAAGTATATATATTTTTCATCTCTCATTTCAAACCATGGTTAATTATATAGATATTATTGCAATGGAGTTAAAAGCACAAAAGGAAAATAAACCATGGGTTAAAAGGTAGGTGAGCATGGTAAAGTGAAGAAGAGTGTAGAAACATTCTATCATTTAACCCTTTTTCTTTTCCCTTTTTGTTTTAATTCAAAATCAATGAAAATCCATAAATAACCATGGTGTGATTCTTATATTGCCACCATTCTCATTGTATAAACAACCATGATGAATGTATGTATGTATGTATGTGTATATGTACATCCATATGTGCATGAATCAAAAAGGAATGCATACATGCATACATACATCCATAGAAACAAGAAAGGATTTCTAGTGAGAATCTAATGGTTAAATGATAAATCAACACTTGATTTATCAATCCGGCCATATCACATACGACCCCTACCAAAAAGCAAGCCGCCCGATCAATATACGGTATCCTATACACGTATTTTAATCGGGTCCATGCACATATGCATGCGCATATCGCATATGCGCACCACAACGTTTCGCCTGGACTAGGAAACTCCATTGTGGGACTCTGAGACTCGTCAATACGCCGGCAGTGGGTGATGATCATATCAAGCACCCCCAAGCCGCAAGCGGTCAGCTAAACGTAACGGCCACCCGGGTATTGATCGATCAGAAGAGAACAAGCGAACCTGCTACAACTCCCGTCGAGCCGATCGGCAACACTTTCCGTACAGTCCGGTCTCCTCGTCTGATATGTCGCATATCAAGTTTAGGGGTGGTAAACGTCAGACCCCAATAACCGATAAGTCGTGCTGATGTGAGGCTCATAACGGGTCGAGAAACTACTGGTAACACTTACCAGCAAATCTCTGAAATAGCCCTGGCCAGGGACTTCCCTGTTACGGCCAATCGAGCACAGTACAACATCAACCCCCAATACCGGGAGAGACGAAACCCCTCCTATCGCTCATTGCCTCCATGTGACTCGGGACTGTACCCAAAAACCACCGTTTTGCACTCCCTCATGGACGTGGTAAGGTGGAGATCAAAGTACAGTGGGAATCACACAAGACTCTATGACGATCTCGGGTCTACAGACTAACCTGTACAAGTGTCACCTGAGAACTGCCATCTGACGTGAGCTATAATACCATCTGGGAGTTCTCAGCGAGTCCGTCCAGTGTACCCAGTCTCCACTGAGCACCCGTATACCATCTCTGATGTCAAACACCAATGGATATGGGATCATCCATCGCCCATCTCATGGGTCGAGAAGTGTATACGCTAGTCTACTCTGGTATATCGATGCCCTGTCTCGATACACCCACAACTAGGGACCTTGAAGGATGTACTTATGGACTACCATGTCCCCACTAGTATGATCCTCATCATAGTCCATGTAGTCAAGTACACATCCTAAGGGCTTTACCAACATGTAACTATAAGACAGTATAAAGAGACTAGTATACATGTTAAGATAAAGAGCAACCAGATAGCATACTATCATATCGAGCAAGAAAGTCATCTCTATATATGTCCAAGCATCCAATATAATATACATCATCTGTACAATACTGGCCTCTAGGGCATACATACAACTAACATTTATCTCACAAAGCTCATGGTTTTCAACACATGAAAGAAGAGAGCTTTGAGAGAGGAAGAGGGAGAGCTTAGCATGAGAGAGAAAGAACAAGAGAGAATGAGCAAGAATAACAACCATGCTCTCATATGAGAATAATAATAATAATAACTAAAGAAAATTGTGATGGTTAGTTGAAATGACCATTATCATTTCACATTTAATGCAATTTGCATGTCACGACCCGCGGGATACGGAACGTGACTGGCACTTAAGTTTACGAAACGTCTCAAGACGTCCGTAAAATAAGTAAGCCAAAGCCCAGAACCCAAAACCAAATAAGCAAAAGAGTGAAGAAAACCAATCAATTGAAAGCGAGTTTATCAAATAAGTCATATAAAATCTCTTTTTTAAAACAATATCAATTTTTCCGAAAATTTCGGCAGAGTCTCCTTTGTAAATACTGGCCCCCAAAATGGGTACAACAAGAATATATATAAATCCAACAAATAAGGCATCCCCAAGCGGGAGCTAGCTCTTTGCCACAAGGCGGTCACAAATCCCACACAATATAAAACAACAACATGCAAAATAATCATAAAGAAACATGAGAAAAACAGCATGTCGACTCAAGTGAGCTCGACCCCAAAATACAGCATAAAAAGTCCACAAATCTCACAGTCTCATCTCTAGGTCAATATACAACAATACTGGTAGATACAGTAGATGGAGTACACTAGATATAAAGAATATACAAGGTGGTACAAAAATAATAATATAACCCACTTAAGAGCAAAACCTCGAGTCCAGGCAAAAGAGGCAAAAGAAGCAAGTGCGCCCGCCGCTACTGTACTGACGGAGCGGACCTGCAAAAGGCTGTGGCACAACGGGGGTGAGTTGCCAACTCGTGAGTAATAAATAACATCTATAAAGGCTATCGAATGCACGCACACAAGCATCCTAGCATCTAAAATACAGGTAAGGCAGGACATAATAGCAGGTATGTATGCAATATGAATATACTAGCAGGTATGAATGCAATGCGAATCAACTCATGATCTGAATGTGTAAGTATAAGAATCATGTTTTTCCTTTAGGAATCTCTTCTGAAATACCAGCACAATACCAATAGAATCAACAAGAACCTGTGTCCAGCAACGACACCTCAAAACTATCACAAATCTCATATATCCATGTCATAGTATCTCTGGCCTCAGCCATCCGGCTGACCTATCTCAATATCACTATCTCATCATCTCGCGGCCACGGTCGGTATCCTCTGGATATCCGCCGTCCCAAACAGTCACCGGTAGGTAATCCGTCCCCTGCCAGGCTCATCGTCAGCAACACGAGCTTCTTGCCCCGGGGTACCTTACCAGGCCCACCATGTACCCGAGACGGTTCATCCAACTCCTCGAAACGGGTCTCGAAAACCACAGTAAACTCATGGTGGACGACACTTACATCACTAGAAAACCGCAATTTACATATTTTAAAAATATAATAAGTTTAGAAATTTTGCGGCTTTCCCCCGAAATCCAGAATATCACAAAATCTCAAGAAATCCTCATAAATGCATATGCCAATGATAATGAATGCATATGGTGTCAATAATCAAGTTGCGATGTATGATTGATAGACTAGGCATGAACAAATAACATGATGAAGTACATGCAAATGATTATCAATCTTATGATTTCATTTTAAAGAATTAAAGGCAATAGCACAGGTTAAAGCATCAATTATAGTAAAAGGTTTCAAATTATAGGTTATCTAGTGTGGTGGCATGGCAATTACCAGGGCGTGTGTGTAAGTATGAATAGTGCTCGTGCTGCATATAAAAACCCTGGCAATGGTGCAGGTGTCCTATAGAATGGGTTCGCATATGTAGGTCAAATAAGGCATGGATGTAGTCACTAATATCACTAAAATCTTAACTACTTAAACTATCAGGAGACTTGCGTCATCCAAACGATAGTCCCCCGTAGATATTAAATCTACTCACCGGAATCCCTAGTTAGCCACGTCCAATCACCGCTTTCCCCTTTCGTGCCGCGTCTGACGTCTCTGCGACCGAACCTGGAATTTACATCAATACCAAACATAGGTTACATATCAAGAACGACGCAAATCCCAAACGAAAATACTAACGTTCACAAGCTAGGTATAACGTGCACAAGGTTCGCGGAACACACGCGAAAATCGCCAAAACTAACTAAAATGTCGATTTGGTCGCCCGGCAAAGCTAAAACCCGCTCACTAAAAAAAACCGCACTCACACATCCTAAAAGTCATAGGATATGCCAAAAATATTATCAAGATATCGCAAATAATTCATCACAATATTTTTATAAAAACCTAGTAAGCCAGAAATTTGCAATTTGGTGCAACCATCGAAAATTAGCGATAAAGTTAACACAATCCAACACAAACATCCAAACTAACCCACTAGATAGCCACTAAACTAATTTTAAACCATTTACAAAGCATCAAACCATAATTCCAACACAACAATCATGCTTCAATCTATTTCCATACACAAACCCCTTTCTTGATTTTTGTAATTAGCAATTACAATGAAAATTTCACACAAGATTAACTTAGATTAGCATAATATGAAGCCACTTAAGCAAAGTAACCTCATAGATTGGGTTAGTAAACAACTAGATAGAAAAATAGATTTAATTAACTAAATAATGGTTTCTAAAACCCTAGTTAAACTCAAACCATTAACTTTAAAAACCTAGAATGAAATTAGCACTAATATTAACACTAAAACAACTCAATTAAAGAATTCTAACCATAAGAACTTAAATGGGTAGAAATTATACCTCAAAATCTAGAGATCTAGCAAGAAGAATTTGCCTCCAATGATGGCTTCATAGCACCATGATCCAAGCAAGAGAGGCTAAGGGGAATGTGATGAAGGATGGGGTTTAATTTGTGAGGTTTAAATTGAAATTTTGGAGCAATCTTGATGAATTTTCAAGGAAATGAAAAGAAAAATGATGAAGGGGGAGGGCTGCAGCATTCTCGGCCTGAGGATGGAAGCGGAATGGAGTGGGTGGTGTTGGAAAGTCAAGGTCAAACCATACCAATCACTAAAGACCCATACCCAATTAATAAATCAAAAACCTTATCAAAATACATCATTTCCACACATAATAAAAAGTCAAAGGAGGCAAGCAAAATTTTTCCTTGTGCTGCTGAAGTGGGCCGGCCTAGGGGTGAGGGAAGAGTGAATGGGGTTTTACAAAAAAAAATTTATGCAAAAAGACCCCCTACAAGTCCAAAATTGCAAGTTTTAGCTTAAATTCAATAAATTTCGTTTTCCATAATAAAAATTAGTTAAAACTTAAAATAAAATACTAAAAATTTATACTACAACTAGATTTTAATTAACATGATTTTAAAGATTAAAAATTAGCCCAAAGAAATTTGTATTTATCGCTAATTTAATGTATTTTCTTACCGGCTTAAAATAATATTAAAAATTGAAAAATAGGGAATTTTTTTTAAATGACCAAAAATTAATAAGTAACTCATTAGCTACTAAAAACTAGCAATTACCTATCCAAATTAGGTATAATTAGTCCTAAACTGCAAAATAACAAAAAAGACGGTTTACGGAAAAATACCGAATTTTCACCGATTTTCAGGAAAACACCAAAACGACTTTTCAAGGTGCTACAATGCAAGAATCAAGAAGTATCTTGCAAAAGAAATGATCACGGTCAAATGGTCAACAAAAGTCAAATGGTCAACCAAAGTCAAATGGTCAACCCAACCATGGCACAATTATCCTTAATTAATATTATTAATCATATTTCTCATTCTCATTAGGGTTTAGAAAAAGTCAACTGTCAAAAACCTTAATGAGATTCCTCTGCCTCTGTCAACTGTGCATACACACCCACATCCGTGTTCCGAGGAACACGAATACAATGAGACAAAACTAATCCCAAAACAAATACTAGGATCTGGCTTAAACCAAAGCCCGCTACTAATAACTGCCCGGACACCAAACGTGCACAAGTGCGCGGATGTGAACGAACCCCGTCGCAAAACCATACGACCTCTACTCTGTTTTGCCCAAAGGCGAACAACCCTCTGTGTGGGACTCTAAAGACTCGACACTACGCTGGCAGTGGGTTTAACCATAGGCCGCAAGCGGTACTAGCTGTACGTAACGGTCCCCAGGTAGATGCCGATAAGAAGACTGATGAGGTGAACCCATCCGGATTCCTACTGAGCCTGAATGTGACAATTTCCGTACAATCCGGTCTGTTCGTCTGAGAGTATCGCATGTCGGACCTAGGAAAGCGGTAAACGTCAGTCCCTTAATAGCGGTACAAGTCGTGTCGGAGTGTAGCCAAGAACACCCTGAGAAAACACTGGAAACGCTACCAGTATATCTCGCTTGCCCTGGCCAGGGACTTTGTGTAATGACTCTCCTAGACACAGCGCGATATCAACTCCCAATACTGGGAGAGACGAATCCTGTCTAACCGTCGCTGCCTCCAAGTGTTTCGGGACTGCACCCAACTACTACCTGTTTGCACGACTCATTTGAGCCGTGGTAGAGTAGTAATCTAAGAACAGTGGGAACACACTCGAGGCGAAGTGACAGTGTCAAGTCAACGGACTAAGCTGTACTCATGTCACCTGGGAACTGATAACTGACGATAGGTTAATACCAACCAACAGTTCCCAGCGAGTCCTGTCCAGTGTACTCGTAACCTAACGAGCACCCGTATACTATCTCCAGTACGACGTACTAATGGCTGTGGGACAGACCATCTCCCCTACTGGGATGAGAAGCGCATACGCTAGTCTACTCCGGAGTATCGATGCCCCGTCTCGATAATCCTACGACTAGGGACCTGTATAAGGATGAGCTTGTAGATTACCCATCCCCCACTAGTGTGACTGCCATCACAACGCTGGTAATCAAGCAAAGATCCTAAGGGCTCCACTAATATGTATAGGCGATATGCTAAAAGAAACACATGCACACATTAAACTAGAAACAAACCAAGTAGCATACTACCATTTTGAGCAAGATTGTCTATACAACTGTGAATATCCCAAGCTTCCATTAAGTAATATACAAACTAGTATGATACAGTAATGGTCTCTAGGGCATATACACTAACATTCCCGGCCACTCTCATCCGCTCCGGACGAGACTGGTTCTGAGGACTCGAGCCACGCTTGATCTCAACTTTCGACGAGCTGGCTACCCAATTCCTCGGCCACTTCGTCGGGAACAGGCGGCAAAAACGCACAGTCGACCATCTCTTCACAATCAAGAACGGGGACAAAGAGACATTCAAGGCATACGTCACCCGCTTCTACAACGCCCTTCTCGAGTTCCCAGAGCACCGGGATGAGATGGTCATTACGGCGCTTAGGTCTTATCTTAGGCACAAGGAGTGGTTACGCTCCTTTGAATTAACGCAACCTAAGACCATGGCCAAGGTAAAGGCCTGGACCGAGCGTGAGGTCCAGCTCGAATCCGAAGTGAACGCAAATCTCCCTGGGGCAGAGCAAACCAACCAGAAGAAAAGGGCAAGGGAAGAGAGAAGGAGGCTCGAGCGGTCAAAGCCCTACTCACCGAAGTTTCAGGAGTACACCCCGCTCAACGTCTCCCAGACTGTACTACTAGAAGAGGCTAAGGGCGAGGGGTTCTTCAAGCTCCCCCCGATCTCGCGCATGGCCTCAAAGCGCACCCGAGGCCCTTTCTGTTGTTTCCACAGGTCGCATGGCCACTCCACGAAAAGTTGTAAGCAGCTCCGAGACTACATCGATGAGCTCATCCATTCGGGACACCTCGCAGCGTACTTGCGAGACAAGCGACAAGCTGGCCGTGAGAAGGAGCAGCGTCCCCCTCCCGGCGAGCTGACAATCGGCCAAATCATGGTCGTGTTAGCGGAGGGTACGTTGGGTACCTACGAAGCTCAGTACCCTATGCCGGACGTAAAGGTCAACAGACATTCGAGGGGCTCAAGCTACACGAATAAGATCATCTACTAGCGTGTACTTCTTTTCAAGGCAATATAAACCTTTCTTGAGAACTTTTGTTTATGTAATAAAGGGATCAATAAAACATTCCAAAAAGAAGAGTCTTATTTATTCAAAAAGGTAATATGGGCTCCTCAGTCGTACATCCAAAAAGAAAAATTACAGTAGCGGGGGAGGGGGGGAGGGGGTGCAAGAAACATTGCTCGTGGTACTCCGAGGATATCTCCGCCAACCGAGCCCTTGCAGCCTCAGACCTCTGCCCCCGGTGCCGCTCGTGAACGTCGGCGTCGTGCCTCAATTGGTAGCACTCAAGGATGAGTGCCACCGAGCGGTCCTGCCGACCCGCAGAGATTAGGCCGAAGCGCCGCAGAGACCTTAACCTGCCAACGGCCTCGTCCTTCAGCTGTTCGGACAAGGGGTTGTAGAGCCCCGGCGACGCCCTCCAGATAGAGTACATCAACAGCTGAAGCAGGGGGGAGCGCCGGGGAAGAAGTCGGCCGAAGTGATCCTCAATACGGCCAATCACTAACTGCACCGTGTCCTCGGTGCAGTACTGATTGTAGAGGTACACATCCTTGAAGCTCACGATGTCGGGGATGGTAAAAGGGAAGTCCTCCATTCTTACATTTTGGGTATGAAGGATGGAGTGATCAACACTCCCTCCGTTTTATAGTGAACAACCCCCAGGAGTCCAACAGTCACTCACCCACAACTGTACCGCCACGTGGCAGGCACCTAGCCTTTCTGGGCAAAATCGAAACGACGCGGCCCCGGCGCTTCGCCTCCTTTACGCGTTCATGGCACATGTCACCCACGACTGTCCCTCTTCCCAAAGTCCTCACCAAGAGGAAGCCGAGCGGCTACCCTGCTCGGCTATCCCTGGCTGGTAGTTCCCTACCCCACGACGCCAATGATCAAAGCCCTCACCAGGAGGCAGCCGAGCGGCTATCCTGCTCGGCTATCCCTGGCTGGTAGTTCCCTACCTCGCAGCGCCAGGGATCCAAGCCCTCGCCAAGAGGCAGCCGAGCGGCTACCCTGCTCGGCTATCCCTGGCTAGTAGTTCCCTACCTCGCAGCGCCAGGGATCCAAGCCCTTGCCAAGAGGAAGCCGAGCGGCTACCCTGCTCGGCTATCCCTGGCTGGTAGTTCCCTACCCCAAGACGCCAAGGATCAAAGCCCTCACCAGGAGGCAGTCGAGCGGCTACCCTGCTCGGCTATCCCTGGCTGGTAGTTCCCTATCTCGCAGTGCCAGAGATCCAAGCCCTCGCCAAGAGGCAGCCGAGCGGCTACCCTGCTCGGCTATCCCTGGATGGTAGTTCCCTACCTTACGACGCCAAGGATCAAAGCCCTCACCAGGAGGCAGCTGAGCGGCTACCCTGCTCGGCTATCCCTGGCTGGTAGTTCCCTACCTCGCAACGCCAGAGATCCAAGCCCTCACCAAGAGGCTGCCGAGCGACTACCCTGCTCGGCTATCCCTGGCTAGTAGTTCTTTACCACACAACGCCAGGGATCAAAGCCCTCGCCTAGAGGCACCGGGCAGCAACCCTGCTCGGCCAATCCTTAAGGATCAAAGCCCTCGCCAAGAGGCACCGGGCAGCAACCCTGCTCGGCCCGTCCTTAGTAGGCCTCTTACGTCCCCTCCCGCGCTAAGGACCAAAAGCCCTCTCAAGAGGCAACCGGGCCCGCCCTTGCTCGGTTATCCCTGGCTGGTAACTCCCTACCCCCACAACGCTAGGGATCTAAGCCCTCGCCAAGAGGCACCGGGCAGCAACCCTGCCCGGCCCGTCCTTAAGGATCAAAACCCTCGCCAAGTGGCAACCAGGCCCGCCCTTGCTCGGTTATCCCTAGTTGTTAGTTCCCTACCCCACAACACCAGGGATCTAAGCCTTCGCCATGAAGCACCGGGAAACAACCCTACTCGGCCCGTCCTTAGTAGGCCCCTCACGGCCCCTCCCGCGCTAAGGATCAAAGCCCTCTCCAAGAGGCAACCGGGCCTGCCCTTGCTCGGTTATCCCTTGCTGGAAGTTCCCTACCTCACAACGCCAGGGATCAAAGCCCTCGACAAGAGGTACCGGGCATCAACCCTGCTCGACCTTTCCTTAGTAGGCCTTTCACGGCCCCTCCCGCGCTAAGGAATAAAGCCTTTGCCGAGAGGCAACCGGGCCCGCCCATGCTCGGTCTTCCCTGGCTGGTAGCTCCCTACCCCACAACGCCAAGGATTTAAGCCCTCGCCATGAGGTGACCGAGCAGCTACCCTGCTCTATCCATCCTTAGCACACCTCACTGTGCCTCCCACACTGCGGGGTAAAGCCCTCACCAAAAGGCATCCGGTCTATCTATGTCTGAGCAATCTCCACCTCGACTTCGGGGCCATGGAGATACCGTCTTCCCACCGGTCTTTGCACACTTGGAAAATAATCAGATTCAACTCGACGCGTGATCGCTAGACGAAAGACAGGCCTAACATGAAGACAGCACCGTGCAAGCAGAGATTTAACAACAAGCAAATGATAATATATGCGCAAATACTACTGCAAAAAGAATTTATTCACAAAGCCTCTACAAAGGTATTATGGGCTCCCCAGCCTAACAAAAGTGCCCAGAGGCTTACAAAAGAAAGAGGAGGAAAAGCCAAAAAGTTCAGGCCGCAAGCTCCGCCTAGACCTCATCTCCCTCATCACCATCAGCCGGAGGCATAACCACCAAATGTAGGACCCGAGCTCAAGAGCTCTGGAAACTGCTCCTTGACGGCATCAAGAGCTTTGTGCCACGCAATGGTAGAAGCCTCGCCGAGGTCGACGTAAAACTGGTCCGACCACTTGTAATCGGCCACCACCCTTCAAGCTTGAATCTCGGCAACCTCCGCCGCCTGAAGCGCCGCCTCGGCATCCCGCTTGCTGGCATCCCTCGCCCTCTTCACTGCTGCAAAGTGATCGGCCAGTTCCATCAACTTCACCTCGATGACTCGGTGGGACTCACTTAGACGGTGATAGGACTCCCGGCACTTCGAGATGGCAAGCTCAGCGGCGGATGATCGGGCATCAAGGACGACCATCCTCTCCCTCTCCAGACGCTGCTCAAGTCGCAGATCCTCGGCCTCCGAATAAGACTCTCCCGCCGGCCTCGTGGCATGGATAGCTCCCTCGGCCTCCATGCGAGTAACGAGGGCGTAGTGCTGAAGGACCTGACGAAAAACAGCAGAAAGACTTAGAGACACTCGAACCAAAGAAAGGGAGCTCAAAATAACACATGAGGGAGTACGTACCTGCACCGCCTCCTGAGCTATAGCCTCCATTTGGGCCCTCAGGGTCCCCCGCGGAATCTTGTCCCCGGCTGACTCTTCCATACCAGCGAGTAGGCCGACAGCGACGGAAAGCCCGGACGGGACTACGAAATGGACGTCCCCCTCTTGCACAGGAACCCCCTCGGGAATCTCGGTCGGTGGCGTGCGAGAGACTTCCTCTTCCTCTTAAAAGGAACTCCGTCTTCATCCTCTCCCGCATCCCTCATCTGGGGTTCGGGAACCTGTGGACGCCTCTGGCTGCCGCCGGGGCAATCATCGGGAGCTCGGTTCGATGCAGATGGCCCCGCCGCCGGCGACACATTTGGCGCGGGGCTCGGGCCAGCCCGAGCCGCGGACGCACCTCCGGCCCCCCTCCGGGATGGAGCACCGAGGGCACCAAGAATCCTGGATCGATCCATTTGTCCTGCCAAAGGGAGAAACCGGCTCGACTCAGAAAGAGAGGAAGCAGGAGAAAGAAAAGAAAGAATCTACAAGGGGCTCCCCAGACTCTACCCCAACTACTGAAGGGTTACGCTAGCACCCCGGCCAACTTCCGTGGCCAAATGCGGAACAAAATTTTATGACGATACAAAACTTGGCGCTAGGATAACATAAACCGGACCTTTACCATAAACCTAGTTAGCAAATTAGGGTTCTATCTACTATGATAGAATGTATACCTAAAGAAAACAAGTCCTTCGGGTCTTCGATCCTCTCCTTAAGCTCCTCGATGGATGTATGGATCGTGCTTGAATTTCGGCCTCCTTGTGTCAACAATGATCCACCCGAGAGCTCCAACCTTGAGGTAAACCTCTAACTTGAGGTAACTAGAATACTTAGCTTGCTAATCTAAGTAGACTAGAGTGAGTAGAGTGTGATTTGAGTGGCTTAGTCTCACTAACCCTTGATTATCAACACATGATACACTAGGGTTTGAGAAAGGAAGAAGAAGAGAGCTTGCTTGAAGAAAGTGAAAGTATTTGTGATAATGATAATAGAAAATGGAATGGCTATCTTTTATATGACCATCAACCTTGGCATGAAAATATCTCAACAAAATATCTAGGTTAAAAATATCTATGGTCAATAAATCAAGCCAAGTCAAAAGGTCAACCCAAGTAGCCATGCCAAATACAATTATCATTTATCAAAAATAACAAAGTATTTTTTTTTCTCATATGTGTTTTGACCAAGTCAACGGTCAAAACCCTAATGAGATGTGTCCTTCTATACCCCCTCTCATCCGTACATACATACCCGCATCCGTGTTCCGAGAAACACGAATACAATGAGACGAAGCTAATCTAATAATCATATACTAGGATCCGGCTTAAACCAAAGCCCACTAGTATAGTCCGCTCGAACACCATACGCGCACAAGTACACGTATGTGATCGAACCCTGTCGTAAAACCATACGACCTCTACTCGTTTCGCCCGAAGCTGGGAAGCCCTCTGTGTGGGACTATAAAGACTCGACAGTACTCTGGCAGTGGGTTTAACCACAAGCACGTCAGCGGCACTAGCTGCGCGTAACGGCTACCCAGGTATCTGTCGATAAGAAGGTCGACGAGCAAGCTCATCCAAACTCCTACTGAGCCTATCTGTGACAATCTCCGTACAGTCCGGTCTGTTCGTCTAAGAGTATCGCATATCGGGCCTAGGGGGTGGTAAACTCCAGACCCCTAATAGCGGTATAAGTCGTGTCGGAGTGTAGCCCAGAACATCCTGAGAAACTACCGGAACACCTACCAGTAAATCTCACTTGCCCTGGCCAGGGACTTTGTGTAATGGCTCTCCAAACACAGCGCGATATCAACCCCCAATACCGGGAGAGACGAATCCTATCTAACCGCAACTGCCTCCAAGTGCTTCGAGACTGCACCCAACTACTACCTGTTTGCACGACTCAATAGAGTCGTGGTAGGATAGTAATCAAAGAACAGTGGGAACACACTTGAGGCGAAGTAGCAGTGTTAAGTCAACGGACAAAGCTGTACTCATGTCACCTGGGAACTGCTAACCGACGATAGGTATAATACCAACCAACAGTTCCCGATTAGTCCTGTCCAGTGTACTCGTAACCTAACGAGCACCTGCATACTATCTCCAGTACGACGTACTAATGGCTGTGAGACATACCATCTCCCCTGCTGGGATGAGAAGCGTATACACTAGTCTACTCTGGAGTATCGATGCCCTGTCTCGATAATCCTACGACTAGGGACCTGTATAAGGATGTGCTTATAGACTACCCAGCCCCCACTAGTATGATCGCCATCACAACACTGGTAGTCAACCAAAGATCCTAAGGGCTCCATCAATATGTATTAGCGATATATTCAAAGAAACATATACACATATTAAGATAGATACAAACCAAGTAACATACTACTATATCGAGCAAGATTGCCGTAAATCCGTGTATATATCCCAAGCTTCCAAAATATAATATACAAACTAGTACTATACAATAATGGCCTCTAGGGCATACATATCCAATAATCTCCCACTTGCACTAAAGGCCAGTAATTGGTGTACCGCATACCCAACGTCTGCACTAAGGCCAGCTGCTGGCGTACCGCATACCCAATAGCTCAAAAAGTCGCTCGAACTGTGTTTGAGGGAGGGCCTTTGTGAATGGATCCTCCGTGTTGTCTTTAGTGTCCACTCTTCGTACCTCTATCTCCTGGCGATCAATGATCTTCCTGATCAGGTGATACCGCCTTAAGATGTGTCTGGATTTCTGATGGGACCGTGGTTCCTTCGCTAAAGCTATATCCCCATTGTTATCGCAATACAAAGGTATTGGGTCAACAATGGACGGAACTACCTGAAGTTCACTAATTAACTTCTTCATCTAGACCGCCTCTTTTGCGGCATCGCTTGCAGCAATGTATTCACCTCCATCGTCGAGTCTGCGACGGTGTTCTGTTTGGAACTCCTCCAACACACCGCCCCTCCGTTGTGGGTAAACACAAAACCCGAGACAGACTTGCTGTCATCCTTGTCACTCTGGAAGCTTGAATCGGTAAAGGACTCGACCCTGAGGTCTCCATTACCGTAAACCAGAAACATCTCCTTAGTCCTTCTCAGGTACTTGAGAATGTTCTTCACTGTTGTCCAGTGGTTCCCACTCGGGTCTGATTGATACCGGCTCACCACGCTTAGCGCATAAGCTACATCTGGTCTTGTACATAGCATCGCATACATTATAGATTCTACCGCCGAAGCGTAGGGTATATTGCTCATGCGAACCCTCTCCTCGTCAGTCTTGGGAGACATCTTCTTGGAGAGGGTGATTCCGTGCAATGCAGGTATATTACCGCTCTTGGAATCTTCCATACTAAATCTCTTTAGTACGGTCTCTATGTACCTGGACTGCGAAAGTCCCAGTAATTTCTTAGATCTATCTCTGTAGATCTTGATCCCCAGAATGCATGAGGCATCACCCAGGTCCTTCATGGAGAACCGTTGTGACAAGAATAGCTTGACCGATTATAGCATAAGAATGCCATTTCCTATCAAAAGAATGTCGTCCACGTACAAGACTCGGAATACGACAGTTCGTCCTACAATCTTCTTATAAATACAAGGCCCATCCTCGTTCTTGATGAAGTCAAATTCCTTGATTGTTTCATCAAAACAGATGTTCCAGCTCCGCGATGCCTGCTTTAATCCATAAATGGATTTAAGCAACTTGCACACCTTTCCGCGGCTCCCACTGTCTACAAAACCTTCTGGCTGATCCTTATAAACGCACTCTTCCAAACTGCCGTTTAGAAAAGCCGTTTTTACGTCCTTCTGCCAAATCTCATAGTCATGGAAGGCAGCAATGGCAAGTAGGATCCGAATGGATTTGAGCATAGCCACTGGAGAAAAAGTTTCGTCATAGTCCACACCAGATCTTTGACGAAAACCTTTTGCAACGAGTCTAGCCTTATAGGTTTCCACCTGCTCATCTACACCAAGTTTCCTTTTGTAGATCCATTTGCATTCAACGGGTTTTACCCCAGGTGGAGAAATATCCAAGGTCCACACTTTATTGGTGTACATGGACTGCATTTCGGATCGCATAGCATCCGGCCACTTATCAGAGTCCCTACCGATAATGGCCTGCCTGAAACTGGTAGGATCATCTTCTTCCAAGATGCAATCCTCTCGATCCCCGTCTATGAGAAAACCGTAGTATCTCTCGGGCGGATGAGAAATCCTCCCAGATCTGCGGAGTGGCTGAGGTTCGTCTGGGGTTATTGAATCTTGAGGTTCTGTCAAATCTTCAGTTTTAGTTTGTGGTCGCTGAATTTCTTCCAGTTCTACCGAACTCCCACTTGTTTCTTTTGCAAGAAATTGCCACTCTAAAAAGGTGGCATGGTGAGATACAAACACCTTCTTTTCCTCGGTGTGGTAGAACAGATATCCTATTGAATTTTTAGGATATCCTACAAACTTACATAAAACTGAACGTGCCTACAATTTGTCCGGATTTTGTACTTTTACATAGGCCGGACAACCCCATATCTTAATACGTTTAAGATATGGCCTTTTACCATTCCATATCTCGAATGGTGTTTTAGGCACAGATTTGGACGGAACATCATTCAATAGGTATGCCGCTGTCAAAAGCGCATGTCCCCAAAATGAAAGAGGCAACTCAGCATTACTCATCATGGAGCGAACCATGTCCAATAGGGTACGGTTCCTCCGCTCCGATACACCGTTGTGCTGTGGTGTATACGGAGGAGTAAGCTGAGAGAGAATTCCATTCTCTTTTAGGTATTCTAGGAATTCCGTGCTTAAGTACTCCCCTCCTCTATCCGATCGGAGGATCTTGATAATTTTGCCAACCTGGTTCTCTACTTCGTTTCTGTATTCTTTGAATTTCTCAAAAGCTTCAGATTTATATTTCATTAGATACACATATCCGAACCTAGAGAGATCGTCAGTGAATGTGATGAAGTACGAGAACCCACCCCTTGCATGTATAGACATCGGACCACACACATCACTGTGTATGAGTCTCAAGAGCTCTGCTACTCTTTCTCCATGTCCGGTGAACGGAGATTTGGTCATCTTTCCTTTGAGACAAGACTGATAAGTTTTATAAGATGAAAATTCGAACGTGTTCAAGAGTCCATCTTTATGTAACTTACTTAGTCTTTTCTCTCCGATATGACCAAGTCTACAATACCATAAGTAGGATTCGTTTGTGTCTGAACTCTTCCTCTTGCGTGTGTTTTGTACATTGAGAACTGTATTTTGATTTAGAACATAGATACCATTATACAGTGTACTTTCTGCAACCAGTACCTTATCAAGGTAAATGTTCATGATATTTCTATCAAGAACAAAGTTATATTCAGCTTTATTAAGTAAAGAAACTGATATGATGTTGCAAACCATGGAAGGTACGTAGTAGCAATTGTTCAAAATCATAGTATTCCTATTTGGCAACACTAGGTGATATTCACCGACGGCTACAGCATTAACTTGTGCTCCGTTCCCTACCTTGAGGGATATATCACCATGTGCAACTATCCTACTTTTTCCCAGTCCCTGCAATAAATTACAGATATGAGATCCTGATCCGGTATCTAGTACCCAGGAGGTAGGACTGACCGAAAAGCAGTTCTCAACTACAAGAACACCTGAAGTAGATGCAATAGTATGCTTCTTCTTCAATGGGGTTTCCTTAGAATCCAGACTATCCTCTTTCTTCTGCTCATACTTACGATCGCCATCATAAGTTAGAGCCAAACCGATGTTCCCCATCCCCGAATAAGAATTCGGATCGGTCAAGCGATACATTTTATTATCTTGATTAGGGCGTGAAATGGTTGCTACCTGGAAAGAGAGAAAAGAAACACTCAACGTGCGCTCTTACAAGATTAGATTGGTTATTAATTTATCTAACCAGGATGGCTCCCACTGTTTCTTCAAATTCTTCTTTAAACCCTAAAAGAAGAACTAGTCAGGATTTAATCGCACGTCACAATACTTGCTTAACTTTTCAGCCAGGCTAGTGTTGGTACTTCGAGGGAGGTTTTCCAACGCTTTCGCGAAGTTGCTTAATTATATAACCTCTTTTCCCTGGAGGCGTAGCCCCGCTAACACTGTTCTAGACACCTACTTGGTTTATAGCATTGATTGTTAAGTGAAATAATCTTCCGAGAGTAATCCAACTCATCAGTGGGATCGGGATCCAACTATCATTGTGTGATGACCTAGATGGAATCCACTCTAGTCACTACACTCCAGAAAGTATGTTAAATCTGCAAGTTTCCTGTATATTTGAAACTCCCGATGTGGTTTTTACCCCTAGGACCCAAGTGACCTTGACTGAGCCAACATATCAAAGGATCCTAGTCAAGTTCAACCCATCATTATCTTGATTGTATTAGACCCACCCGTACGAGTCCTTGACTGAGCCAAAATGACCGCACGATTGTCCCAACCAATCGCATTATTTGCTATAGAAAAATATTACATAGCTACCGAACACTACGCCTCGGCTGAGCACGAAATACGTAGCATGAATACTAAGCAATACCAATCCGAAATGACGGAGGGCTACGGCTGGGTTTTTGGAGAAAAACCTGTTAACGTAAAGAACTTGATATTGTTGAAGGAACCCGAGCAATTTTGAAAAGGAGTGGTTTAAGCTCCACCTTTTTGAAAATTTCTGGTTTTGAAAAAATTGAGTAATCTACAGTATAGACTTTATCTCAAGATGTCACTCCCCGCGAAGGGATCTCGGCTCTTGCCTCATAGAATGAGGTGCTGGATATTCATGACCGAATACCACTATGCAAAGTGAAAGAATATAACTGTAGTTTTTCGAAATTTGTTCCAACAACATCTTTTAGGTTTATTTTTCTTGCATTAATCAAAATTAATGTGGTCCCATCAATTACCCTATCACACCAGAAAAGAACGAAAATAAAATGTACGTATATGCCATCCGCATTCGCCACGGGGCCCCGTCATCACCCGTTAGGTTACTTAACTAACGACAGAGCGGGGGTTGGACTAGCGCATGTGTAAAACACATACAACATCTACTAGTATATATATAAGTATATACAACATTCGTCCCAGGCATGATAATAATCAACATCACAGAATCTCAGCCAACAATACAGAATGGTGGATAATCTTGGAGCCCCGGGTTTCATTTGAGCCGCAAATAAAACCCGACGTTCTCAGTCGTGTGGATAGCCTGTGCAATGAAAACCTGGACCCCTACGAGCGCGACAAGTTATCCACCAATCCCAGAAGTGAGGCAGCCCCCTTCAACAAAGTGAATGGGCCACCCAGCACTTCACGGAATCCGGTAACTTGGGCGCCCCTCCGTGGGTCAAACTATACCCCCTATGAGCATGACAAGTTATCCGCCAATCCCACTCGTAGGGGGTATAGTTTGACCCACGGAGGGACGCCCAAGTTACCGGATTCCGTGAAGTGCTGGGTGGCCCATTCACTTTGTTGAAGGGGGCTGCCGGCGAATAGCCCGCCAATTCTAGAATGAAGCCCCTTCCGTCTCAACGCCATGAGATGCGGGCTTGTTACCTTCTAGAACCCGGCTATCCGTGCACTCCACCGTGGGGTAATCCTAGTACAGAAAAAGAAAATAATATGTTCAAATGGTGACATCGACCTCAACCCGGTCATACCCCAAAATAATATACAACCCAGCAAAGACGGCAGTCCACATGTCGGACGCTCGTCCCGCAATATCAAATGTACAAATGAATATAAACTGTACTGCTAACATTGCACCACATTCTATCCATCACGACTATCCAAACACAATCACAGCACAAGCACAAAACATCAACGCGAATGTCACGTTCGCAAACCCGTCTAAAAGAACATATAGCAATCAGACGAGTTTACTGATCAAATGACATTCACGGTCGCAGATAAAAGTGAATGTACTGTAAACTATTAAACAGTGTCAAATATAACGATTTCGAAACACTCCAAATTGCCCCATACAGAAAACAACAGAGAATCAAACTTGGGCAAAAAACAAACAACACCAGACAACCAAACTCCTTGAGATAAGAGCCCAGAACAAAACTCAATGCATTTGTCCACCAGAAAACTGAGGAGGCCAGTTTTAAGGGGTGTTTGGCCGGCCAAAACTTGGTGAAAATGCATCGTTTTTGTTCTGGGTACATCTCACAGTGTAAGGATCACTCTGCAGTCGTTTTAAAAAATTTTTGAAGCCTTTAAAAAATCGACAGAAATTGCAGTTTGGTTTCGATGTTATGGAGTCGTTTCGGTTTCGTTGTTTTAACATTATTTAAAATTGCTAGTCTAGGGTTTATGGGTTGGCTCTGATACCATGAAGGGTTACGCTAGCGTCCCTGCCAACTTCCGTGGCCAAATGCGGAACAAAATTTTATGACGATACAAAACTGGGCGCTAGGATAACACAAACCGGATCTTTACCATAAACCTAGTTAGCAAATTAAGGTTCTATCTACAATGATAGAATGTATACCTAAAGAAAACAAGTCCTTCGGGTCTTCGATCCTCTCCTTAATCTCCTCGATGGAAGTATGGAACGTGCATGAACTTTGGCTTCCTTGTGTCAACGATGATCCACCCGAAAGCTCCAACCTTGAGCTAAACCTCTAACTTGAGGTAACTAGAATACTTAGCTTGCTAATCTAAGTAGAATAGAGTGAGTAGAGTGTGATTTGAGTGGCTTAGTCTTACTAACCCTTTATTATCAATACATGATACACTAAGATTTGAGAGAGGAGGAAGGAGAGAGCTTGCTTGAAGAAAGAGAAAGTATTTTTGATAATGATAATAGAAAATGGAATGGCTATCTTTTATATGACCATCAACCATGGTATGAAAATATCTCACCAAAATATCTAGGTCAAAAATATCTCATCGAAATATCTATGGTCAATAAGTCAAGCCAAGTCAAAAGGTCAACCCAAGTAGCCATGCCAAATACAATTATCATTTATCAAAAATAACAAGTCTTTTCTTTTCTCATATGTGTTTTGACCAAATCAATAGTCAAAACCCTAATGAGATGTCTCCTTCTATACCCCCTCTCATCCGTTCATACATACCCGCATCCGTGTTCCGAGAAACACGAATACAATGAGATGAAGCTAATCTAATAATCATATACTGGGATCCGGCTTAAACCAAATCCCACTAGTATAGTCCGCTCGAACACCATACGCGCACAAGTACACGTATGTGATCGAACCCTGTCGTAAAACCATACGACCTCTACTCTTTTCGCCCGAAACTGGGAAACCCTCTGTGTGGGACTCTAAAGACACGACAATACTCTGGCAGTGGGTTTAACCACAAGCACATCAGCGGCACGAGCTGTGCGTAACGGCTACCCAGGTATCTGTCGATAAGAAGGTCGACAAGCAAGCTTATCCAAACTCCTACTGAGCCTATCTGTGACAATCTCCGTACAGTCCAGTCTGTTCGTCTAAGAGTATCGCATATCAGGCCTAGGGGGTGGTAAACGTCAGATCCCTAATAGCGGTATAAGTCGTGTCGGAGTGTAGCCCAGAACACCCTGAGAAACTACTGGAACACCTACCAGTAAATCTCACTTGCCTGGCCAGGGACTTTGTGTAATGGCTCTCCAAACACATCGCGGTATCAGCCCCCAATACCGGGAGAGACGAATCCTATCTAACCGCCGCTGCCTGCAAGTGCTTCGGGACTGCACCCAACTACTACCTGTTTGCACGACTTAATAGAGCCGTGGTAGGGCAGTAATCAAAGAACAGTGGGAACACACTTGACGCGAAGTAGCAGTGTCAAGTCAACGGACTAAGCTGTACTCATGTCATCTGGGAACTGCTAACCGACGATAGGTATAATACCAATCAACAGTTCCCGACGAGTCCTGTCCAGTGTACTCGTAACCTAACGAGCACCTGCATACTATCTCCAGTACGACGTACTAATGGCTATGAGACAGACCATCTCCCCTGCTGGGATGAGAAGCATATACACTAGTCTACTCTGGAGTATCGATGCCATGTCTCAATAATCCTACGACTAGGGACCTGTATAAGGATGTGCTTATAGACTACCCAGCCCCCACTAGTGTGATCGCCATCACAATGCTGGTAGTCAAGCAAATATCCTAATGGCTCCATCAATATATATTAGCGATATGTTAAAAGAAACATATACACATATTAAGATAGATACAAACCAAGTAGCATACTACTATATCGAGCAAGATTGTCGTAAATCCGTGTATATATCCCAAGCTTCCAAAATATAATATACAAACTAGTATTATACAATAATGGCCTCTAGGGCATACATATCCAACAACTACATCTACAGACTCCTCAGAGGAAGACATCTAACCTGATGAAGAGGAGTCCTCGAAAGAGAAAACGCAGGAATCCCGACCTAAAGAGGAGAAAGCCGAGCCGACAAGACCAAAGACGAGGAAATTATGAAGAGGAATGGACCCTCCTGTGGACTTCACCTCTATTTATAGCGGCCGGCGTACTCATCCAACGGCGACAGTCATCTCCCGCCAAAACGACTCTTCGCACTCAACGGCCACCATCGCTCCACCTGTCATGCGCACATTGGCCGCACCCCATCAGACGCAGGAAACCTGCGGCCCGTCGCATCAGCCAACCTGCACCCGACACGTGGGCAGTCGCTTCGGTGAACGTACGCACGATCCAGCGCACCCTCTTTAATGCAAAGATCTCACCCCTGATTCGCTGGCGTCATTCAGAAAAAACAACAGATTGCCCGGGAACACGCCCTGACGATATCTTCGAAAAGGAGCTCACCTCGGGTGACCCGGCAGACCACTCTCGACCCGACCCGTCAGCTGGTCGGGACGAGAGTGGGGGCTAATGATGATGCTCGATATCGGTGATCTCCCAGATCATGACACGTAGCTGATGGCGTGTCCCGAAGCTCACAAGAAAGGACCTACAGTGGCCGACCAGGCCACTCCTGTGCCCGCCCCACGAACAAACGCTGGCTCACCTCCGAGCCCCCTGCACAATTGGCCTCCTCGGCCTCTCAGCTCGTCTCCGGGCTACCGCAGAACCAAAATACCTCGGCTCTCCCGCTCTTCCGCAAGCTCTCCCGCCGAGGTCATCTTCCTCGGTCTCATTGACCGACCAACGACACCATTCACGGGCGCAACCGCCTCACTCTCGCAAATCTCGCCATGCGCGAGATATCCGCCGGCCACATCCCGCGTTCCACGCTATCACGATCCCCCCATTAATGAGCATGTCTCGCCATTAATGCGGATCCCGCTCATCACGCGGGCGCGACGCCGGGAGCGTAACGGCCGGCGTGATTCTCGCACCTGCCTGCCTGCTGCCACCGCTATATAAACCTCTCATTCAGACGGTTTAAGTAAGCCATTTTTACTCCACTAAGCCGTTACTCTGCTCGGATTTCCTCTCTAACTTGACCGTCGGAGGGTCCTCGGTGTACAACCATCCCGGGACTTCCTTGCAGGTAGCTCGGCCCAAACAACCTCAAACCCATTGAGATCCACACGCTTCAGGAGCCTGCCTCCAGATCCAATCTCAGCTCTCTATCGCCGCCATCAGCAGATCAACGGAAGGTAACATCTTGACGTGATCCGACGCATGTCAGTATGATTTTCTCTAATTGGCAGCAAGTAATTCAAGCTATGTAATAATGAAAAGTGTGTTTGTTATTTTCAGTATGGTTCCATGATTTCGCGTATTAAAAGTACACACTTTTAATCAATTTGATATAAAAAGGGGAGAAACCTACACTTCATGAGCAAGGAACTCCTAGTTTATTATCCTGGACATCCATATAAGTTGACGAATAACCTTTCATCAAGCTGTAGAATAATTTCTTGAATGAAAGAAGAATTGGCATGTGATGGGAGCTAAAAGATTCTTCTATATTAGACATGAATCGTAACAAGTCATCTAACAGGCTAACAGTTAAACAGAAGATGGGAAGTCTGGAAAAGATTTACTTCAGCAAACCGTTGCACACCAAAAACAGCTTACAAACTGGTTGATGTACAAATATATGCAGTCATTGTTATATATGTGGGACTATACTGGAAATTACGAACAATTTCAAAGCCTGTCTTCAAAATTAAGTTCATGTAGCAACAAGCAAATCAAGGGATCTTGAAAACTAAACCAATATGCTAGATAGTTCATTACTCCTATTCTCCAACCTAAAGATTTTTTTTTAATGTGCAACCCAAAGATCGGTCAAATGAGTGCGAATCTGAAATTGCTAAAAACAAATTAACTAAATTTTGTCTACAAATAACCGTGAAGGTATAGGCACCAATATGATATCTGCAATATAACAAAATTACAACATACCCAGTTGTTTTGCTTCTTTAGATCGATAATGGGGCTAGCTTCGCGCTCTTTGAGTGTCTGGTTCGACCTCACACTTGAATTGTCTGTGACTTTCCTTGCAATTTCAGTGCTCTTGTCTTCTATGCTATATGAATCACCTAAAAAAGGAATACTTTATTGATGCAAGTACAAAAACAAAATGAGTTTCCACAATAGAATCCCAGATATTATTCTAAAATAACTGAAAATAAGTATAGTATCATTCTACAGAAAGCACAATTGAGTCCAATCATCTAAAAAGATCAAAATTTTACAAGCAACAAACTCAAAAGGATAAAAAGTAGAACAAAATCTCTAAAGAAAATTCCCTAAAAAAATGTAAACGAACCGGTGCCTCTCAGCATGAGATAAAGATGCAAAACACTATGTAACAACGAAATTTACTCAAATTAACTAAAATTCAAAGTATCTTAATCTGAAACAAGAATTCAAAGACAAATTTACAACAGCAAATTGCACTTGAGGATAGAAACTATATCAAAAATCGAATTTTGATAGAATAAAGCGCAAACTTGACGTGGGAAATCAAATGTGCATCAACAAATTTACCGTATGAAGTCAATCTTTGCTTCGATTGAGACCAAGAGAAATAAGAGAGGTTTTGAGGAAGAACAAACACCGACATGGTACACCAATACACAGAACTTACTAAAATAATATGCATATGAAATCAAATGCTTATCTTTGTCATCATAAAAAACATATCCAATGTACCAAACTTAGGTTTGAACCATAGTAACTGATTCTCTCAAAATATCTCCTATCCCAGAGTTGGATACTTGGATCACTGTACCCCAAAAAAAACATCACATCACTAAAGCTACCTGATGATGCTCAATATCAGTGATCTCCCAGATCATGACACGTGGCTGGTGACGTGTCCCAGAGCATGCAAGAAAGGGCCTACAGTAGCCAACCAGGCCGCTCCCATGACCGTCCTACAACAAAGCTGGCTCGCCTCCGACCCCTAGCGCAATTGGCCTCCTCGGCCTCACAACTCGTCTCCGGGCTACCGCAGAACCAAGATACCTCGGCTCTCCCGCTCGTCCGCGAGCTCTCCCGCCGAGGTCATCTTCCTCGGTCTCATCGACCGACCAATGGCACCGCTCACAGGCGCAACCGCCATCCCGCGAATCTCGCCATACGCGAGATATCCGCCGGCCACATCCCACGTTCCACGCCATCACGTTCCCTATTAACGAGCCTGTCTCGCTATTAATAGGAGATCCCGCTCATCACGCGGGTGTGACGTCGGGAGCGTAACGGCCGGCGTGATTCTCGCGCCTGCCCTGCCTGCTGCCACCGCTATATAAACCCCTTCTTCAGACGGTTCAAGTAAGCAATCTTGACTCCACTAAACCGTTACTTTGCTCGGATTTTCTTTCTAACTTGACCGTCGGAAGGTCCTCGGTGGTACAACCACCCCGGGACTTCCTTGCAGGTAGCTCGGTCCAAACAACCTCAAATCCATTGAGATCCACACTCTTCAGAAGCCTGCCTCCAGATCCAATCTCAGCCATTCATCGCCGCCATCAGCAGATCAACGGAAGACAACATCTTGACGCGATCCTGGTCGCGTCACAACCAGAATCCACTTCTATATAATAATTTCTCAAAAGGAACAAAGAATGCTATTGTAGTTTTTAAAATATTCGTTATTTACATGATAATTTTCTCAAAAATATATTAAGCAAAATATCCCCAAAAAGATAATTTGCTCATCTCTTTGTTCAAATTATGAGTACAGACTCTAAATTCATCGACTAAATATAGAAATTACTTCTTTATCATCACAACATTGGCAGGTTGAAATTTCAAGCATAAAATTGCATCCCAAACCGAAAATTAGCGAAAAATTATATGCCGATCTTGATTTATAAACCGAGACGGATCGGTTTAACATGGTTCAACTTTAACAGAATAAAAACATATATAAAAATGGAACAAATAACAATAGAGAATATTTTTTTGAAGTTATAAGCATAACAAAAATTTTTAAAAAAAGAATCGCAAGTCAGAATACTCTAAATAATGAATCATATTTATAAATTTCCAGCTCAAGTGATGTTATTTGCAGAGCACATAATAAAGGAGAGGGGTCCAAATTGAATGCAGAGGTGAGAATTAAATCAGTTTTGTGATAATTAATTTCATGGGTTATGTATTAAGAAGAACAAACACCCACATGGTATAATTCTGCCAAAAAAGGTTTTATCCAAAATAAAATGACAGAGAGATTTAAGCACCATATGTGATTGAAATCTACGACTCCATTTGATAAATGCAATTTAATCACTCTTCTTCATTCTAAACCAATTTTGAGCTTAAAAAAATCATTCGACGAAATCAACATGCATCCTGATGGAGGTCCTTTTCGGGTCTCCGTCAGATGTTGTCTTCCGTCGATCTCCCGGTGGATTTTGGAGATGATCTCCTGCTGCATGTGGGTCTGAATGGGTTTTGAGGAGATTGGTGATTTGAGGAGTTTAGCGCCGAGTACCTGCAAAGAAGTCCCGGGGTGGTTTGGTACCACCGAGGACCCTCCGACGATCAAGTTAGTACTAGATTCGAGCAGAGTAACGGCTAAGTGGGATCAAAAATGGCTTACTTGATCCCTCTGTGATGGGGGTTTATATAGTGGCGGCAGCACGCAGCAGCAGGCGGGTCGAGTCAGGAGTGGACTGCCGGGCCACCCGAGGTGAGCTCTCTCCTAAGGTTTCGTCGGGACGCGTCCCCGGGCTGTCAGCTGTCTTCTCTGCTAGCGAATCAGGGTGAGATCTTCTGCATTTAAGGAAGGTGCGCCGGTTCATGCATCTTTCCATTGAAGCGACGGTCCACGTGTCAAGTGTCAATTGGATGACGCGACGTATGCAAGTCTGCGGCGTCTGATAGGACGTGGTCCAGTGCAGGATCGACACGTGGAGCGATCGGAGCCGCTGGACGCGAGGAGACATTTCGGGGGGAGATGACGGACGTCGTTGGATGAGGCCGCTCGCAGCAGCAATAAATAGGGGTGGGTCCACCCTTGGGCCCCTACTCCTTCATATTTCCCTCTCTTAAGTCCCGGTTGCTCGGCGCTCGTCTTCTCTCTCTCGCTTTCGGCCCCTGAAGATTACTTTTTCAAGGTTAGAAGTCTTCCTTTGTAGATTCGGTAGATGTTGTAGGAGTAGGTTCTAGAGACCCCTTAGTTGTATCTGATTCCCCCCGGGGAGCAGGGGTCGGATCCTCTCCCCGGGATCGTGAGGCGGGGGCAGCCCCCAGGGAGGAGGCCGCAGATGCGGCCCTGGCTCCTCGTGTTGGGTAAGGCATGAGGACGAGCTCGCTAATGCTCGGGCTCGCTTCCACATCCCTTCGCGCTACACGCTCCGGCTGGCCAAGGAGGGAGAGAGGGCGGATCGAGTACGGGGTAGGGAAATTGCCCTGTATTTGGAAGCTTTTTGGGGCGGAATGCGCCTGCCCTTCTCTCCCGAGGTCGTTGCTGCACTGAAGTTTTTTGGTTTGGCCCCTAGCCAGTTAGTGCCGAACTCGTGGAGGATCCTCCTCGGGTTCTTGATCCGCCTGAAGTTACAGGCGGTTCCCTTCAGCCTTTCCCTTCTCGATTCTTCTCTCATCTTCAAAAGTCACCCCGGTAGTCGAGCGGGCGACCCGGGATGGGTCTATCTCTCTTTCAGAAAACGGCCGGGGGGCGCTGCCGAGACCGAGGTCGTGGCCTTGCCCTCTTCTAATCACGATTGGAAAAAGAAATTTTTCTTCGTCTCCCCTCCCGAGGGCGAGGACTGGCCTGTTAGTTATATGTATGCCCTAGAGGCCATTACTATACATAGGATGTATATTGTAGTGGATGCTTGGACATATATAGGGATGACTTTCTTGCTCGATATGATAGTATGCTATCTGGTTACTCTTTACCTTAACGTGTACACTGATTGTCTCTCTGTTACATGTTGGTAAAGCCCTTAGGATGTATACTTGACTACCTGGACTATGATGCGGATCATACTAGTGGGGACATGGTAGTCCATAAGTACATCCTTCAAGGTCCCTAGTCGTGGGTGTATCGAGACGGGGTATCGATATACCAGAGTAGACTAGCGTGTAGCTTCTCGACCCATATAGATGGGCGATGGATGATCCCATCCATTGGTGTTTGACATCAGAGATGATATACGGGTGCTCAGTGGAGACTGGGTACACTGGACGGACTCGCCGAGAACTCCCAGATGGTATTATACCTTACGTCAGATGGCAGTTCTCTGGTGACACTGGTACAGGTTAGTCTGTATATCCGAGATCGTCATAGAGTCTTGTGTGATTCCCACTGTGCTTTGATTTCCACCTTACCACGTCCAAGAGGGCGTGCAAAACGGTGGTTTTTGGGTACAGTCCCGAATCATATGGAGGCAATGAGCGATAGGAGGGGTTTCGTCTCTCCCGGTATAGGGAGTTGATGTTGCGTAGTGCTCGATTGGTTATAACAGGAAGTCCTTGGCCAAGGCTGTTTTAGGGATTTACTGGTAAGTGTTAACAGTAGTTTCTCAACCCGTTATGAGCCTCATATCGACATGACTTATCGAGTTATTGGGGTCTGACGTTTACCACCCCTAGACAAGATATGCGACATATCAGACAAACAGACCGGACTGTACGGTAGTGTTACTGGTTGGATTCACAGGAGTGTGAGCGGGCTTGCTCGTTGATCTTCTGATCGCTCAATACCCGGGTGGCCGTTACGTTTGGCAGACCGGTTGCGGCTTGTGGGTGTTTGATATGATCATCACCTACTGCCGGCGTATTGACGAGTCTTTAGAGTCCTACGCAGGGGTTTCCTGGCTCAAGCGAAACGAAATAGGAGCGCATATGAGATATGTGCGGGACCGAGAATAATACCAGTATGTAATACTGTATTCTATTCTCGCGATTTGTGACATTGATCGGTTGTATGCGATATAGCCGGGTTATCGGATCAAGTGTTGAATCGATAAGTTGTTACTATTGATATTAGTCGGTTATATGCAATATGACCGGATCGTTAAATCAAGTGTTGATTTAATGATTTAATGTATAATTATATATTTGATATATTACTTTGCATTAATTAGTATTGGTTCACTTAAGATTGATTTTCTCACTTGAATGTGCACATTGTTTATATGTGATATATGCAAGTGTACATGTTTGTATCATGCTTGATGATACATACAAGTTGTGTGTATGAGAACTAAACCAAATCAAGGTTAAATTAGGGTTTACTATTTTCCTAGCAAATAACAAAAGAATTGAGACTTTGGTCAAAGTTATCAAGCTTCATGAAGCTTGATAAGCATTGACAAAGTCAACCCTTTTATCATTTGTATAGGATATTAGTTAACCCAGCCTTTAACCTAATACTTTGGTTAATTCTCTACATGAGTTAAGCATGAGGTCTTAACTCAACCATGGTGCCATTATTTATTGGATAAGTTTCATTTGGATATTTATTGATATAGATAATTCTTTTCTTCTTCTTCTCCTTCATCAAGCTCCACAAAAGCTTGCTAGCTCCAATGGTGCCATGAGAAAAAGAGTGAGAAATCCAATTCTAAAGTGAACCCACTTCCTATTTCTTCATCCTCTACCACTTGCCATGTAGTATAGGGTGTTCTCTTCACAAAGTTTTTGACCAAGTGAAGGAATAGCTTGAGTTTGAGTCTCCTCGACGTAGATCATCTTCGGCCTCGAAGTCAACGACCTAGCCCGCTCATTTCTCCGACGAAACCATCGCTAGAGTCCGGGATCCCGATGATCGCAGCGGAGGGACGTCAACACGGAGCTAAAGAAGTGGAGGACCGGATCTACAAAGGTTGTAATCCCTTTCACTTAGTAGCAAAGTAGTTTGCTTGCATAGTTTTCGCCTAATATCTAGTTAACGATCTAGTTTAGGGTTTATCGGCACCAGAAAATTTTAATTTGGCATGGTTGATGCCTTGTGGAACCTCTTAAGTGTGCCTAGTAACCCTACATGGCCCGTGCCTACTACGTGGTCGAGGGAGAAATGTTTGCCGGGGAATCAGTCCAATGACCCCGCCGCGGTAAGGGTGGCGTCGTGGGAGCCCATCCCCCGTCCTGACATGCTGCTGTCCGAGAGGGTTCTGAGCTGGGCCGGGCTTAGCCCCGTTGAGTTCGTCGGTAAGTTAGGTTAGCTTTTTGGCTTGCGTTTGGCTTATGTCACTGATTTGTTGGGTATTTGTTTCGTGCAGGATCCATGGACTTCGACTCGCTCAAAGCCTCCATGCGCCAGCCGAAGCAGGCTACGAAGGCAGGGGGCGCCAGTTCCTGTCGCGCGAAGCCCGTCCCGACTCCTACTGCTCCGGTGGTGGTGCCCCGCGAGCGCTCGGGGGCGGATCCTGCCCCGGGTCCCAGCAGAGTGTCGGGCCGGAAGCGGGCCCTGATTCTGGAGGACCCGGCCTCGGAGGAGGAGATCGGCTCTTCCTCGGAGTCGCTCAAGAGGAGCTCCCGGGGACCTTCCCAGGGCCGGTCCTCGCCGACCGTGGTGAAGGAAGGGGGCCTTCGGTTTGTGGTGCCATCGGGGCTGTTCGTGGCGGACAGCCTTCTGCATGAGATAGAGGCCTCGACAGGAGGTAGAGTCCCCGGGGGGACCTTCAGGGCTCAGTTGGCGTCCATCGCTCAGGAGTCTGTGCAGGTAAGTTTTTTGGTTCATCGTGAGATTCAGTGCCTCCTTCATCTTTCTGACCTTTTTGCGTTTTCCAGGTTCTCCAGCACGTCGCCCTCGCCCTGCGTATGGAAGCCGAGGCGGTAGCCCCAGCGCTGGAGGCTGCGGGGCGGCTTGCCTCGCTGCAAAAGAGCTCCAGGCGGGAGCTAGAGGCAATGACGGCGAGGGTAGCCGCCTTGGAAGGTGAGTTGGAGGCCGGGAAACGGGAGGTGGCCCGGCACCGCGAAGCCGCCGTGATAGCCGAGGTCAAGCTCGAGGATGCCCAGGTGCTCGCCGGCAACCTGAAGAGGATGGTGAAGACCCTCCGAAAGGAGCTGGGGGCGGCGCCCGAGGCGGCCAAGTCGGCTGAATCGAGGCCGGTGGAGGGCTATAAGAAGTCGAGGGACTTCTATGACGACTTGGCCGTGGCTACGACCCGCATTTGGCACGACTCCCTCGATGCCGTTAAGGCCCGGATGCCGGAGTTTGCCGACGGAGATCTCCAGGCCGAGTTCCTCCTCGTGGATGCCGAAGTGCAGGGGGAAGAGGCTCCTGGTGAGGAAGCCGCCGAGGACCCCTCACGCTATGTGGTGGAGGTCGAAGACCTTGACGTTGTACCTGGCCCCGAGGTGTAGACCCCCCCGTTTTCCTCCTTTTTTTTTTGAATTTTGTAAGGCTGGGGAGCCCAAAAAATACCCTTTGTAAGGCTTTGTCTTTGGTAGTAATAAAAGTTTTCCTTTAGCTTCATCAAATCGCGCTCTACCATCTGTTTGTGAAGAATGCTCGTAAGATATATCTCTGCTTGCACCGTTGTGTTTTCATGTCAGGTTTGCCACTTGTCTAACGATCGCCCGTTGGGTTGATTTTGATCACTTGCCGACGAGTATGCCAAGCGCTGCTGAAGAAGTATCCCCATGGGCCCCGAAGTCGAGGGGAGGTCGTTTAGACCTGGATAGACCTGATGCCTCTCACTGGGGTCTCGGATCCTCTGCGGGTGACGGGCAGAACGCTGCTCACCATACTTGAGCCGAGCGTGAATGGGCGCCTGCACGGTAGCTCCATGGGGGGCGCCATCTTTTGACCTCTGTCAACGCGAGCATCGACCACCAGCCGGGGGTGACTGAGCAGGGTAGCTGCTCAGTTGCCTCTTGCGAGGGCTTTTTGATCCCTAGCGTTGCGGTAGGGAAGCTACCCGCCAGGGACGACCGAGCAGGATAGCTGCTCGGTTGCCTCTTGTGAGGGCTTCGACCCTTAGCGTTGGAGGGGCTATAAGAAGCCCACTAAGGATGACTGGGCAGCGAAGCTGCGCGGTTGCCTCCCGTCGAGGGCTTTGATCCCTGTCGGTTGTGGTAGGAAGTTACCAGTCGGGGATAGCCGAGCAAGGACTCGACTGCCTCTGGGAGAACTTTGGTCCTTAGCGCTGAAGGGTTGTAAGAAGCCCACTAAGTTCGACCGGGCAGTGAGGCTGCGCGGTTGCCTTTTGGCGAGGGGTTTGACCTCTGGGGTCGTGGGTAGGCAACTGCCAGCCGGAGTTGACCGAGCAGGGTAGCTGCTCGGTTGCCTCTTGCGAGGGCTTTGATCCTTCAGGACGGGGACCGAGCAGGGTTACTGCCTCTTGGCGAGGACTTTGATCCCTGTCGGTTGTGGTAGGAAGCTACCGGCCGGGGATAGCCGAGCAAGGACTCGACTGCTTCTGGGAGGACTTTGGTCCTTAGCGCGGGAGGGGCAGTAGAAGCCTACCAAGGATCCTTGGCCGGGCAGGGTTACTGCCCGGTGCCTCTTGGCGAGGGCTTTTGTCCTGAAGAATAGCCGAGCGAGGGATCCTCGGCCTCGATTTCCTCTGGGAGGGCTTTTTGATCCCCGGTGCTGTGGTAGGGAAGCTTCCTGCTGGGGATAGCCGAGCGAGGGATTCTTGGGCCCGACTGCCTCTGGGAGGGCTTTCTGATCCCTGGCGTTGCGGTAGGGAAGCTACCCGCCAGGGGTGACCGAGTAGGGTAGCCGCTGGGTTGAATCTTTGTTGGGTGCAGCTCGACCGTCCAGCTGTAGGCATGGAGAACAGGAACGGTCGCGGCAACAGTGCGCATAGCATGTGTATTGAATGCGGGGGGGGGGGGGAGGCGAAGCGCCAGGGGCGCGTCGCTTCGATTCCACCAGAGAAGGCATGATGACCACCGCGTGGCAGCGACTTTTGGGTGAAAGCGGGCGACTGTCAAGTTGTGCAGTGGGCTATATAAGGATGAAGGAGTACTGGTTCTTCCATTCTACATAAACAGGTCGTCGAAAATGCAAGACTTCCCGTTTACCATCCCCGACATCATCCACTTCGAAGACGTGTACCTTTACGACCAGAACTGCACCAAGGACACGGTGCAGCTGGTCTATAGGAGGATTGAGGACCACTTCGGCTGGCTGCTCCCCCGACGTTCCTCCCTGCTGCAGCTGCTGATGTACTCCATCTGGAGGGCGTCGCTGGGGATTTACAACCCCCTGTCCGAGCAGCTCTCTGACGAGGCCGTGGGCAAGCTGCGGTCTCTGAGGCACTTCGGCCTGATCTCCACGAACCGGCTGGTCCGCTCGGAGGCGCTCGTCCACGAATGCTACGAGCCGAGGCTTGAGATCGACGCGCGCGGGGGGAACCAGGGACATAGGTTGGACCTCGCGAGGCCCCGGCTGGCGGAGATCTTTACCGAGTACCACGAGCAGTGCTCGCTGCACCCCATTCCCCCATTGTTGTAATTTCCTTTTCTTTTTTTGCGTGTATGGCTGAGGAGCCCATAATACCTTTTGAATAAACAAGGTTTTTCTTTCTTTTTCGCAATGTTCCATTGATCTTTATTAAATTAACAATAGATCCTAGGAAAAGTTTACATTGCCCTAAAGAAAAGGTACAGGCTAGTAGATGATGTTATTGGCACGGCCCGAGCTCCCCGGAGGACTGTGGGCCTCCGTGCTTGGCGCAGGGTATGGGGCTCCCTGAGTTCTGTGCTGGCCGCCTGCCGAAACGAGCATGATCTGACCGATGGTCAGGTCAGCGGGAGGGCGTTGCTGCTCCTGCTCGCGGTCGGCCTGCCGTTTGTCCCTCAAATATGCGGCGAGGTGTCTCGATCGGATGAGCTCTTCGATGTAGTCCATGAGTTGCTTGCAATCCTCCGTGGCGTGGCCCAGTGTCCGGTGGAAAGCGCAGTAAGGGCCCCGGGTTCGTTTCGCAGCCTGACGCGGGATCGGAGGGAACTTGAAGAACCCATCATTCTGGGCCTCCTCTAGCAATACTGCGAGGGAGACGTTGAGGGGGGTATACTCTTGGAACTTCGGGTGGTAGGGCTGCTGACGCTCCGGCCTCTCCTCCCGAGCCCTCTTCTTCTGGTCGGATCGTTCTGCTCGGGGGAGGTTAGCGTTCACCTCGGATTCCAGCTGAACCTCGCGCTCGGTCCAGGCCTTGACCTCGGCCATGGTCTTAGGTTGCGCCAATGCGAAGGAGCGCAACCACTCCTTGTGCCTCAGACCAGATCTAAGCGCCGTGATGACAGTCTCGTCCCGGTGCTCGGGCACCTCGAGTAGGGCGTTGTAGAAACGGGTAATGTAGGCCTTGAACATTTTCTTGTCCCCACTCTTAAGCGTGAAGAGGTAGTCGACCGTGCGCTTCTGTCGATGGTTCCCAACGAAATGGACGAGGAACTAAGTCACCAGCTCGTCGAAGGTCGAGATCGAGCAGGGCTGGAGCCCCCGAAACCAGTCCCGACCTACACGGATAAGGGTGGACGGGAAGGCCTTGCACTGGGCATCGTCGGAGTGGTCTTGGAAGCTCATCCTCGCGGTGAAAGCATCCAAATGGTCTTTCGGGTCGGTTTTCTCGTCCAACAGAGAGACCTTTGGAGGCTTGTTACGTGAGGAGACGTGGACGACGAGCAATTCCTCGGTGAACGACTTTGTGAGCGAATCAGAGGCGTACTTAGCCCCGTCGCTTGAGAGGTGAGCCTCTCGGCGCATGCCCTCGATTTTCTTCTCGAGGGCATCGAGCCGACCATGATATCCCGAGGAACCAGCGCCTTGGGATCCCTGGCCTCTATTGCGGGTGACCTGCGTCTGGGAGCAGCCCCGGTTCCTCTCGATGAGGTGTCTCAGATCCCTGGGTGAGGTGGCTCTCGAGCCGCCGAGGTGAACCCCTTCTGTGCGGCCCCGCTGAGGGTGGTGGTGTCGACCATGCCTGTGGATAGGCGAGGTGACTGACATCTCCTCAGGAGGATAAGGGTCGTGAGGAGTCTCGGGGCGAGGCGTTCTGGCGACGGACCTGGGTGTGGAGCCATGGGGCGCCCAGCGGGCCTCAGGGGGTACCGGCTCGAAAGATCGGTGGCCAGGAGTCGTAGCCTGCTGGTGGTCAGCCGTCCAGACAGGGGCAGAGCCTTCTGGAGGCGGTGGAGCGGCGATCTGGGGCCCACGCCCGGCCGTTTGGACGCGGACGAGCGCCTCTACGAGGGACTGTAGTCGATCTATCCGGCCTGCGAGGGCGTTGATGATGGTCGCTGGAGGAGGCTCATCTCTGCCTTCGGTGAGTGGAAGGCGGCGGCTGGTACCGGGATCTTCAGGATGGTTGCTTGCCATGAGGGCGGAGATCGGAAGGCCAACTTTGTGTTTTGTGGAGTTAAGTTCCCACAGACGGCGCCAACTGATAGAGGTCCTTTTCGGGTCTCCGTCAGATGTTGTCTTCCGTCGATCTCCCGGTGGATTTTGGAGGTGATCTCCTGCTGCGTGTGGGTCTCAATGGGTTTTGAGGAGATTGATGATTTGAGGAGTTTAGCTCTGAGTACCTGCAAAGAAGTCCCGAGGTGGTTTGGTACCACCGAGGACCCTCCGACGATCAAGTTAGTACTAGATTCGAGCAGAGTAACGGCTAAGTGGGATAAAAAATGGCTTACTTGACCCCTCTGTGATGGGGGTTTATATAGTGGCGGCAGCACGCAGCGGCAGCACGCAGCAGCAGGCGCGAGAATCTCGCCGGCAGTTAAGCTCCCGACGTCACGCCCGTGTAAAGAGCGGATCGCCCGTTAGTGGGGATCGAGACGGCGTGGAACGCAGGATGTTGCTGGCGGAGAATCTGCGCATGGCGAGATTTGCGGAGCGGCGGTTACACCTGTGAGTGGTGGAGTTGGTCGGTCGGAGGGACCGAGGAAGTTGGCCTTGGCGGGAAAGCTTGGGAACGAGCGGGAGGGCCGAGGCATCTTGGTCCTGGGGTAGCTCGGTACGAGCTGAGAGGCCGAGGAGGCCAATTTGCAGGGGCTCTGAGGAGAGCCAGCCTGTGCTTGCAGGTCGGGTACAAGGGTGGCCTGGTCGGCCTCTGTGGGCCCTTTTTTCGGAGTTCTGGGATACGTCATCTGCCACGTGTCCTGATCTTGGAGATCACCGATGTTGAGTATCATCACATCCAAAATAAAATCAGTCTAAGCCACAACGCTCAATATTACAAGAGCACAATACCTAAAATTTCAAGCATAAAATTGCATCCCAAACCGAAAATTAGCGAAAAATTATATGCCGATCTCGATTTATAAACCGAGACGGATCTTTAAACCGAGATATATAAACCGAGACGGATCTATAAACCGAGACGGATCTTTAACATGATTCAACTTTAACAGAATAGAAACATATATAAAAATGGAACAAATAACAACAGAGATTTTTTTTAAGTTATAAATATAACAGAAATTAAAAAAAATCACAACTCACAATACTCTAAATAATATATCATATTTATAAATTTCCAGCTTTAGGATGTTATTTGCAGAGCACATAATAAAGGAGAGGGTTGCAAATTGAATGCAGAGGTGAGAATTAAATCAGTTTCGCGATACTTAATTTCTTACTTGTGCACCGACATGGTGCACCAATACACATAACTTCCTAAAACAATACGCATATGAAACAAATTAAATCAGTTTTGTGATACTTAATTTCTTACCTGTGCACGGACATGGTACACCAATGCACAGAACTTCGTAAAACAATACGCATATGAAACCGAATGCTTATAAATAACCCAAAATGAAATAGAACAGGAGAAAATTGGGCTCTTACTTTGTATTTAAGTTCCGACTACTCCAAATCTGATTCTCCAAGTGAAATTGTTGATGGATGGTTGCTTTCCCTCTTGTAAACAATGTTACCTGGCCAATTCCAAAGCAAGAATAAATCATTATCAAATATTAAATATATCAAAAATATATAATAAATCAATTTCACTTCAAACAAAAATGCATAAAAAAATCACCTCTGCTCTCCTGCACTGAGAATTGAGGATGAAGAAATGAAAAGGAGGGGTGTTTAACTATAAGGTGAGTATTCAAAAGATTTCGTAGAGAGAGTGTTGTTAAGAAGATGTGAAGGTTTTGTTAGAAAGCGAGATCAGTTGGGATGCGGGATCGGAGGAGATATGGGGAGCCGGGTTTTGTTAGAAACGAGATCAGTTGAGATGCGAGATATGGGGAGCCGAGTTTTGTTCGAGAAAAAAAAAGGTCAATTTGCTTTTAAGAATGTTATAGATTTATCATGGTATAAAATTTTTAATTCATGACTTTTCCGCAATTGAACCAGCATTCTTATTTCATATCAGAAACAGGTAAAAAAATTATTCCTAGTATTTTTCAAGATGTGAAATCTGAAGGCAGCCTATCACTTTGGAGACGAAATTTCTACCGTAAGAATTATTTCTAGTACCTGGCATGTCAACTTAGGGGAAAAATAAGCAAGAATAACGATAACTCGGAATGAATTTGAAAAAGGATTTTTTGTGTTTTGTTTTGAAAAGAGTGGTTTTCATTTTAATTTTTTTCGTTTTCTTTTACAACACCTGCAATAGGATTGCTCAAGAGGTTAAGACCAATATTTAACGATTAATGCATATCCAAAAAGAACCAATTAAATGTAACAAAAACAATGCTAAATAATTAATAAAAATATTAATATCTTTTCAGAATTGGGGAAAAGAGAAAAATCAACATAATTCAGGAATGCAAAGCTTAGCTTATGAATAAGAAAAAGAAATGTGATGATGCTCGGTATTGGCGACCTCTAAGGTTGCAACACGTGGCAGATGACGTGATAGGGCTCCTTTTCGGGCCTTCGTCAGATGTTTTCTTCCGTTGATCTCGAGGCGAACTCGACTGGTTATCCTTCGTTGCGTGTGGGTCTCAATGGGTTTTGAGAGGAGAAGGCGGGGTGAGGAGGCCGTCGCCGAGTACCTGCAAAGAAGTCCCGGGATGGTTTGGTACCACCGAGGACCCTCCGACGCTCAAGTTAGTGATGATATCCGAGCAGAGTAACGGCGTAAAGTGTAAAAAATGGCTTACCCGACCCCTCTGTGATGGGGGTTTATATAGCGGTGGTGGCACGCAGCGGCAGGCGCGAGAATCTCGCCGGCAGTTACGCTCCCGACGTCACGCCAGCGCAAAGAGCGGATCGTCCATTAATGGGGATCGTGAAGGCGTGGAACGTGGGATGTTATTGGTGTAGAATCTGCGCATGGCGAGATTCGCCGAGCGACGGTTACGCCTGTGAGTGGTGGAGTTGGTCGGAGGGACGAGGAAGACGGCCTCGGCTGAGGGCTCGGGGAAGAGCGAGGAGGCCGAGGAGTCTTTGTCCTGTGGCAGCTCGGGCGAGCTGAGGGGCTGAGGAGGCTAATTTGCAGGGCCCCCGAGGAGGGCCAGTTTGCGCTTGCAGGTCGGGCACAGGGGACCTGATCGGCCCCTGTAGGCCCTTTCTTCTGAGCCTTGGGACACGTCATCTGCCACGTGTCCTGATCTTGGAGGTCGCTAATATCGAGCGTCATCATTAGCCCCCCACTCTTGCTCTGTCCAGCCAGCGAGTCGGGTCAGGAGTGGACTGCCGGGCCCCCCGAGGTGAGCTCCTTCTCGAGGTTATGCCGGGATGAGTCCTCGAGCCGCCGGTTGTCTTTTCCGCTAGCGAATCGAGGCGAGATCTTTACATTTAAGGAGGGTACGCCAGTTCGTGCACTCTGCAGTCGAAGCGACGGTCCACGTGTCGAGCGCCAACTAGCTGATGTGACGTGCGTAGGTCTGCGGCGTTTGACGGGACGCGGCCAATCGCTGGGCTGCCACGTGGAGCGATCGGAGCCGCTGGGCGCAAGGGGCCGTTTCGGCTGGAGACGATGGGCGCCATTGGATGAGGCCGTATGCAGTAATAAATACGGGTGGGGCCGCCCTAGGGCCCTTACTCTCTCATATTCCTCATTCTCAAGCCCCAGCTGCTTGGTGCTCGTCTCCCCTCTCTCGTTCCCCACCTTTGAAGAGTTTCCTTCCCAGGTTAGATGTCTTCCCCTGTAGGATCAGTACACGTCGTAGGAGTAGATGATAGGGTTCCTTTAGATGTATCCGAGTCCCCTCGGGGAGCAGGGGCTGGGCCCTCTCCCCGAGGTCGTGAGGCGGGGGCCGCTTCCAGGGAGGAGGCGGTAGATGTAGCCCCCAGCACTCCATGCTGGGTGAGGCATGAGGACGAGCTCACCAATGCTCGAGTGTAACACTTTAGAATGTGTTTTGAGTAATTAAGCGAAAGAATGCGGTTTTTTAATAAAATTTAACCAAAACTGTTTTTATATATTTTATTTGAATTAATTAATATTTTATTAAATTATTTTGTGACATGCACACACTTGTGCATGTTAATCTAGGGTTTTGGAGATGTTAACCATGCTAGGATAACCATGACATTTTACTTTTTACCATGCCATATTATCTTTTACTTAAAAAGTTTACCTTTAAGATAAGTTTTATTTACATTTTCATTAAAAATAAAAAATGTTTTATTTTAATTAAAGAGAAGGATTTTAAAATTTGTGGCATGGGAGGCATAATGAATATGCAAGGTTGTCATGGAATCAAGGCATGAGTGGCATGAGTGTAAAGGAAGGGTAGGTATGGTGGAAACATGCATAAGTGTAATGAAGAATCATTAAAGAGAGAAGGAATTTGGCTATAAATACCCACCCTCACCCTCTACATTCTCTCATTCACAAAGCTTCAAAAAAAAAAAATAATGTTTATGTTGTCTTGGAGCATGGATGGACAGGAATTTAGTCAAGTTTTGGTGAGGTATGATTTTAGTCTTTTTCTGTTTTAAAAAAGTTGACAGAAACTGGTTCGGAGTGCGGCTCTGGAGTGCAGTCCAGAGCAGTTCTGGCTGTCGATTCTCGTTTTGTAATGCTTTCAATCTACTGTATGAAAATGTTATAATGCGGAACTCTATATCATAGTGAAGATAAATCTGTTATCTAACCAATGAAAGTGATTTCATTCATTTCTACTGTCGTTTACTATTTAAACTGTATTTTAAATCAACCGAACGTATAGCAGTCCCAAACAGGGACAGAACGTATACCCCTTTGTTTTTCAGTGCATAACTTCCAGTACACAATGGATATTATTGATCCGTATGATGAGTTGGAAACCTAACTGATAAACCTAAATTTTGTTCAACTATAGCGTCGCCTAATTTTGATCCCAACAGGGTGAAAACTGTGTTGCGAAATGGACATTCAGTTCAGAAACTGAAATTCCAGCAGCGAACACTTAAAATGAAACGACTGTAACTTGCGAACCCGAAATTCGATTGTACTGAAACAAATTTTGTTGAACTGCCGACAGAGTGTACTTGTTAACCGTATTTATGTAGTTTCGCTAAATTTTGAGCTTATGATATTACGCGATACGTGTCCGATTCAGTTCTGTGGTTCGAGTCAGTTCTGCGCATCGTGTCGGTTCTGCGTGTGCGTGTTTTTCAGTCGTGTCGCCTCATACGTTTAGTCACCGAGCCATCACTAAATAGTTTGTGTGAACTAAATCGTTAGTTAGGTGTCCGTGTCCGTGTGTTATCCTTAGTTTACTGATATTGGTAAGTATTGGCGTTATTTGTGTGATATTAGGATCGCAAGCAGGGACTTCAGACGAAGGACGGAAAGGAAAGGAGGTGATTGGATTCACCTAATTCAGGATTGTCTGGTGAGTAGATTTAACATCTACGGGGAAATCGCCTGTGTGGCGCTAAGCGCCAAAGGCTAGGATTCAAGTGAATTACTTTAAGTGATATGCCTATTGACCACACATAGATATAACCATAAATTGATCTAGTAATAATTAGTTCATCATATTTCATATTAATCATTGATATAATATTGATAGGACACTGCACCATTACAAACGGTTCATGTTGCACGAGCACTATATGTTACACACACACCGTTGGTAATTGCTATGTCACGCACACTATAGAAATGGCCTTAGATAAATATATTGAACCATATTCATGATTTGTAGTTAGATAGTTATTCTTGTATTAGTTCACATTATGATACTTACATTGATGTAGTAATATTTTTATATGATATTTTATTCGATATCATGGATTTGAGAAATCACAAGATACTTTCTAAAAACTGGGATTCGTTTATAAAAGTGTGGATTTCCCTTGATATGATCACATCACTTCCATATTGCATACATTGTAGTTCATGAATATATGCATTGAGATATTGTTTTCATGAGATTTCTGGATTTGAGAACCGTTGGTATATTTCAAGGAAAGCTATAAATTGTTTTAAACGCGGTTTCTCTTGATGTGATTTTGGGATGTCCACCATGAGTTTTCTCGGTTATGAGCTTGGTTTTCGAGACCCGATTCGAGGAGATGTGGGAACCGTCTGCGGGTACATGGTGGATCCGGTATGGTACCCCGGGACAAGAATGATATCGTGGTGTAGCCGATGAGCCTGGCAGAGGGCATACTACCTACCAGTGATTGGTTGGACTCGGCGGTTGTCCGGAGGATACCGGCCGGAGTCATGAGATATGGGTCGATTCGGAATGACGAAACCCAGAGATATGGACCGATTAGGAATGACGAAGTCCAGAGAGAGAGATATATAGATTTACGTGTCGATGCTAGACACGGTGTTTTTCATGATGTTTCGAGTATAGGTGTTGGACACTCAGGTTTTCCATGAGATTTACAGATGAGAGGGCCGGTCATAGTGACGGCGCCTGAGATATTGAGATTTACGTGTCGTTGATGGACACTGGATTTATTTTACTGATGTGATTATGTATGAGTATTATGTTTACCCCATACTCAGGTATTTATGATACATTCTCTACATATAGTCATTTACCAGATCATGATTTACCGCAGTTCATATTAACATATATACCTTATCATGACACATATGTGTTCCCCTCCGAAAGGCGGCCGCGCAGGACTGCTTGGTCCTGGCGCTGGGATTCGGGGCAGATGCTATTTGGTTTTATCCGTCCACCTCTCCGAAGATGCCAAGTTGATTTATGGCACCGTGTATCGAAGGTTTAGACGGATGCGGCCGATGTAGCAGACTTCGTCAGATTCCCCCTCAGGGTGAGGGGTTTTTGATTGTGGGGACGCTCTTCCCTGCAGGCGCAAGCCCCTGCAGTTAATTACGCCACCGCATCGCGGTAACAACTTTCTCCTTTTCCAGAATTTCACTTCGTGTCGTGTGTGTTTGTTTTGTTTGTGGTTGCCCGTGGATTGTATACGGAGACTGAGTAATGCCGTCGCCCGTAGGACGTGGATTAGTCCAAATCCGCATTTACTTAGATTTGGGTTTGGTGTTTTTAGTTTAAGGATGCATTAGTCGCGTTGCGGCTAAGATCGACTTAAACGTTCGTTAAGGATACGTTAGTCCTGTTTTAGACTAAGATCAACTTAACGTAGTGATTAATTTAATGTATGGCCATCAGGACTCGTCACCTCTCTGACGTCGTTGAAGGATTACAACGACAGATGTCAGAGGAGCTCGGAGATGTACCTTCGAACCAGAGTTGATTGGGAGTTTTATAATCCATTTGGATGTTTAAGGATACGTTAGCCGTATTTGGGGCTAAGATCAACTTAAACGGGACCGTTTAGATCCGGCAAAAGAGCGTTCGGAGGCTCTATTGTTCCAGTTTAGGGACATAGTGGTCCGTTCGCCAGTTTAGGGACGTGGTGGTCCATGCCAGTTTAGGGACGTGGTGGTCCGCATTCCAGTTTAGGGACGTGGTGGTCGATCGCCAGTTTAGGGACGTGGTGGTCCGATATTAGTTTAGGGACGTTTCGGTCCGATATTAGTTTAGGGACGTTTCGGTCCGATACTAGTTTAAAGACGTTTCGGTCCATTATTAGTTTAGGGACGTTTCGGTCCGGTATTAGTTTAGGGACGTTCCGGTCCATTATTAGGGACATAGTGGTCCGTTCGCCAGTTTAGGGACGTGGTGGTCCATCGCCAGTTTAGGGACGTGGTGGTCGATCGCCAGTTTATGGACGTGGTGGTCCGATATTAGTTTAGGGACGTTTCGGTCCGATATTAGTTTAGGGACGTTTCGGTCTGATACTAGTTTAAAGACGTTTCGGTCCGATACTAGTTTAGGGACGTTTCGGTCCATTATTAGTTTAGGGACGTTTCGGTCCGGTATTAGTTTACGGACGTCTCGGTCCGGTATTAGTTTAGGGACGTCTCGGTCCGGTATTAGTTTAGGGACGTCTCGGTCCGATATTAGTTTAGGGACGTTCCGGTCCGATATTAGTTTAGGGACGTTTCGGTCCATTTGGATGTGTGGTCGTTGGGACCCGTCACCTCTTTGACGTCGTTGAGGAATTACAACGATAGATGTCAAAGGAGTTCGGAGATGTACCCTCGAACCGGTCGTGAATTGGTTTAGGAGAGCCATTTTGCTCAATCAATTTAATTTAAGGACTTATAGCCAGGATTAGGTTAAGTCCAATTTTTTTATTTATTTTGGGCTTTGCCCGACTAGAAAATCAATCCAAACAGGGCTCTGCCCCTTTATTATTTTGCAATTTGATTTGGGTCAGGCCCTTTTAAATAATGGGTTGCATTTGTGCAGAACCTCAAGAATTTTTCAGATTTAAGAACAAAAGTGCATAACACTTTTGATCCAAATTTGGATCAAAGGAAAACAAGTTTTTCTTCTTGTTTTCCCTGATTTCACAGAACCAAGGGTTCACAACAAGTGCAAGACACTATTTATTTATTTTTATTGAATTATTCACTTTTTTAATCCTCTGTTCTTTAGAGATTTTTCTCTTCTTCAAAAGAAGTTTTTACCTTTTTTTTATGTTCTTGATTAATCTTCAAGAGTTCTTTCTCTTCTCTTTTTTTTATGCCAGAAGTTGATTCTTCCAGTTGATGCCCATCGAATGAGGTCTGGGGTCCTATTTATAGTGCTCACAAATTTGTTGAATTTGTTAACAAGATCTTTTCTGAGTGATTTTGGGAATTTTCCCACCGCTGGATCTTTGATCCAAAGGCAGAAGAAAATCTTCTGGTTTTGGAAAGAACAGAAAAGATTTCATAAATTTTAATTCTGTTTCTGCGCAACTCCCCAATGAATGACACGTGTCGCGCAGTGGAAGGCTTGCGCAACAGTGCTTGCGCAATTGCGCAGACACGTGTCGCGCAGTTGTGCACTTGCGCAACAGTGCTTGCGCAACTGCGCAGACACGTGTCGCGCAGCGGTGCACTTGCGCAACAGTGCTTGCGCAACTGTACTTGCGCAACTGCGCAGACACGTGTCGCGCAGCGGTGCACTTGCGCAACAGTGCTTGCGTAACTGCGTAGACACGTGTCGCGCCGCCATGCACTTGCGCTGTTGTGCTTGCGCAACTGCGCAGACACGTGTCGTGCTGCCGTGCGCTTGCGCAGTTAAGTGTTACTTATGTTTTTAAAGAGCCTTACTCTGATCGGACGTGCCGCCTTGGGTGTTGTTCTGATGCATCAACTTCTAACACGTGGCGCATTGCGCACAGCGCAGAGGATCTGAAGCGTTGCTTCATTTATTAAAGTTTAAATTTTCAAAGCAAAGCTTTTGCTTCTGATTGGGGGAAGATGAAGCGTTGCTTCATCTCCCGCCTTGGAATTTGAACAGAGCTTTGCTCTGATTGGGGTAAACAAATGCCCCCCCACCGTTGCGCTTACGTGGCCTCCAAACGCGAGCGCAACGGTGGTAGAATCCCAACCGTCGCGGCAGCCTTTGGAAGTTGGAAGGGCACTTAGTGCCTATAAATAGGACCTTTGGTCCTTCACAGATGATCATCATCTCCAAAAATTTTATTTTCAGAACCTCAGAGCCCTGCTCTTTATTTTCAAGAACTTCAAAAGTTAGACTCTTAAAACTTTTAGGTGAAAATTTTAATTTGAATTAAATTAAATTATATTAATTTTCATTGACAGAGCCTTGCTCTCAATAGATCCCTGATCTAAAGAAGACCCATTTAGGGTTTCATTTACCAGAGCTTTGCTCTAAAGGGGTCTAAAGAGGATTAAGGATAACCCTGTTAGGGTTCCATTAATAGAGCTTTGCTCTCCGAAAGATTTTCATTTATAATTTCTTGATTCATTAATGGAGCTTTGCTCCTTTTAAATTATATAACATAACTTTTAAGGGTTGCTGATTATTGTCGATCTTCTTTTACAGGAACAATGGATGCCCATATGTATGCTCTTAACGAGATCATCTCTTATGGGGACATCCGCCGACTTGGCCGCTCTCAAAATCGAGAGTTCACAGACGCGGAGTGTGCTGAAATCATGAGCCGCTTCGACGCATACAACGGTCCCCTGCTTCCCCGGCGTTCCTCCCTTCTTAAGCTTATCGTGGGAGCCATCTGGGAAGCGCTTCCCCTGTTCTGTTCCGGTGTGCCGCTTAGGGCGCTGGATGCCGCTGAGGATAAGGTGCACTCGGTGTACCTGTTGAACTTTATCTCAAAGATACGGCGAGACAGTCTCATCGATCTCTTGCACGAGGTCTTTCAACAGTCTGCCATACTCGCCGCTTATCGGAGGGTGGAAGACATCAGAGGGGACCCTGACGCTTGTGCTCGCGAGAGAAAGCATATTAGGATGGTCCGCAAGGCCTGGAAAGTCATAGATAGGGTTGCTTTCGAGTTCCTCAATCCATGTCCTGGGTTCGAGGTTATTCCCTTGTAATGATGTTTTTTGTTTATTGCTTTTATGACTGTAAGAACTTTGGGCAATATTAATGGAAATTTTTATCCCAGCTTGTCTTTATTATATATCTTTGTCCTGAGTCTTTTTGCCCATGCATGAATGAATACGTCTTGAACGCTTGATCAAACGTAAATCGGGTGCTCTTTCTGTTGCTTTTCCTCTTTCTCAGCATGTCGTCACAATTAGCAGGTAATAGAGTAAGGTTCTTGATTTCCTCATGAGATAGCGAGGGCTTAGGCCGCAGGTTCAGATCTGCTGCCTAAGACTTTTCAACTCTATGAGCCGTGAGGGTCTCATAGAGACTTTTCTCCCTACGGATCGAGATGATCTCGTAGGCGGGTTTTCCCCCTTAGGAATCGTGAGGATTCCTGAGTGTGGTTTTCTCTTGTAAGTCGTAAGGATCCTACAAGAGAATTTTTCCCTCTTACGAGTCGAGAGAACTTGTAAGCGGTTGTTTCCCTCCTTGTCGAAGTTCGACGTTGGAGAGTGAGACCCGTGGATGGTATGCAAGAGACCATTTTGGGCCAACTTACGGGGTCCCAATGCTTAGGAAATAGGCTTCTTTTATGCCCACATCCCAAGGCTTTATCTCACGAGTCGAGCCGACTCGACAATTTTTCACAAGTCGAGATGAATCGAACGTTTCTCGCAAGAACATCTTAACGTCGCATTTAACCTCTGCTCTTTACGACAGAAGCCCGTTAAGGTTGGTGGTACTTAGGGTTTTGGCCATCGTACCGTCGCATAAGCTGATATAGTCCTCGATAGGCAATCGTGCTGTTCGAGTAGCCCTGCGACTGCCGTGTCTCTGATCCCTTCGGGGGCTGGACAAGACGTCTTCAAGCAATCCTCCTTGGCAGTTTGACCGTCGGAAGAGCAAGCGCTAGGAATTTGCCATGCCGCTTTTTACTTGAGGTTAGGCTCATTTTGGAGAGCCCCGATGAGTCATAACCACTCCGCGCTGGTGTGGGATGATCTCCGATAGTCTTTCAGGCTTTATATGACTTGCCGTTAAGACCCTGAAGCTAGGAATTTGGCCTTTACTTCGTTTGCTGGCATTGCGTCCTCTGTATCGAGACGAATGTCATGGTGGGAACTAGGGATTTTGCCGTGGCTCTGTTTGTTTGATGACGTTGCGTCTGCTGTATCGAGACGAACGTTGGGGTGACATCTAGTCTGCTGTATCGAGACGGACGTCGAGGTTGTCTCTAGGTTGCTGGTGAACCGTCGAGGTTTGGAACTAGGGATTTTGCCGTGGTTCCATTCGCTTAATGACGTTGCGCCTGCTGTGTCGAGACGAACATTGGGGTGACATCTCGTCTGCTGTATCGAGACGAACGTCGAGGTGGTGACCACTCTGTGCTGATGCGAGACGATTTCCGATTATCTTTCCGGTTTTATGTGAGTTACCGTAAAGACGTTGAAGTTAGGAATGTGGCCTTCGCTTCATTTGCTTTGTCATGTCTGAATCCTTGCTGGAGGAAGAACGCTGAGGTTGACATTTCTTCTACTGTATCGAGACGAACGTCATGGAGGTGACCACTTCATGTGAGATGGTCTCCGATTGTCTTTCCGGTTTTATGTGAGTTACCGTCAAGACGTCGAAGTTAGGAATGTGGCCTTCGCTTCGTTTGTTTTGGTGTGTGCAAATCCTGTTGGAGGAAGAACGCTGAGGTTGACATTTCGTCTACTGTATCGAGACAAACGTCATGGAGGTGACCACTTCATGTGAGATGGTCTCCGATTGTCTTTCCGATTTTATGTGAGTTACCGTCAAGACGTCGAAGTTAGGAATGTGGCCTTCGCTTCGTTTGTTTTGGTGTGTCCAAATCCTGTTGGAGGAAGAACGCTGGGGTTGACATTTTGTCTGCTGTATCGAGACGAACGTCAAGGTGGTGACCACTCTGTGCTGGTGCGAGATGATCTCCGGTTGTCTTTCCGGTTTTATGTGAGTTACCGTAAAGACGTTGAAGCTAGGAATGTGGCCTTCGCTTCGCTTGCTTTGTCACGTCCGAATCCCTGCTGGAGGAAGAACGCTGGGGTGACAACTCGTCTGCTGTATCGAGACGAACGTCGAGGTGGTGCTCACTCTATGCTGGTGTGAGATGATCTTCGATTGTCTTTCAGGCTTTATATGACTTGCCGTCAAGACTTTGAAGCTAGAAATTTGACCTTTTGCTTCATTTACTTGTACTGCGTCTGCTGTATCGAGACAAATGTTGTGTTGGTGCTGGGATTTTGCCATCACTCCGCTTTGCTGACCATGGGGTCTTTTATTAGCTTTGCATGTACATCCTGCTGGACTGCGAAGGAACGCCGTTGTTGGTCTCTAAGTTGTCGATATTGACGTCGAGACCCTGAAGTTAGGGACCTTCCTTTGCTTCATTTGTTGACATCGTGTCTGTAATATTGCGACAAATGTCGAGATGGTCTCTAGGTTATCTATGAACCGTCGAGATTTGGCTTCGCTTTCTGGTGGAGCCTGTTAGGAAGGTATGGTTCCCTCTTTATCTGTGCCCCTGAATTGTATACAGGGATCAATGTGATTTCACCTGTAGGGCAAAAAATTTCATTCTTTCATTTTTTTTATTCTTTCCGCGATGCTCTATCATTTCAGCTTTTATATCGCGAAGGTCGCGATTGCCCAATCATTTCGGCTATTTTTCGCGGTGCCCAATCATTTCGGCTGTTTACTTTATTTTTACTCGCTGATTTTTATTGCGAGTTGCCCAATCATTTCGGCTGTTTATTTTATTTTTACTCGCTGTTTTTTATTGCGAGTTGCCCAATCATTTCGGCTGTTTATTTTATTTTTACTCGCTGTTTTTTATTACGAGTTGCCCAATCGTTTCGGCTGTTTTGTATACATACATTTTTACTTGCTGATTCTGTTTGCAAGTTGCCCCATCATTTCGGCTATTTCGTATGCATTTTTTTTGGGCTCGCTGATTTTATTTTAATTTTAATTTTTTTTGTTTTTGTTTTTGCGAGTAGGGAATTTGGGGTCTGATACCAATCTTGGCATCAGTATCGCTGCGACTGGAATATTACCAGGAGCGAATCATCATTTGCCTTGAAAGGACTTGGAATTTGATACCAGTCTAGGCATCAGCATCGCTGCAACTGGGATATTGCCAGGAGCGAATCATCATCTGCCATGAAAGGACTTGGAATTTGATACCGATTTAGGCATCAGCATCGCTACAACTGGAATATTGCCAGGAGCGAATCATCATTTGCCTTTGTCGATCCCGAACAAAGGTGGCTTAGTAAACAGGATTAAGGGTTCTGTCGGCTAAGGCTTTTGACTTCATGAGCCGTAAGGGTCTCACAAAGGTATTTCTCCCTACAAGTCGTGAGGATCTTGTAGGTGTGTTTTCTCCTTGGGAATCGTGAGGATTCCTAAGTGCATGTTCTCTTGTAAGTCGTAAGGATCTTACAAAAGGGTTTTCTCCTTATAAGTCGAGAGGACTTACAAGTGTTGTTTGCTGTACAAGCATATCCCTAGTCACGGATGGGACTTTGTTAGGGAAATATTTATTCGTGCCCGTGGATTGTATACAAGGGTCATTATGAGCCGCTTGTAGGGCAATATCGAAGGTTGTGGGGGTTGCTTAAGAACAGGTTAAGGTTTCTGCAACTTAAGACTTTCAAATCTTATGAGCCGTAAGGGTCCCACAAGAGAGTTCTCCTTACGAGTCGTGAGGATCTCGCAAGTGTATCTTCTCCTTCGGAATCGTGGGGATCCCTAAGTGTGTTGTTCCTTTGTGAGTCATAAGGATCTCACGCAGGTGGTTTCTCCTTATAGGGTCGAGAGGACCCTATAAGTGTTTCTTAACGAGGTTGCGCCCTTTCAGGTTTTCACAAACACTCGCCGGTAGCCCTGCTGTTTTTACTCACGGAGCCCTTTCGGGTTTTCATCCGTGCCCATTTTGCTTGTGGACATACCGTTTTTTTTATTCTCTTTTTTTATTCTTTTTTTATTCTTTTCTTTTCTTTTTCTTCTTCTTCTTTTTTTAAACGAGGTCGCGCCCTTTCGGGTTTTCACGAACACTCGCCGGTAGCCCTGCTGTTTTTACTCACGGAGCCCCTTCGGATTTTCATCCGTGCTCATTTTGCTTGTGGACATACCGTTATTATTATTTTTTATTTTTTATTTTTTTTAACGTCATCCTGAAGATGCTGCGGGTTGGGAGTAGTTTAACGACGTTTCGGTCATTTGCAAGTTTTTAGGACATTGCGGTCCATCATTAGTTTAAGGACATCTCGGTCCGTTGTTAGTTTAAGGACGTTTCGGTCCGTTGTCGCCGTATTTGAGGCGAATATCTGGTTTATTAACTTTTCGGTCTATGAGTCCTTCTCCATGAATGAACATGATGCCCCCGGCGTATCCATCTTCTTCGGAGCGTGCGGTTGTGGCGGACTCACCTTCCAGTTCTCAGACAGCGCAAACTTGCCCTGTTGGTATTGGTCTTCAACCCAGTTTTTAAAGACGTAGCAGTCCTCGATCAGGTGACCTACTGTTTGGTGGTAAGGGCAATAATTAGGATTATTAATATCGCCTGGCCGCAACGGACGTTTTGGACCCGTCAGATTGATGAGTCTGTTGCACACTGCCAGCTCGAACAGTCCCTTTGTTTTATCTGGCGGAAACGAGTAAGGACGTTTCAACTTTTCTTGGAGGGATTGCCGCTTGTTGCTTTGGCGAGCAACCGGTCTAGGGTCACCTGATTGTTGTTGAGCGCTGGCGACGAGGGCCATTTTTCCTTTTCCTTTATTCTTTTTGTTCGGTCCCTTGTTTACGGGGCCGAGATTTTTTCCAAGTAGCATGCGATTGCACGGCTGAACGTTCTCGCAGCTTCTCAATTCCTTTGTTTTTGAAATAGATTCCCCGAGGGAAGAGTTGGGGGTAGGTTCTTCGTCAGAGTCGCTTCCAAAGGTGATAATTTGTGATCCCTTGAAGTCGGCTATATGACAGTCGGCGGCGGCTCTTTTGCGCTCATCTATCGCATTTTTCCGATGTCCACAAGCTTCACACTTTGTCCTGTCGAAGTGTCGCCTTTGAGCGACATACCCTTGCCACCAACAGTTAAAGGATTCGCAGTCTTCGGTAGGATGTATGATCTTCTGATGATATAAACAGAAGTTAGGGTGCATCTCTACCTCAGAGAAAGAATTTTCTTCAGAGGGCGGTAGCTTCATTCCTACTGATAGAGCTTTGGTGAACCGTTTCCTCGTCTTGAATTTGTTTTTACCCGCAGTGTGTGGCTTTTGATTTGACGGGAATACCTTGGTTCTTTCCAGTATGGCCATTTCATGCTCTTGATTGGCTTTTGCTTTCAGACGAATTTCATTTAGGAAGGCATCGATCAACTTGTCTGACGGCCGCGGAATTTCTGTTTCAGGGTCCGCCATTGATTTCTCAGCGCAAGGATCCTCCTCATCATCCGTCAGTGAATGAGAAATCACATGACAAGTCGCTACGCAGTCTTCGGATTCATCCGATAAGTTTTCTCCATCGTTTTCATCCTCGACGAAAGAACAAGTTGCCCCCGGCGTGTCCGTCTTCTTTGGAGAGTGCGGCTGTGGGGGGTTTACCTTCCAGCTTTCAGACAGCGTGAACTTGCCTTGCAGGTATTGATCCTCGATCCATCCCTTAAAGACGAAACAATCCTCAATCGGGTGACTTACCGTTTGGTGGTAAGGGCAATAATTGGGATTATTAAGATCGCCTGGCTGCGACAGACGCTTTGGACTCGGCAGATTAATAAGTCTGTTGCGCACTGCCAGCTCAAACAGTCTTCTCGTTTTATTCTGCGGAAACGAGTAAGGACGTCCCAGCCTCTCTTCGAGGGATGGGCGTGGGCGCACGTTGTTTTGGCGAACGACCGGCTTTGAGTTGTTCGACCGTTGTTGAGTATTGGCAACGAAGGTTGCCTTCCCTTTGCCCTTTTCATTCCAAGGCTCTGTCTTTGAAGAAGAGGCCTATGGCCCATCTGGTCCATTTGGGCTAATTTTTCAATCAAGGCCTGGAAGGTGGTCGGCCTGAAGAACATCATGAATTGTGAGATGGTCGCCTGCGGATCGAGAGTGCCCACAAACATGCCTACCGCAGGTGCCTCTTCTATGCGTTGTTCGCATTTCGACCATAGGTTCCGCCATCGTGTTGCGTATTGGACCCACGTTTCGCCGGGCCTTATCCTGGCATTTATCAGTGCTGTGATCGGGGTGCGTTCACTAGCACTTGCGAATCTTTTTGTAAACAGCAGTTCCATCTCCGCAAATGTTTTGACAGAGTCGTTAGGTAGCTCCGAATACCATTCAAAGGCCGTTTCTGCTAAGCTGCCGACGAATTGACGTAGCAACAATTTGTCATCGCCTCCAGTATTGCCGCATAAGGCCCTGAATTGAGCGACATGCTGATGCGGATTCCCTGTCCCTTTATATACGTGGAATTTAGGGATCGTATATCCTGGCGGGTAACTGATTTGGTCATACCAGCTCGGATACGGTCGTCCGGTTCTAACAATTTGCCCAGCCGCTTCATTCTCCTGATGAACCCGGATCTGCTGGGCTATATATTCGTCTAGGTCAACTTTGGAGATTGCCTCCTCCTTGGCTGTTGATAGAGCCGGCGGAGGATTTGACGTTTCTCCCCTGTCGTCTTCAAGGACGATCGGAGGATCTTCAGCAGGAGGGTCCGGCTGTTACATCATCCCTACCATATCTTGGAAGAGGAGCGCCATCTGCTTTATGTTAGCCGCTTGCTCTGCAGCTTCTTTGTCCCTCTTTTCAAGCACTCTGCGTAAAAAGTCAGCGTCAGTTTCTTGTTCTTGATGCTCATCCGAAGACGTTTCAGAGCTTTCTTTTGGCTCAGTGAGTGCAACCATTGTAGTCATCATTTCCTGAAGCTTTTGTTGTTGCTCCTGGGCTTTCGTCACGGATCGGGTGAGCGGTCGGTAGCCCGTAGAAGTGCGGCTTTCCTCCTTTCCAGAAGCCATATAAACAGTGTGCACCACCATGCCCCCAGACATGGGGCGTTTGTGTTCGGTGTCTTTGCGATTTGCCGAAGACACAGGGGCTTTTTGCGGCCTCCTTTTTTGAGTGATTGGAGTTAAGGGAGCCGTTGTAATGGGCACCCAAGTAGCTTTTGCTTTTTGTGGTTTGACAGAGTAATCCTTCCCCTGCCGAACCTTCATCTTTTTCTGTCGTCGGAGGCAGTCTTGATCGATCACCGACTCTTGGACCTGTCGCCAGACTTTGTAAATTTTAGAGGACAGCCGTTGAGGGGGCTGCTCTAGCTTCTTCTCTGGAATATTCTTCACAGATGAATGAGTTCGCTTTAGCACCGCAGTAGGAGAGTTTTTGCGTACCGAGTTCAGCAACTCAAAGCTGTTCCTAGTTGGAACAGCAGTATCGATCTCCACCATTAGAGTTGGAGGAGTAAGTCCAAAGGGGGAGTTGCCCCCAGCCTTCTTCACTCGGCGCCAGTAGCGACGTCGGGCATGTCGTGCTGATGGAGTTGTTTCAGCTATAGGGGTGACCTCCTCATGCCCCCTGTGTTGGTCAGAATACACCGGTACCAGCTTTTTAAAGATCGACGTCCGTTGAACGGGGACGGCCAACTTGTCAGAAGCGGACTTCTGAACATGGGAAGCAACCTTGGTGATTTTTCCAGGAACGTGAGTTGGAATGGCTATCCGCTTCGGGATAACGCCTTCTGGTATGGCAGGCTTCTTCATGAGCCTGTTAGAGCTCTGGCCTAGTCCGCTAAAAACTGAAGCAGTGGAGTTGGACGACCCGTTGAGAGGGGTCGCAGCAGTGGTAAGTCGATCGAAGACCGACTTCTTTGGAGCTTCTTGCAATGTCATTGGGGCGTTGAAGCTCGTTGGTGGGAGCATGGTCCCAAAAAATAGTCCAGTGGTAGCTTGAGCCATCTGCTCCACCGGCATTTTGAAAAGGGAGGCCGCTTGGGGCCCATAAGTCACTCCTCCAGCAATGACGGAGTGAGAGTTATCGCTGCGGACGGTGCAGTTCGAAGCCATCGATTTTCTGTTTTCTGCATAGAGCAAGACACCAAATCTTAGTACCTTGAATCCACAGGCAATCACAGCAAAGCGCGATTTGTTCGCGAACACGACACACGAAGTGTGGAGTGGAAAGAGAAAGAGGTCCTACCGGGCGTGCCAGAATCTGTTCCCCTCCGAAAGGCGGCCGCGCAGGACTGCTTGGTCCTGGCGCTGGGATTCGGGGCAGATGCTATTTGGTTTTATCCGTCCACCTCTCCGAAGATGCCAAATTGATTTATGGCGCCGTGTATCGAAGGTTTAGACGGATGCGGCCGATGTAGCAGACTTCGTCAGATTCCCCCTCAGGGTGAGGGGTTTTTGATTGTGGGGACGCTCTTCCCTGCAGGCGCAAGCCCCTGCAGTTAATTACGCTACCGCATCGCGGTAACAACTTTCTCCTTCTCCAGAATTTCACTTCGTGTCGTGTGTGTTTGTTTTGTTTGTGGTTGCCCGTGGATTGTATACGGAGACTGAGTAATGCCGTCGCCCGTAGGACGTGGATTAGTCCAAATCCGCATTTACTTAGATTTGGGTTTGGTGTTTTTAGTTTAAGGATGCATTAGTCGCGTTGCGGCTAAGATCGACTTAAACGTTCGTTAAGGATACGTTAGTCCTGTTTTAGACTAAGATCAACTTAACGTAGTGATTAATTTAATGTATGGCCATCAGGACTCGTCACCTCTCTGACGTCGTTGAAGGATTACAACGACAGATGTCAGAGGAGCTCGGAGATGTACCTTCGAACCAGAGTTGATTGGGAGTTTTATAATCCATTTGGATGTTTAAGGATACGTTAGCCGTATTTGGGGCTAAGATCAACTTAAACGGGACCGTTTAGATCCGGCAAAAGAGCGTTCGGAGGCTCTATTGTTCCAGTTTAGGGACATAGTGGTCCGTTCGCCAGTTTAGGGACGTGGTGGTCCATCGCCAGTTTAGGGACGTGGTGGTCCGCATTCCAATTTAGGGACGTGGTGGTCGATCGCCAGTTTAGGGACGTGGTGGTCCGATACTAGTTTAGGGACGTTTCGGTCCGATACTAGTTTAAAGACGTTTCGGTCCATTATTAGTTTAGGGACGTTTCGGTCCATTATTAGTTTAGGGACGTTCCGGTCCGATATTAGTTTAGGGACGTCTCGGTCCGATATTAGTTTAGGGACGTCTCGGTCCGATATTAGTTTAGGGACGTTTCGGTCCGTTATTAGTTTAGGGACGTTCCGGTCCGATATTAGTTTAGGGACGTTTTGGTCCATTTGGATGTGTGGTCGTTGGGACCCGTCACCTCTTTGACGTCGTTGAGGAATTACAACGATAGATGTCAAAGGAGTTCGGAGATGTACCCTCGAACCGGTCGTGAATTGGTTTAGGAGAGCCATTTTGCTCAATCAATTTAATTTAAGGACTTACAGCCAGGATTAGGTTAAGTCCAATTTTTTTATTTATTTTGGGCTTTGCCCGACTAGAAAATCAATCCAAACAGGGCTCTGCCCCTTTATTATTTTGCAATTTGATTTGGGCCAGGCCCTTTTAAATAATGGGTTGCATTTGTGCAGAACCTCAAGAATTTTTCAGATTTAAGAACAAAAGTGCATAGCACTTTTGATCCAAATTTGGATCAAAGGAAAACAAGTTTTTCTTCTTGTTTTCCCTGATTTCACAGAACCAAGGGTTCACAACAAGTGCAAGGCACTATTTATTTATTTTTATTGAATTATTCACTTTTTTAATCCTCTGTTCTTCAGAGATTTTTCTCTTCTTCAAAAGAAGTTTTTACCTTTTTTTTTATGTTCTTGATTAATCTTCAAGAGTTCTTTCTCTTCTCTTTTTTTTATGCCAGAAGTTGATTCTTCCAGTTGATGCCCATCGAATCAGGTCTGGGGTCCTATTTATAGTGCTCACAAATTTGTTGAATTTGTTAACAAGATCTTTTCTGAGTGATTTTGGGAATTTTCCCACCGCTGGATCTTTGATCCAAAGGCAGAAGAAAATCTTCTGGTTTTGGAAAGAACAGAAAAGATTTCATAAATTTTAATTCTGTTTCTGCGCAACTCCCCAATGAATGACACGTGTCGCGCAGTGGAAGGCTTGCGCAACAGTGCTTGCGCAACTGGGCAGACACGTGTCGCGCAGCGGTGCACTTGCGCAACAGTGCTTGCGCAACTGTGCTTGCGCAACTGCGCAGAGACGTGTCGCGCAGCGGTGCACTTGCGCAACAGTGCTTGCGCAACTGTGCTTGCGCAACTGCGCAGACACGTGTCGCGCAGCGGTGCACTTGCGCAGACACGTGTCGCGCCGCCGTGCGCTTGCGCAGTTGTGCTTGCGCAACTGCGCAGACACGTGTCGTGCTGCCGTGCGCTTGCGCAGTTAAGTGTTACTTATGTTTTTAAAGAGCCTTGCTCTGATCGGACGTGCCGCCTTGGGCGTTGTGCTGATGCATCAACTTCTGACACGTGGCGCATTGCGCACAGCGCAGAGGATCTGAAGCGTTGCTTCATTTATTAAAGTTTAAATTTTCAAAGCAAAGCTTTTGCTTCTGATTGGGGGAAGATGAAGCGTTGCTTCATCTCCCGCCTTGGAATTTGAACAGAGCTTTGCTCTGATTGGGGTAAACAATATGTAGAAATGGTTGTTTATCGTACATACATGTGATTACTTGTACGATGTTATTTACTTCTCACGATTTGGCAACTCACCCCCGTTGTGCCACAGCATTTGTGCAGGTTTGATCTGCAGTTTGGAAGCGTCAGGCTTCTTATTACATCTTTCTCGTGGATACCGCTACTGTTGGGTTGAGACCCTTCTTTTTGGTATGTGGATTTGTGCGGTTATCCATTATTTCCATTCATGTATTTTATTTGTATCTAGTACTCTCCATCTACTATTCACCTGTATTGACTTAGAGACTGAGAGGTTCGGTATTTGTACCTTATGTGACTTTGGTTGTTGTGCTCGTATGAGCCGGATTTGATTCATATTTCGTTATTTCTTCGCTATGGCGACATTTGTACACATGTTGTAGTTGTGTTTCATTTCTATGATTTGTATCATTCAGGATTGATTTTTACAAAGGAGATGCTGCCGAAATATACAAAGGAAAAAATGAAACTTTAAGTTTTTCTACGATTTTTAAACTAAGATTCTAAATGTTTTAACTAATCTTTTAAACAAATGTTTTTAAGCTTTATCACTCTAATCTTTTCATGGTTTAGATTACTGGGTTTCGGCTTACTTGAGTTACGTTACGCCTTTAGACGTCACGTGATTTAAGTGCCGGTTACGTTCCTAATTTGGGTCGTGACATCGAGCTCGCTTCCACATTCCCCCGCGCTACACGCTTCGTCTGGCCGAGGAAGGAGAGAAGGAAGACCAGGTACGGGACAGGGAGATTGCCCTGTATTTGGAAGCTTTTTGGGGCGGAATGCGCTTGCCCTTCTCTCCTGAGGTCGTCGCTGCTCTGAATTTCTTCGGCTTGGCTCCCGGCCAGTTAGTGCCGAACGCGTGGAGGATCCTCCTTGGGTTCCTGATCCTCCTGAGGCTGCAGGCGATTCCTTTCAGCCTTTCCCTTCTCGATTCCTCCCTTGATTTTAAGAGTCACCCCGGCGGTCGAGTTGGCGACCCGAGGTGGGTTTATTTTACTTTTAAGAAGCGGCCCGGGATCGCCGCCGGGGCTGGGGTGGTGGCCTTGCCCTCCTCCATTCACGACTGGAAGAAGAAGTTTTTCTTCATCTCCCCTCCCGAGGGCGAGGACTGGCCGGTGCCCACCAAGTGGTCGAGGGAGAAGAGTCTGCCGGGGAACCTGTCCGACGACCCCGCCGCGGTGAGAGTGGCGTCATGGGAACCCATCCCTCGATACGACATGCTGCTGTCCGAGAGGGTTTTGAGCTGGGCCGGGCTTAGCCCCGTCGAGTTCGTTGGTAAGTTAGGCTTGCTTTCTGGGTTTATGTTTTACTCGCGTTGTTGATAAGTGGGGTGTTTGTTTTGTGCAGGATCCATGGACTTCGGCATTCTCCGAGATGCTATGCGCCAACCGAAGCAGCCTGCTAGGGCTGGGGGCGCCAGCTCTTCCCGGGCGTAGGCTGCCCCCGCTCCCACCACCCCGGTGGCGGTGCCCCGAGGATGCTCGGTGGTGGATCCTGCCCCGGGCCCCAGCAGAGTGTCGGGCCGGAAGCGGGCCCTGATTGTGGAGGAAATGACCTCAGAAGAGGAGATCGGCTCCCCCCCGGAGACGCTCAAGAGGTGTTCCCGGAGACCTTCCCGGGGCCGGTCTTCGCCGACCGTGGTGGAGGAAGGGGGCTCCGGTTCACGGTGCCGTCCGGGCTGTCGGTCGCGGACAACCTCCTCCACGAGATAGAGACCTTGGCCGGGGGTCGGGTTCCCGGGGGAACCCTCAAGGCTCAGCTGGCGTCGATCGCCCAGGAAGCCGTGCAGGTAAGCCCCCAGTGCGCGGTGAGATTTAGTGTTTTCCTTCATACTTTCTGATCCTTCTCCTTTTTATGCCTTCCCAGACTCTCCAGCACGTGGCCCTCGCCCTTCGCATGGAGACCGAGATGGTAGCACCAGCGGTGGAGGCCGCGGGCCAGCTCGCCGCATTGCAAGAGAGCTCCAGACGGGAGTAGGAGGTGATGTCGGCAAGGATCGCCGCCCTGGAGGGCGAGGTGAATGCCGGGAAGAGGGAGGTCGCCCGGCATCGCGAGGCCGCCGCAATAGCCGAGGGAAAGTTCGAGGACTCCCAGGTGCTCGCCGGCAACCTCAAGAAGACGGAGAAGACCCTCTGGAAGGAGTTGGGGGCGGCGGCCGAGGCCTATAAGTCGGCGGAATCGAGGGCCGTGGCGAGCTACAAGGGGTCGGGGGCTTTTATGACGATCTGGCCGTGGCCACGACTCGCATTTGGCACGACGCCTTTGATGCCGTCAAGTCTCGGATGCCGTAGTTCGACGACTCGAATCTGCGGGTCGAGTTCCCCCTCGTGGGCGTCGACGAGCAAGGGGGAGAGACTGCCGGCGGGGAGGGAGCCGAGGACCCAGCGCCCCTAGTGGTGGAGGTTGAGGATCTCGAGGTCGTGCCCGGGCCCGAGGTGTAGAGCCCCCCGCTCTCCTATCTTCATTTTGTTTTCCTTTGAATTTTGTAAGGCTGAGGAGCCAGAAAATACCTTTTGTAAAAAACTTATGTTTGGCAGTAGTAATAAAGTTTTTCTTCTTCAGCTGTGATAAAGTTTTCCTTTCTGCCATCTGTATGTGAAGAATACTCACTTTGGGATATTTTTACTTGCGCCGTTGAGCTTTCATGTCAGGTTGGCTCTCTGTTCAACGATCGTCCATCGACCTGACTGCAGTTGTTTGCCGACGAGTGTCTCCGAGGAGGTATCTCCTAGGGCCCCGAGGTCGAGTGGGAGATCGTTTAGGCTTGGGCATACCTGACATTTGTTTCTGATTTAGAGTATCGGCTGTCATCTGGGGGTGACTGGGAAGGGTAGCTGCGCCGTCATTTCCCGCTAAGGCTTCACGCATCTGTTGCGGTGTCAGGGGGCTTTAGAGTTGTTGGTAGGCGACTACCAGCCTTGGGGGGTTAAGCGGGGTAGCCGCTCCGATATTTTTGTGAGGGCTTTGATCCCTAGCATAGATGGTAGGAGCTGGAGTTTGACCGAGCAGGGTAGCTGCTCGAGTCCCTCTGTATGAGGGCTTTTGATCCTTAAGGACGGTGGTAGGAAGCTACCTGCTGTCGATGGCCAGGCAAGGGCCCGACAGCCTCGGGTAGGAATTTTGATCCCCGGCATGGGGCAGGGAAGCTTCCCGCTGGGGATAGCCGAGCGAGGGAACTTCGGGCTTGGCTGCCTCTGGGAGGGCTTTCAGATCCTATAGGATAGGGACCGAGCAGGGTTACTGCCCGGTGCCTCTTGGCTAGGACTTTGATCCCTGTCGGTTATGGTAGGAGGCTACCAGCCGGGGATAGCCGGGAAAGGACCCGACTGCCTCTGGGAGGACTTTGGCCTTTGGCGCGAGGAAAGCTATAAGGCTGTAGAAAGCCCACCAAGGACCTTTGGCCAGGCAGGGTTACTGCTCGGTGCCTCTTGGCGAGGGTTTTTGTCCTGAAAGATAGCTGAGTGAGGGAACCTCTGGCCTCGACTGCCTCTGGGAGGGCTTTTGGATCCCCGGCATCGTGGCAGGGAAGCTGCCCGCGGGGGATAGCCGAGCGAGGGAATCTCTGGCCTCGACTGCTTCTGGGAGGGCTTTTTGATCCCCGGCGTCATGGCAGGGAAGCTGCCCGCGGGGGATAGCTGAGCGAGGGAACCTCTGGCCTCGACTGCCTCTGGGTGGGCTTTTGGATCCCCGGCATTGTGGCAGGGAAGCTGCCGGCCGGGGATGTTTGAGCAGGGCAGCTGCTGGTTTGAACCTTTGACGAGGCGCAGCCTGGTCGTTCGGCTGTTGGTGCGGGGAATAGGAACGGTCGGGCAGAGGCGCACGCATCTAGTGCATTGAATGCGAGGGGAGGCGAAGCGACAAGGGCGCGTCGCTTCGTTCCCACCGAGTAACGTTGAAGGATGCCGCGTGGCGCGTCGCTTCGTTTCCACCGGGTAACGATCGATGGACGCTGCGTGGCGGCCGTTGGGCTGCGGGCTATATAAAGAGTACCGATTCTTCCCCCTTCGCAGATAAGCCATCGAAAATGGAGGATTTCCCGTTCACTATCCCCGAAGTCATCAGTTCTGCGGATGTGTACCTTTATGACCGCGACCGCACCGAGGACACGGTGCAGTTGGTTGTTGCTCGCATTGAGGAGCACTTCGGTCGGCTGCTCCCCAGGCGCTCCTCCCTGCTGCAGCTACTGATGTACTCTATCTGGAGGGCATCGCCGGGGCTTTACAACCCCCTGTCGGAGCAGCTCTTCGACGAGGCCGTGGGCAAGTTGCGGTCCTTGAGGCGCTTCGGCTTGATCTCCGTAAACCGGCTGGCGTGCTCGGAGGTGCTAGTCCGCGAATGCTACTAGCTGAGGCTCGGGGTCAGCGCCCGCGGGGGGAATCGGGAGCAGAGGCTGGAACTTGCGCGGCCCCGGTTGGCGGAGATCTTCGCCGAGTACCACGAGCAGTGCTCGCTGCACCCCTTACCCCCGCTATTGTAACTTGGCATTTTTTTTGCATGTATGGCTGAGGAGACCATAATACCTTTTGAATAAACAAAGATTTCCTTTCTTTTTCGCAATGCTCCATTGATCCTTATTTAGTCAACAGTATATTCTAGGAAGAATTTACATTTCTTAAAAAAAGAACAGGTACAGGTTAAAGGATGACTTTGTTGGTTCGGGCCGAGCCCCCTGAAGGGCTGCCGGCCCCCGCGCTTGGCATAGGGCATGGTGCTCCCTCCCTGAGCCCCGGGTTGTCTGTCCGCCGAAACGAGCATGATCTGGCCGATGGTCAGGTTGGTGGTTGGGCGAGGCTGCTCCTGCTCGCGGTTGGTCTTGTAGCTTTCCTAGGCACTCTAGTGAAGTCTCACAAGTGATCAAACACGCTAATTTCTAATTTTACGGGTGCCTAGAAAACCTAGAACGGATCGTTAACTAGATATTTAGGCAAAGCATGCAAGTAAATGGAAATGCATCTAAAGGAAAGGGGCTACAACCTTTGTAGATCCGGTCCACCGCTTCCTAAGCTCCACGATGATCTCCCTCCGCTGTCCAAATCGAACTCACGACTCTAGCATTGGCATCATCGAAGAATGGTCGGGCTTGATCGTCGGTTCGATGCCGAAGATGATCTACGTCGAAGCATCACAAGAACAAGCTCCAAGTTCACCAAGCTTTGAAAACTTGTGAAGTAAACACCCTATACAACTTGGCAAGAGGTAGAGGATGAAGAAATAGGAAGTGGGTAGACTTTAGTTTTGGATTTCTCACTAGTTTTCTTCACTTGCCATTGGAGTAGCAAGCTTTTCTTTTGTTGAAGAAGATGAAGAAGAAGAAGAAGATATGATAAGTTATTTAAAAAAGAAAATAAAAATAATACTTATCATAACTTCAACCATGGTTTAGTGTAGAGATTTAACCAAGGTTTAGAAGAGTGGTTAGGGTTAAAGAAGAGACAAGAATGGTAGACTTTTCAAAGCTTCAAGAAGCTTCAAAGAAAAGACAAACTAAGCCACCATTTCATTTTCTCTTTTTCTTTTCCAAAAAAATAATAAATGGATAAATAAATAAGATAAAAGAAACCCTAACCATTCACTAAACATGGTTTAATCTTTACACAAACCCAAAAGAGCAAGTATCATCAAACATGATACAATCTTGTGCACAAAAGTATATCACATATACAATGTGTACAAACCAAGTGAGTAAATCCATTTAAAGTGAACCAATACTAGTTAATGCAAAGTAATATATCAAATATATATAATTATACATTAAATCATTAAATCAACACTTGATTCAATGATCCGGTTATATCGCATATAACCGGCTAGTATCCAATGTATCGGCTTATCGAATCAATCCTTGATTCGATAACTAGGCTATATCGCATACAACCATTCGACACATTCATTGCGAGAATGAAATACGGTATCATATACACGCATTATTCTCGGTCCCGCACATATCTCATATGCGCTCCTATTTCGTTTCGCTTGAGCCAGGAAACCTCTGTGTAGGACTCTAAAGACTCGTCAATACGCCGGCAGCGGATGATGATCATATCAAACACCCACAAGCCGCAAGCGGTCTGCTAAACGTAACGGCCACCCGGGTATTGAGCGATCAGAAGATCGACGAGCAAGCCCGCTCACACTCCTGCGAATCCAACCAGTAACACTTACCGTATAGTCCGGTCTGTTCGTCTGATATGTCGCATATCTCGCCTAGGGGTGGTAAACGTCAGACCCCAATAGCTCGATAAGTCATGCCGACTTGAGTTCCATAACATTCGTGAAACTACTGATAACTCTTACCAGTATATCACTGCAACCCTGGCCAGGGATTTCCTGTTATGGCCAGTCGAGCATAGCACAACATCAACCCCCAATACCGGGAGAGACGAATCCCCTCCTATCGCTCATTGCCTCCATGTGAATCGGGACTGTACCCAAAAACCACCTGTTTGCACAACTCAGTAGAGCCGTGGTAGGGTGGAAATCAAAGCACAGTGGGAGACACACAAGACTCTATGACGATCTCGGGTCAACAGACTAAGCTGTACCAGTGTCACCAGAGAACTGCCATCTGACGTGAGGTATAATACCATCTGGGAGTTCTCGGCGAGTCCGTTCAGTGTACCCAGTCTCCACTGAGCACCCGCATACCATCTTCGATGTCAAACACCAATGGATATGGGATCATCCATCGCCCATCGCATGGGTTGAGAAGATATGCGCTAGTCTACTCTGGAATATCGATGCCCCGTCTCGACATTCCCACGACTAGGAACAATGAAGGATGTACTCATGGACTACCCAGGCCCTACTAGTATGATCTACATCATAGTCCTGGAAGTCGAGTACACATCCTAAGGGCTTTATCAACATGTAATCAGAGAGACAGAAAGTATACATGTTAAGATAAAGTGCAACCAGATAGCATACTATCATGTCGAGCAAGAAAGTCCTACCTATATATGTCCCAGCATCCATTATAATATACATCCAATGTACAGTAATGGCCTCTAGGGCATACATATAACTAACAGGTCTGCCGTTTGCCCCTTAAGTAGGTGGCGAGGTGCCCGGACCGTATGAGCTCCTCGATGTAGTCCCTCAGTTGCTTGCAGTCCTCCGTGGTGTGGCCCAGCACCCGGTGGAAAGCGCAGTAGGGGCCCCGGGTTCGCTTAGCGGCCTGACGTGGGACCGGAGGGAACTTGAAGAACCCCTCATTCTGGGCCTCCTCTAGCAACACCGCGAGGGAGATGTTGAGGGGGGTATACTCCTGGAACTTCGGGTGGTAGGGCTGCCGACGCTCCGGCCTGTCCTCCCGAGTCCTTTTCTTCTGGTCGGGCCGGTCCGCCCGGGGAAGGTTAGCATTCACTTCGGATTCTAGCTGGACCTCGCGCTCGGTCCATGCCTTGACTTCGGCCATTGTCTTAGGTTGAGCCAGCGCGAAGGAGCGCAACCATTCTTTATGCCTAAGACCAGATCTGAGTGCCGTTATGACGGTCTCGTCCCGGTGCTCGGGCACCTCGAGGAGGGAGTTGTAGAAGCGGGTAATATAGGCCTTGAACGTTTCCTTGTCCCCGCTCTTAACCGTGAAGAGGTAGTCGACCGTGCGCTTCTGTCGACGGTTCCCCACGAAATGGCCGAGGAACTGGGTGGCCAGCTCGTCGAAGGTCGAAATTGAGCGGGGCTCGAGCCCCCGGAACTAGTCCCGGCCCGCGTGGATGAGGGTGGCCGGGAAGGCCTTGCACTGGGCGGCGTCAGAGTGATCTTGGAAGTTCAATACCACGGTGAAAGCGTCCAGGTGGTCCTTCGGGTCGGTTTTCCCGCCGAAAAGAGAGACCTTCGGGGGCTTATTACGCGAGGAGACGCGCACGGTGAGCAGTCCCTCGGTGAATGGCTTCATGAGCGAGTCGGAGGCGTACTTAGCCCCGTCACTCGAGAAGTTAGCTTCTCGACTCATGCCCTCGATCTTCTTCTCGAGGGCGTCGAGTCGACCGTGGTACCTTGAGGAATCGGCGCCTCGGGATTCCCGGGCCCCGCTGCGGGTGGACTGCGTCTGGAAGCAGCCCCGGTTTCTCTCGATAAGGCGCCTCAGGTCCCGGGATGGGGTAGCCCTTGAGTCACCGGGGCGGACCCCTTCTGTGCGTTCTCGCCGATCATGGTGGGGTCGGCCACGCCCGTGAATAGGAGAGGTGACCGACATTTCCTCAGGGGGGTAAGGGTCGCGAGGAGGCTCAGGGCGAGGCTCCCTGGCGGCGGATCTTGGCGTGGAGCCCTGGGGCACCCAGCGGGCCTCACGGTGCACCGGTTCGAGGGACCAGTGGCGAGGGGATGCAGCCTGCTGGTGGTTGGCTGTCCAGACAGGGACAGAGTCTTCTGGAGGCGGAGGAACATCGATCTGGGGCTCGGGCGCGGTCGTTTGGACGCGGTCGAGGGCCTCCACGAGGGATTGCAGGCGATCTATCCGGCCTGCAAGGGCATTGATGACGGTCATGGGGGGGTTCATCCCCGCCTTCGGTGAGCGGAAGGCGGCGGCTGGTACTGGGATCCTCAGGATGGTCGTTTGTCATGAGAGAGGAGATAGGAATGCCAACTTTGTATTTTGTGGAATTTAACGTTTCCTACAGACGGCGCCAACTGATGGGGCTCCTTTTCGGGCCTCCGTCAGATGTTGTCTTCCGTTGATCTCGAGGCGAACTCGACTGGTTATCCTTCGTTGCGTGTGGGTCTCAATGGGTTTTGAGAGGAGAAGGCGGGGTGAGGAGGCCGTCGCCGAGTACCTGCAAAGAAGTCCCGGGGTGGTTTGGTACCACCGAGGACCCTCCGACGCTCAAGTTAGTGATGATATCCGAGCAAAGTAACGGCGTAAAGTGTAAAAAATGGCTTACCCGACCTCTATATGATGGGGGTTTATATAGCGGTGGTGGCACGCAGCGGCAGGCACGAGAATCTCGCCGGCAGTTACGCTCCCGACGTCACGCCCGCGCAGAGAGTGGATCGCCCATTAATGGGGATCGTGAGGGTGTGGAACGTGGGATGTTGTTGGCGTAGAATCTACGCGTGGCGAGATTCGTGGAGCGGCGGTTACGCCTGTGAGTGGTGAAGTTGGTCAGAGGGACGAGGAAGATGGCCTCGGCTGAGGGCTCGGGGACGAGCGAGGAGGCCGAGGAGTCTTTGTCTTGTGGCAGCTCGGGCGAGCTGAGGGGCCGAGGAGGCTAATTTGCAGGGGGCCCCGAGGAGGGCCAGTTTGCGCTTGCAGGTCGGGCACAGGGGACCTGATCGGCCCCTGTGGGCCCTTTCTTCTGAGCCCTGGGACACGTCATCTGCCACGTGTCCTAATCTTGGAGGTCGCCAATATCGAGCGTTGATTGATTTTCGTTTTCTCGATGTGTATATAAGAAATGATGTTTCACAATCAAAGAAATTTTTGACCGCAATCAATAACGGTGTCGATTGTAGCGCGTTAGCGAGTGCGGATCGTCCACAGGGAAAGTGAGATCCGTTCGAATTGAATTAGATGAATTGAAAATTAAAGAAAAGAGAAAAGATAATTCAATTCAAGATTTATAAAATTGAAGTTCAAGAATTATCTAGATCTAAATCTAAAATCAAGAAAACATTTAAAAATCAAGAATCAAGAATTGATGATTTCCAATCCAATAATCAAGAATCGAAGTGAGGCTCGTAGGAATCGATCGAATCTATAGACGTGATGAAATCTATTGATTACGTTTTCTTATCCATTAATGATTTGATACTAGATCGATGACGATTAATCAAGGTTTAAGGATCTTTCGAAGAAACTAGGGTTTCTTCATCTCATCCTTTGTTCTTTCGATGAATCTCATTCAAAAACTGGCCTCTAGTAAATTCAAGAATCAATCGTGGATCACTAATTAAGAGCGAACACAATCAAGAAAGTATCTCTCGAAACTAGGTTGCCGATTCTTCAATTTACAAGAGTTTACAAAACTTATAGGAATTAAGAATCGTTTCAAGATTTGTAACATCATCATCTATTGATTCTTTCGACTCCTTCGCTAGTGGAGTTTTACTCAAACATCATATCAAAGAACACAATCACAAATTGAGATCTAGTCATGATGCAAGAATGTAAAGAAAGCAAGATATAGAAATTTCACTTTTATTTATCAACAATTTTGTTACAATTCTCTCAAGATCTACAATGAGGAAAGAACTCGATCGTCGATTTCGGCTTCGCTCGTATCCTTGAGTCGCGGATCTCCTTGGATCACTTGCTTTGATGAAGTCCGGCGTCGCTTTCTAAAGGATTGAAGGCTTCTTGCTTGATTTGGTACTCAGTGTTCTTGATTTTTGGCTTTGGATTTTGAATTGGGGATTAGGGTTTACAAGTTGTGTCACTCAACTTGTGTTGGGGAAATTGGAGAACCCCAAAAACCATAGATCTAGGTTTCCTTTTATTGCCATCTTAACCTTAGATCTAGAATTCAAATTTCAAATTTCCCTCAAAAGTTTGTTAGAGAGAGGCTTCTAGAAGAAGTTAATTGGAGGGAATATTCTAGAGCTAGGTTGTTAGGCCGAGCCTTCTAGATGAAGCCACATGGTGTTTCTGGAATCTTCTGGAAGCAGTTGCCGTTACAGGAAGCACATGGGAAAAATCTTTCATGCTGACGTAATCAATGCGCCGCGGATCCGCGGCACTATTGAGGCCTTGGGGCTTGGAATTCTCTGGTATTTCTTGGGCTGACATTGTGGCCTTTGTCAAATGTGTGGAATCTTATAATTCTCTTTATTTCACTGCCAGATTACAAGTCTTGGACTTGGCGTATTTTTCTCAGCACTTTTAACTGTTTTGGCTCTTTTCCTACAATTTCCTGCACAGATTCTCGAGACAAGTGTTGCGCTATACAAAGATTATGCGATGCAATGATAAACACTCAATTTCCTTCAAAATGCCGTTTTTAGTATATAACACAAGTTATTTGGTATTTTACGGCTGTTTTGCTAATATGTGTTTTATTAATACCGGACACCTCTAGATGAGTGCAAATGGTAGGGAAATTGACGTGTTAAAAATACATTATTTTCGACTGAGAAGGATCAGAACAGCATCCACATACAGTTTTGGAGAGTGACATTTGATTGAGGGTGACGGCTAAAAATTTATTTTCCATAGTCTCGAGTTTCTTTTGTATAGCTGAAATGTCAGCTCTAACTCCTATGGAAACTTCCGATTGGTTATTGCCATAAAAATCTTCTTGGGCACTTGAGTCCCACCCTCCCACTGTAAAGATTTTTCAGCGAAATCTTCTAAGTATTTCCAAGCTTCCCCATCATCTTTGGTCATAAAATTGCCTTGACACATGGCTTCAAGGCTCTGTTTAGTGGTAGGGTTAATGCCCTCATATATGATTCGGCACAAATCCCATCTAGGGATTCCGTGATGTAGACATTGAACCAACAGATCTTTAAAGCGGTCAAGACATTTCAAAAATGGTTCATTTGGAAGCTGGGTGAATTGATTTATTTCGCTACGGACTCGAGCTGTCTTGTGATTAGGGTAGAATTTCTTAAGGAATGCTGCAACGAATTCTTCCCAATTCGTAATGGAATGTGCGGTAGTGTTATACAGCCACTTCTCGGCTATATCGCACGAGGTAAATGGAAGAAGACGTAGACGCATAGAATCCACAGAAAGTTGTGACGTACCCATCATTACGCATACATTTTCAAATTTGGTAATAAAGACATATGCGTCTTCAGACTCGAGACCGTGATATTTTGGTAGAAGGTTGATGTATTGGGGTTTAATCTTAAAATTGTCCCCGTTGGCTGGTGGAATGGATAGACAGGTTGAAAGAGGACCTCGCATAGGATAGCACCTCTCTTGGAGAGAGATGCAGGGTGGATTCTGCGCACCTGCGGACGGCGGCAGATTAGTGGTAAAGAAGTTCGATGGAGAAGCATCCATCGAAGTGGGTGTGGTGGTAGGTAAAGAAGAAGTAAACGTAGAAATACCGATTTTTGGGTCGATCGGGGGGACGCAGACTAAACGGGCACTGGAATCCCGTGTCCAGCCTATCTTGCACTATAGGGTTTAGTACAAGTGGCAGCGTTAAGATAATTAGGGAAAAGATGAAGTGGTGTTTGTTTTGAAAAAGATACGGATTTTTGAAAAAAAATGCAAATCACAAAAATGCACACACAACCCTAAGTCTAGTGGTCACCTAGGTCAAGGCTCTAGACCGCTCCTAACTGCCAGAAGACAAATCGCATGATTAATTCTCTACTGCCTTTTTGTCTCTCCTGTGGCCAGGTAAGTGCCAGGTAAGTGGGAGGTTCTCCACTACGTAAGTAGTGGGCCTAATTAAGCAACCACTTGCCTTAGACACACTTGCTTTAGACACCACAAAAGAAACACGGATAAGTAATAGATTACCCATGACCTTCTCCTGTCCTAAGTGAGCGCGACGGTCCTTAGAGTCATGTCTAGATTTCTTTTAGTTAATGAGGGTAATGTGGATGCAATTTTGTGATTTTCGGGGCTTAGGAAGGGTAATGAACTCCCCACCTAATCTGAATTTGGCCGTGCCCCTTAAATTCCATATTAATATGCAAACAACAAAGAATCAAAACACGCACAATTTTTATTGCTTTTTGCGGCGCTGCGAATTATTTGAAAAGAAACCTGCAGCAAATTTGTTATTGGAGCAGATTGAGGAAGAGATAAGAAAGTCAAGAATTCACTTGAGAAATTCCGTACAACAACGCTACAGGAGCGCCGCGGTTCCGCCGCAATGAAGGCCTATTGCCGTGCTTCCGCGGTTTGATAATCTGTTCCTTGCACAAAATTTCTTGAGGCTGCTACTGTTCACCTTCTAGGCTCTCTGGAATATTCAGAAAATTTTTTCCCAAGCTCCACAGATTCCAGATTTTCTCGCAACAAATCACAACGAATCGTCTAGTGTTTGTGCGAATTTTGATCTAAATTTTTTGATGGAATAAACTTTTCAACTCAAATTTAAAAAACAAACGAATTAGCGCACTATCCCCGGCAACGACGCCATTTGATTGATTTTCGTTTTCTCGATGTGTATATAAGAAATGATGTTTCACAATCAAAGAAATTTTTGACCGCAATCAATAACGGTGTCGATTGTAACGCGTTAGCGAGTGCGGATCGTCCACAGGGAAAGTGAGATCCGTTCGAATTTGAATTAGATGAATTGAAAATTAAAGAAAAGAGAAAAGAAAATTCAATTAAAGATTTATAAAATTGAAGTTCAAGAATTATCTAGATCTAAATCTAAAATTAAGAAAACATTTAAAAATCAAGAATCAAGAATTGATGATTTCCAATCCAATAATCAAGAATCGAAGTGAGGCTCGTAGGAATCGATCGAATCTATAGACGCGATGAAATATATTGATTACGTTTTCTTATCCATTAATGATTTGATACTAGATCGATGACGATTAATCGAGGTTTAAGGATCTTTCGAAAAAACTAGGGTTTCTTCATCCCATCTTTTGTCCTTTCGATGAATCTCTTTCAAAAACTAGCCTCTAGTAAATTCAAGAATCGATCGTGGATCACTAATTAAGAGCGAACACAATCAAGAAAGCATCGCTCGAAACTAGGTTGCCGATTCTTCAATTTACAAGAGTTTACAAAACTTATAGGAATTAAGAATCATTTCAAGATTTGTAACATCATCATCTATTGATTCTCTCGACTCCTTCACGAGCGGAGTTTTACTCAAACATCATATCAAAGAACACAATCACAAATTGAGATCTAGTCATGATGCAAGAATGTAAAGAAAGCAAGATATAGAAATTTCACCTTTATTTATCTACAATTTTGTTACAATTCTCTCAAGATCTACAATGAGGAAAGAACTCGATCGTCGATTTCGGATTCGCTCGTCTCCTTGAGTCGCTGATCTCCTTGGATCACTTGCTCCGATGAAGTCCGGCGTCGCTTTCGAAAGGATTGAAGGCTTCTTGCTTGATTTGGTACTCAGTGTTCTTGATTTTTGGCTTTGGATTTTGAATTGGGGATTAGGGTTTACAAGTTGTGTCACTCAACTTGTGTTGGGGAAATTGGAGAACCCCAAAACCATAGATCTAGGTTTCCTTTTATAGCAATCTTAACCTTAGATCTAGAATTCAAATTTTAAATTTCCCTCCAAAAGTTTGTTAGAGAGAGGCTATTAGAAGAAGTTAGTTGGCGGGAATATTCTAGAGCTAGGTTGTTAGGCCGAGCCTTCTGGACGAAGCCACGTGGTGTTTCTGGAATCTTTTGGAAGCAGTTGCCGTTACAGGAAGAACATGGGAAAAATCTTTCATGCTGACGTCATCAATGCGCCGCGGATCCGCGGCGGGAATGGGCCTTTGGCCGTGGATCCGCAGCACTATTGAGGCCTTGGGGCTTGGAATTCTCTGGTATTTCTTGGGCTGACATTGTGGCCTTTGTCAAATGTGTGGAATCTTATAATTCTTTTTATTTCACTGTCAGATCACAAGTCTTGGACTTGGCGTATTTTTCTCAGCACTTTTAACTGTTTTGGCTCTTTTCCTGCAATTTCCTGCACAGATTCTCGAGACAAGTGTTGCGCTATACAAAGATTATGCGATGCAATGATAAACACTCAATTTCCCTCAAAATGCCGGTTTTAGTATATAACACAAGTTATTTGGTATTTTACGGCTGTTTTGCTAATATGTGCTATATTAATACCGAACACCTCTAGATGAGTGCAAATGGTAGGGAAATTAACGTGTTAAAAATACATTATTTTCGACTGATCAAGCGTCATCATGACGTGTCCAGAACTCAGAAGAAGGGGCCCGCAGGGGCCGACCAAGCTATCCGTGTACCCGACCCGCAAGCTCTAGATGGCTCTCCTCAAAGCCCCTTGAGACTGGCCTCCTCGGCCTATCAGCTCGCCCCGGGCTGCCACTGGTCCAAGCCTCCTCGGCCCTTTCGCTCGCCTCTGAGCTCCCCGGCCGAGGCTATCTCTCTCGGTCCCTCCGACCAACCAACTCCACCTCTCGCAGGCGTGACCACCGCTCCGCGAATCTCTCCATGTGCAGATCCTCCGCCAGCAACATCCCACGATCTACGCCATCACGATCCCCATTAATGGGCGATCCGCTCTTTACGTGGGCGTGACGTCTGGAGCGTAACTGCGGGCGAGATCTTCGCGCTTGCTGCTGCGTGCTCTCGCCGCAATAAAAACCCCCATCACAGAAGGGTCAAGTAAGCCATTTTTTTCCCACCTAGCCATTACTCTGCTCGGATCTAGTACTAACTTGATCGTCGGAGGGTCCTCGGTGGTACCAAACCACCCCGAGACTTCTTTGCAGGTACTTGGCGCCAAACTCCTCAAATCACCAATCTCCTCAAACCCATTGAGACCCACACGCAACGGGAGATCACCTCCAAAATCCACCGGGAGATCGACGGAAGACAACATCTGATGGAGACCCGAAAAGGAGCTCCATCAGTCGGCGCCGTCTGTGGGAAAATGATTGTCATGAATTCTTGATGTGTAATATCGAATCAAATAGTCCCCGGCAACGACGCCATTTGATTGTTAAGAATTCTTGTTTATGTAGTTGGAAATTGTAAAAAAAATCACAACCAAAAATTATTTGACCGCAATCGATTACGGTGTCAGTTGTAGATCGTAAGCGAGTGCGGATCGTCCACAGGGATTGTGCGATTCGTTTTTATATTTGATTTGCTTGAATTGAAAAGTTAATCGAAAAGAACAGAAAACATGATTCAAGATTTTATCAAATGTTTCAAGTGTCACTATTCTAATCAAGAATCAAGAAAATGATAAACAATCGAGAATCAGGGTTTCGATAATATTTCCAACCAAATGTCAAGAATCTAAATGAGGCTCGTAGGAATCGATCGAATCTATAGACGTGATGTAATCTCAAGATATCGTGTTCTTGTCCTTCGAAGAATTGATACTAGATCGATGATGATCGACGAGAGTTAGGGCTTTCTCGTGAAACTAGGGTTTGATCGTTTAACCCTTGTTCTTTCGTCGATATCATTCACATTCTAGCCTCTAGTAATTTCAAGAAACGATCGTAACTCCCCAAATCTCGAGCGATATCAATCAAGAAAGCATCGCAACGAATTGGGTCGTCGGTTATTGAACTTGCTAGGGTTTACAAAACTCGTAGGACTCAAGAATCGATTTAAGATATATTACATCATCATTCTATTGATCGTCTCGACTCCTCGACGAGCGGAGTATTACTCAAACATCACAACAAGAATTACAACTCGAAATTTAGATTGAATCATGATGCAAGAATTTAAAGAAAACAAGATAAAAGAATATCACCTTTTATTTATATCAACAATTTGATTACAGTCGCTCAAGAACTACAAGAGGAAGAACTAAATTGTCGAGTTGGCTTCGCTCGGCTCCGTGAGTCGCGGATCGGCTTGGACCACTTGCTCTGTTGAAGATCGGCTCCGCTCATAAAAGGTTGCAAGGCTTCTTGCTTGATGGGGTACTCGGGATCTTGGCTTTTGATTGGAATTAGGGTTAGGGTTTCACACAAGTCTTGTCACTAGACTTGTGGAAGAAGAAGATGAAGAAAGAGGTAAGAGATAGAATGGCTCTAGTTTGATACTAGATTGGCTAAGAGATCCTTTTCTTTTATAACCCTAGGTCTAGGCTTCTATTTATAGACTTCCTAAACCCTAGGTCTAGGTTTGAAATTACAATTCCCTCCAAAAGTTTGTTGAGGAGCGTCTAGAATTAGTTTGTTAGGAGCTAGCTTATGTTTTAAGCAAGGATTAATTAAGCTTAGATACCATAGTTTGCTGAACCGGCAGAAGTCTCTGGAGTCTTCTGGAACTTGAAGTACATGAGCTGAATGTGGGCCCTGAATGAAGAATTTTGATGCAAAGCTTAGGTGCTGACGTGGCAAGACGGCCGCGGAACCGCGGCGCAAGCCGGCTCCGGCCGCGGTTCCGCGGCCATGTTGGCTCCTTGGGGTTTGGTTCTTCTGGTGTGGTCTTGTGATGATATTTGGGGCTTCATCTGATATGTTGAATTGTATTTTGCCTTTTGGATTGGTACCAGAACTGAAATCATTGAGTTGGCGTAATGTTTGATCGGTACCATATAAATTTTTGGCCTTTCTTCTGAATTTTCCTGCACAGATCTCAAAACAAGTGTTGCGCAATATAGGGAATGATGCGATGCCATGAAATGTAGTCAATTTCCTTAGAAATGCCTGTTTTAAGGTCTAACACATGTAATCTGATATTCTGCGACAGATTTGCTAATATGTGAAATATGAATGCCGAACACTTCTATATGAATGCAAATGATGAGGAAATTGCCGGCTAAAAGATACAATATTTTCGACTAATCAAATTCCCCCAAACTTAATTTCGATCGTCTCGAGCGAACTTTTATTAAAAAGAGAAGGAGAAAATAAAGAAAGAGAAAAAACTAACTAGCACACTTTCGTAGGTAACACGATTGCACTGAGCACGTGCAACAAGCCTTTAAACCTCTAGGTGTCCCTAGTAGGAGGAGTGTTGTCTCCTGAGGGTTTTCAGCGGATTGCACCCACAAAATCCAATAATAAAAGAAAAGATCATGAATATTACATTTAAAGACAAGAATTGTAAAAGAAAAGCCTTGAAAATTAGGGTTTCCAACTAAGCTAACTTTTCGGTTGTCATGAGTCCTATCTTAATGGTCATGAAAAAAAATGTCAGAAATCACGTCCTCCCTCAATAAAAACATCGTCTTATTCTTCATTCCTATCTTTCTTCCAAACATCAATCATATAACCCTGCGTGTGTGTAAAGGACATCCCTACACCCGGAGAATTCAATTCAAGCTATCATACTCTTGCCCATCAGCCTCAGTACTTTTTAATTAATGAATATTTAGATGAGATTGCTCACACACTTTCATGCGACCGTTAATACTTCTTGAGGTACTAACCGACCGATTACTCATGTGCTTGCTTATTTGGTGTATTTTCCTCGTCTTGCACCACCTCAGTCATAGCAGTGACTCCCAGACCAGTTGGCCTTAGGGCACTAGGTGAAGAAGCACCCTCGCTATATATTTTTTATTGCCCTTGGTGATAACAAAACCAGTGTCCATTTTTCTCATCACTTTATATTTTCTTTATTCACTTTTTTCTTTTTATTTCCTTCATACATCGGCTTTAAGACAAGAGCATTTCAAGGTATCCTCTACTATCTCAGGCTTCAAGACGTGTGTAAGTGCGAATACCAAGGTATCAACGTTCAAAATTTTTGGCTTCCAGAATAGAAACTATTTTTCAGTCTTATTTTTATCCTCAGATTAGTGACGTCCTTCATCTTACTAACCCTTGGGACAACGGCTCATAACTACTTATTACTAGTTCGTATAAGAAAACTTCTAATTTTCTTAGTTTTCTTAAATTTTTCTAATCTCATGGATGTAATTTTTCACTATCTAAACTTTCATTATCTTATTTATGTACAAAAAAGTGTAAATATTAAAATTATTTTTATACTTGAAATTTTTTAAATTTTTATGGGTTTTGAAATTTTTTAAATTTTTATAGATTTAAAAAAAATGTTTTGTGCTTATGCAAATGATATGCAATTGATGCAAAAATAAGCACAAACCTTCCCCAAACTTGTTTTTAACAGTATCCTCACTGTTGCCAACAGCTATATCTACAAAACCTGTAAGTCTGGGAGGAATTATTAGTGGGGGCAAAATATATAAGTGAAGAACTTCCCCCAAACTTACTCTTTTCACTCACCTCCGTTCAAAAGATGATGCAATGATATACTGGACATGAAGGTGAGACGGAGGAATTTTAATCCAAATAAACTGGCTCCTGTAAGAACAGGAGCTCCTCCGTGGGGTCAGTGGAAAAATACGGCTTTAGTCTATGTCCATTCACTTTGAAAAATGTGCCGTTTTTAACATTTTCTACCTCTACTGCCCCGTGCGGGTATACAGACCGCACAACAAAAGGTCCCTTCCATCGAGATCGGAGCTTACCCGCGTGAAGGTGTAATCGTGAATCATAAAGAAGGACTTGTTGACCAGGTGAAAATGTTTTCCTCAAAATGTTTTTATCGTGAAAAACCTTAGTCCTATTCTTTGTGATTACAGCGTTATCATAAGCTTCATCGCGGAGTTCGCTTAGCTCATTTAGTTGCAGCTTCCGAAAGTTGCAAGCTAGGTTTAGATCAAAATTTATTTCCTTAATAGCCCACAATGCTTTATGTTCTATCTCGACGGGTAAATGACATGCTTTCCCAAACACTATCCTATATGGAGACATCCCTAGGTCGGTCTTATATGCAGTTCGGAATGCCCAAAGAGCATCCGTCAGTTTGGTCAACCAGTCTTTTCTATTTTTAGCAACAGTTTTCTCCAGGATAAGTTTGATTTGTCGAGATTTCAGCCTGCCCGCTTGTTTGGGGGTGATAGGGTGTAGAAAGTCGGTGGTTGATTGAGTACTTCCGCATTAGAGTCTCGAAAGACCTGTTGCAGAAATGTGTCCCATTATCGCTAATAATAGCGCGTGGGTGTCCAAATCGCGAGAAGATATTCTCTTTTAAGAACTTAATGACAACTTTCTTGTCATTAGTGCGACATGGAATGGCTTTTACCCACTTTGAGATATAATCAACCGTCAGCAGTATGTACAAATTCCCAAAGGAGTTGGGAAAAGGGACCCATAAAATCAATGCCCCAAATATCGAATATTTCAACAACCAGAATGGGTTGCTGAGGCATTTCATTCCTCTGGGAGATTCTACCCGTGTACTGACATTGTGTACAGGTTTTGCAATAGTCAAATGCGTCCTTGAATAAGGTCGGCCAATAAAATCCACATTGCAAAACCTTTTCCGCCGACTTTTTAGGACCAAAGTGACCCTCACAGGCCTGATCATGACAAAAAGAAAGAACACTCTTGAACTCTTCATTCGGGACACACCGGCGGATGATCTGATCAGGACAATATTTAAACAGATATGGCTCGTCCCAGTAAAAGTGTTTTACTTGGGATATAAAACGGTATTTGTCCTGTTTTGACCAATCGCTGGGTATCAGTCCCGTGGCATGATAGTTCACAATATCCTTGAACCATGGTTCATTAGATACGCTCAAGAGCTGTTCGTCAGGGAACGAATCATTGATCGGCAGGGTCACAGGGGAAGAAGATATGCGTGAAAGATGGCCAGCTACTACGTTTTCACATCCTTTCTTATCTTTGATAACAAGATCAAATTCTTGTAACAGAAGGATCCAACGTATTAGTCGACCTTTTGCATCTTTCTTCGCCAGAAGATGTTTTAACGCGGAATGATCCGTGTACACAACTATAGGTAAGCCAATTAAGTAAGGCCTGAATTTTTCTAATGCAAATACAACCGCTAAAAGTTTTTTTTCTGTGGCTGTATAATTGATTTGCGCATCATTCAGGGTCTTACTTGCATAGTATATCACGTGTGACATCTTTTCAATATGCTGTCCTAAGACTGCACCTACTGCAAAATCAGATGCATCACACATCAGCTCAAAGGGGTAGTCCCAATTTGGTGATGATAAAACGGGGGCTGAAGTGAGTGAGTGTTTAAGTGAGTCGAAAGCTGTCTCGCAGTCCGAGTAAAAATGGAAGGTAGTATCCTTGGCCAGGAGAAGAGTTAAAGGTCTAGCAATTTTGCTAAAATCCTTAATAAACCTCCTATAAAAGCCCGCATGGCCAAGGAAAGATCGAATATCTTTGACGCTTTTGGGATGAGGGAGGTTTTGAATGACATCTATCTTAGCTCTATCAACCTCAATGCCTTTATGTGAAATAACATGTCCAAGTACAATTCCTTCTTGGACCATAAAATGGCATTTTTCCCAGTTCAAAGTCAAGTTCTTCTCTTTGCAACGAGTAAGAACAGCGTCAAGATTCGCTAGGCAATCAGAAAAAGAGTCTCCAAAAATCGAGAAATCGTCCATAAAGATCTCCAGAAAATTCTCTACCATATCAGAGAATATCCCCATCATACACCGCTGAAAGGTAGCGGGAGCATTGCATAACCCAAAGGGCATGCGACTGTAAGCAAAAGTACCAAAAGGACAAGTAAAAGTGGTTTTATCTTGATCCTTTTTGGCGATGGGGACCTGATTATAGCCTGAGTATCCGTCCATAAAACAATAATACTCTCGTCCCGCTAAGCGTTCCAGCATTTGATCAATGAATGGTAGAGGAAAGTGGTCTTTCCTCGTGGCAGCATTGAGTTTTCTATAATCGATACATACACGCCACCCAGTTTGGGCGCGTGTCTGAATCAACTCATTTGCCTCATTGGTTATAACAGTGATGCCGGATTTCTTAGGAACGACATGTATAGGACTCACCCATTGGCTATCGGAGATGGGGTATATAATACCATTATCTAAGCATTTGACGATCTCTTTCATGACCGCTTCCTTCATGACGGGATTCAACCGTCTCTGTGGTTCTCGGGTTGGTCTGGCATCATCCATCACATGTATATGATGTTCAACTATCAAGGGACTAATCCCTTTGATGTCCTCCATACTCCAACCAAACGCCTCTTTGTTAGATCTTAATACCGATAAAAGTGCATTCTCTTGCTCTAATGCTAGAGAAGCGGATATTATAACCGGTAAAGACTCCTTCTCACCTAAATAAGCATATTTCAGATGAGAGGGTAAAATTTTGAGATCTAATTCGGGCGGAGAAATGATAGAAGGAGGGATCATTGAGTGATTTTTGGATTTACAAATAAGCTCAGAGCCTGTGAAAGATACAGACTCGGGTGGAGAAAAGTCAGAAGTGCAGGACTCAAGTGTAGAAAAAGTGTCCTCACTAAGATCTTGTATGAAATCATACAGAGATGTGGTAATGTCATCGAGATCAGTAAAGCAAAGTTCCTCAGCTCCACAACTATCGGGAGCAATCTCATGGACAGAGCACACATCTAAAATATGAGCAGAGGGTTCTGATGGCTGACTTCCAACTTTGTAGATATTTAGTTCAATGGTCATATTTCCAAATGATAAGTTCATTGAACCATTTCTACAGTTTATAACAGCGTTGGAAGTGGCAAGGAAAGGACGACCCAGAATCACCGGAATTTGGCCCCGGGGGTTTGCTACAGGCTGTGTGTCAAGTACAATGAAGTCTATAGGGAAATCAAATTCCCCGACCTTTATCAACACATCCTCTAGTTCACCCCTTGGTTTGGTGATTGAACGGTCTGCCATCTGGAGAGTGCAGTGAGCAGGTTTCAGCTCTCCAATCCCTAATTGCTCATAGACAGAATATGGAAGTAGGTTAACACTTGCGCGAAGGTCTAAAAGAGCACGATTTATGTTTTTACCCCCAATAGAAATCGATATTGTAGGACATCCTGGGTCCTTTCGTTTCTTTGGTAGCTGGGGAATAAAAGCAGTGCTGATATTATTAGCCATGAAGACCTTCTTTGGCATTTGAGTCTTCCTCTTCCTAGTGCACAAGTCCTTAAGAATTTTCGCATAAGCGGGGACTTGTTGAATTGCATTTTGGAGAGGGATATTGATGTTAACCTGTTTGAACATTTCCATAATTTTCTCCATATGAGGACTCGTTCTATTACCCCTTAACCGATTCGGGTAAGGAGCTTTCGCAATAAGCGCCGGGTCCATCATAGGAGAAGGAAGAGGGGGTAGATGTGATCCCAAAAGAGGTGTGGGAACCGTCTGTGGAGAACTATAAGGGTTGGGTTGAGGTGTTGAGCCTAGTGGGAAATGGAGAATAGGCTCGCGAGAAGGTGGTGTGGTCAGAAGAAGGATCAGAAGGAGAAGTGTGTGTGTGTGGAAAGGTCTCAGCCGGGGTGTTGATATGATTTTCAATATCATCAATACCTTCCCCGATATGATTGTTCAGCACTCTTCCCGATCTCAACGTTGTGACGGCATTTACATTGTAATGCCCAGGATTCTGTAGGGGTTGAGAGGGAAGTTTCCCTTTTTCTCTCGCACTCATTTCGGCTTTAAGGCGTGCGATTTCAGCTTCCATTGATCTGATACTCTCAGCTTGAGACGCTGAGTTTTTCTTTATCTCACTGACAGAAGATCTAACCTCAGTCGAAACCTCTATGAAATTTGATAAAAGTGATTTCATGGTTTGAGTGAATTGAGAGAATTCGTCAGAACAGGACAACTGCATAGGATTAGACTGTGCAGGGGTGTTGCCCTGGTTTTGGAAATTTTGTGACTGATAGGGGTGCTGAGTGAGTTGAAGGGGTTGCTGTTGTGGTGGAGGAAGAGCCCTTTGAAAATTATTCGTGTTTGGAACCGTGTTTTGAGATTGGTTTTGGTTCCATGCGAAATTCGGGTGATTCCTCCAACCCTGATTGTATGTGGAAGAATATGGATCGTTTCGAGGTCGTTGAAATGCGGCATTAGAATGCTCGTGACCTTGAAACGCAGAGTTTAATGGACATTCTTCCGTTAAATGCGATGGATCAGAACAGCACCCACAAACAGTTTTGGGGAGCGGCATTGGGTTTAGGGAGGCTGCAGAAAATTTGTGTTCCATAGCGTCGAGCTTCTTTTGCATTGCTGCCATCTCAGCTTGAACACCTATGGACACATCTATTTGGTGTACGCCACCCCTATCAATGGTTGGGTTCCACTCTCCCACTGTAGTGATTTTTCAGCGAACTCTTCTAAATACTTCCAAGCTTCCCCATCATCCTTAGTCATAAAAGTACCTTGACACATGTTTTCAAGGCTCTGTTTACTGTTTGGGTTAATGCCCTCATAGATGATTCGACAAAGCTCCCATCTTGGGATGCCGTGATGAGGACACTGAACCAATAGATCCTTGAAACGTTCAAATCATTTAGAGAATGGTTCAGTAGGGAGCTGGGCAAATTGATTCAGTTCGCTACGGATTCGAGCTGTCTTTTGTATTGGGTAAAATTTCTTAAGGAATGCAGCGAAGAATTCTTCCCAATTCGTAATAGAGTGTGCGGTAGTGTTATATAGCCACTTCTCGGCTATATCGCACAAAGTAAATGGAAGAAGTCGTAGACGCATAGCATCCACTGAAAGTTGTGACGTACCCATCATTGCGCATACGTTTTCAAATTTGGTAATGAAAACGTAAGCGTCCTCAGTCTCGAGTCCGTGGAATTTGGGTAAAAGGTTGATGTACTGGGGTTTAATCTCAAAGTTATCCCCATTGGCTGGTGGTGTGGATAAGCAGGTCGAAAGAGGACCTCGAAGTGGATAGCACCTCTCCTGGAGAGAGATGCGGGGTGGATTCTGCGCACCAACGGACGACGGCAGATTAGGGTTAAGGAAGTTTGATGGAGGTGGATCCATCGGTGTGGGTGTGGTAGTGGGTAAAGAAGAAGTAAATGGAGAAATATCGACTTCGGAGTCGATAAAGGGTACGCGGACTAAACGGGTACTAGAATCCCGTGTCCAGCCTATCTTGTACTAAAAAGGGTTAGTACAAGTGGCAGCGTTGACTTATAATTAGGGGTAATGAATGAATGCGGTGTTTGCTTTGAAAAAGGGACGGATTTTTGAAAAAATGATGCGGCACAACAAATGCAGCACACAAACCCTATAATCTAGTGGTCACCTAGGTCCGGCTCTAGACCGCTCCTAACTGCCAAAAGACAAGTTGCAGGATAGAATCCTCCACTGCCTCTTTGTCCCCCTGTGGCCAGGTAAGTGCCTGGAAAGTAGGAAGGTACTCCACTACGTAAGTAGTGGGCCTAATTAATAACCACTAACCTTCGACACACTTGCCTAGACACCACAAGAAAACGCGGATAAGCAATGAATTACCCACGGCCTTCTCTTGTCCTAAGTGAGCGCGACGGTCCTTATAGTCATCTCTAGATTTCTTTTAGTTAATGTGGGTCAATGCGGATGCAAGTTTCGGGGCCTAGGAAGGGTAAGAACTCCCCACCTAATTTGGATTTGGCCGTGCCCCTTAATATCCGTATTTAGAATGCAAACAACCAAGAAACAAAAACACGCACAAATTTAATTTTGCAATTTACGAGCTGTGATTATTTGCAAAGAAACCTGCAGAAATTTGTTAATTGGAGCTAAAAAGAGGAGAGAGGAGAAGGTAAGAAGTCACCTGAAGAAATTTTGCCTAGAGATCCCTCAAAAGGGCCGCGGTTCCGCCGCAATTGCCTCCTAATGCCGCCCTTCCGCAGTCTCTTGTGCTGATCACTGCACCAAATTTCACCAAAAAGCTACTGTATACTTCCTCAGCTCTCTGGAATTTTCCAAATTTTTTTCCAATTTCCCAGCAAGCTCCAGATTTACTTGCAATGAACCACAACAAATCGTTTAGGGTTTGCACGAATTTTGATCTCAAAATAACAATGGAATAAATTTTTCAACTCAAACTTTAACATGAAATGAATTAGCGCGTAATCCCCGGCAACGGCGCCATTTGATTGTCATGAATTCTTGATGTGTAATATCGAATCAAATAGTCCCCGGCAACGGCGCCATTTGATTGTTAAGAATTCTTATTTGTGTAGTTGGAAATTGTAAAAAAAATCACAACCAAAAATTATTTGACCGCAATCAATTACGGTGTCAGTTGTAGATCGTAAGCGAGTGCGGGTCGTCCACTGGGATTGTGCGATTCATTTTTATATTTGATTTGCTTGATTTGAAAAGTTAATCGAAAAGAACAGAAAACATGATTCAAGATTTTATCAAATGTTTCAAGTGTCACTATTCTAATCAAGAATCAAGAAAATGATAAACAATCGAGAATCAGGGTTTCGATGATATTTCCAACCAAATGTCAAGAATCTAAATGAGGCTCGTAGGAATCGATCGAATCTATAGACGTGATGTAATCTCAAGATATCGTGTTCTTGTCCTTCGAAGAATTGATACTAGATCGATGATGATCAACGAGAGTTAGGGCTTTCTCGTGAAACTAGGGTTTCATCATTTAATCCTTGTTCTTTCGTCGATATCATTCACATTCTAGCCTCTAGCAATTTCAAGAAACGATCGTAACTCCCCAAATCTCGAGCGATATCAATCAAGAAAGCATCGCAACGAATTGGGTCGTCGGTTCTTGAACTTGCTAGGGTTTACAAAACTCGTAGGACTCAAGAATCGATTTAAGATATATTACATCATCATTCTATTGATCGTCTCGACTCCTCGACGAGCGGAGCATTACTCAAACATCACAACAAGAATTACAACTCGAAATTTAGATTGAATCATTATGCAAGAATTTAAAGAAAACAAGATAAAAGAATATCACCTTTTATTTATATCAACAATTTGATTACAGTCGCTCAAGAACTATAAGAGGAAGAACTCAATTGTCGAGTTGGTTTCGCTCGGCTCCGTGAGTCGCGGATCGGCTTGGACCACTTGCTCTGTTGAAGATCGGCTCCGCTCATAAATGGTTGCAAGGCTTCTTGCTTGATGGGGTACTCGGGATCTTGGCTTTTGATTGGAATTAGGGTTAGGGTTTCACACAAGTCTTGTCACTAGACTTGTGGAAGAAGAAGATGAAGAAAGAGGTAAGAGATAGAATGGCTCTAGTTTGATACTAGATTGGCTAAGAGATCCTTTTCTTTTATAACCTTAGGTCTAGGCTTCTATTTATAGACTTCCTAAACCCTAGGTCTAGGTTTGAAATTACAATTCCCTCCAAAAGTTTGTTGAGGAGCTTCTAGAATTAGTTTGTTAGGAGCTAGCTTAGGTTTTAAGCTATGATTAATTAAGCTTAGATACCCTAGTTTGCTGAACCGGCAGAAGTCTCTGGAGTCTTCTGGAACTTGAAGTACATGAGCTGAATGTGGGCCCTGAATGAAGAATTTTGATGCAAAGCTTAGGTGCTGACGTGGCAAGACGGCCGCGGAACCGCGGCGCAAGCCGGCTCCGGCCGCGGTTCCGCGGCCATGTTGGCTCCTTGGGGTTTGGTTCTTCTGGTGTGGTCTTGTGATGATATTTGGGGCTTCATCTGATATGTTGAGTTGTATTTTGCCTTTTGGATTGGTACCAGAATCGAAATCATTGAGTTGGCATAATGTTTGATCGGTACCATATAAATTTTTGGCCTTTCTTCTGGATTTTCCTGCACAGATCTCAAAATAAGTGTTGCGCAATATAGGGAATGATACGATGCCATGAAATGTAGTCAATTTCCTTAGAAATGCCGGTTTTAAGGTCTAACACATGTAATCTGATATTCTGCGACAGATTTGCTAATATGTGAAATATGAATGCTGAACACTTCTATATGAATGCAAATGATGAGGAAATTGCCGGCTAAAAGATGCAATATTTTCGACTAATCAGAAAACGACAACTCCACAAAACACAAAGTTGTCCTTACGATCTCCGTACACATGGCGACCGATCCCCCTGAAGATCCAAACACCCGCTGCCGCCTCCCCCTTAGCGGAGGTGTGGGCGAGCCTTCACCGAATGTCATCGGCTTCCCCGTCGGCTGCCGTTTCACAGACTCCGGCGGCCGCAGGCCCCTCGACCCGTCCCATTCGATCCTAAAGCCTCGCATTGGGGAGCCTCGCCTCGAGCCTTGCCGCATACCCGTCCCAACCGAGGCGGTGGCGGTCATCCAGCCTGCTTCCAGGCATGACCGGCATCCCCTCCCCCGACGGGGTCGCTCCCGCAAGGCCCGCCAAGGCAGCCCGAGGACCACCCCACAACAGGGCCCAAAGGACCTCGCCAAAAGGAACCGGGGCCCATCGAGAACTATAGTCATGACGACAGGGGACCGGTCGAGCCCATGCGAGACTCGGCACCCCATACCGGCAGCGAACGCCGACGGCCGCCCGAGAAAAAGGGCCAGGGGCCACGAGCCTATCACCTTTGGCGATGGAGACCTCCACGACATATCCGTGCCCCACAACGACCCTCTGGTGATCACAGCACGGATCCACCGGTACGAGGTCCACCAGATACTTGTCAACTCGGGCAGCTTGGCAGACATCCTCTTCCATGATTTCTTCCTGCGCATGGGGCTTGCCCCAGCAGACCTGAAGCCAACCTCACACGTCCTTTCAGGGTTCACCAACCACTCCATTCCCGTGCAAGGGGTGGTCACCCTGCAGTTCAACATCGGTGAGCCCGGCCGCACCTGTACGTTGCCGGTGGACTTCATCGTAGCGAAGGTCCCATCTGCCTACAACGTCCTCCTCGGTCGCCCGACGCTCAACTCCCTCCAGGCCCAGATATCGACCTACCACCTGGCGATGAAGTTCCCTCTCGATCAGGGCGGAGCAGGTCGAGTCTACGGAAACTAGCGGATCGCGAAGATATGCCTTACTGAAACATCTTCGTCCGAGCAACCGACTGACGACGCTGAGGAAAAATACGACATCAAGGGTTCTCTGGACACCCGAGACGAGCATAAGGAGGTCCGGGGGACGCCGGTTAAACCACTGATCAAGGTGCCCCTTACAGAAAGGGACAACGAAAGAACCGTCCAGGTCGGATCGCTCCTGACAGGGGCTCGGCGAGATGACCTGGTCAGCTTCCTCAGAAATAACTCCGACGTATTCGCCTGGGCGCCCGCCGACATGCCCAGGATCGACTCCAAAATCATTTATCACAAACTCGGAGTTGATCCTGCGGCCCGACCCGTCAGACAGAAAAAGCGGAGTTTCGCCCCGGTCAAATAGAAGGCTATCGAAGATGAGGTTGATCGACTTCTCGCTGCCAACTTCATCCGGAATGTACCGTACTCAGAGTGGCTGGCAAACGTAGTTCTGGTCAAGAAGTCAAGCGGGAAGTGGAGCATGTGCGTCGACTTCACCGACCTCAATAAGGCCTTCCCCAAGGACAACTATCCACTCCCTCGGATAGATCAGCTCGTCGACAGCTCAGCCGGCCACGAGCTGTTGAGCTTCATGGATGCTTTCTTCGGCTACAACCAGATTCGTATGAATCCGGAAGATGAAGATCTCACCGCATTCACAATGGTCCGGGGGGTATATTGCTATAAGGTGATGCCCTTCAGCCTCAAGAACGCCGGGGCCACGTACCAACGGTTGGTCAATCGCATGTTCAAGCCACAGATCGGCAGGAATATGGAGGTCTACGTTGACGATATGCTCGTCAAATCCGTCTCGACGGCCGACCATGCCAGGGATCTGGGCGAGGCCTTCGAAGTGCTCCGCAAGTTCAAGATGAAGCTAAACCCCGCCAAGTGCGCATTCGGAGTCACCGGGGCAAAGTTCCTCGGGTTCATGGTCACTCACCGTGGAATCGAAGCCAACCTAGAGAAAATCGATGCTATCCTCAACATGGCCGCGCCCAAAACCAACGTCGAGATCATGCGGCTCACCGGACGAGTCGCCGCTCTGAGCCGCTTCATGTCCAGGTCATGGGAGAAATGCCTCCCGTTCTTTAAGGCTCCGAGAAAGATCCCGAGGTTCGAGTGGTCGGAGGAATGCCAAGCCGCCTTCGACCAATTGAAGAAGCACCTCGCGACGCCACCACTGCTTACCCGACCAGTTGAAGGAGACGAGCTGTCGCTGTATCTGGTGGTATCCGATCAAGCAGCAGGCTCGGTGCTCGTCCGGAAGGTCGAGGGAACGCAGAAGCCGGTGTACTAAATAAGCCACGTATTTAAGGACGCAAAAAAGAGGTACCCAGCCATAGAGAAGATTGTCTTATCCCTCGTGGTGGCCTTAAGGAAGCTGCGGCACTACTTCCAGGCACACACCATCACCGTCCTCACTGAGCGCCCGTTGGGAGCTATCCTCGCGTCACCAAAATCCTCAGGCCGCTTAGAAAAGTGGAGGTGGGTGCTATCTCAGTTCGATATGAAATATCGTCTGAGACAGGCCATTAAAGCGCAGGCCCTGGCCGACTTCATCGTTGAATGCACCATCCCTAGCAAGAAACCAGAGTCCACGCCGCCCCTCGCAACTCAGTGCCCCATCGCGGAGAGGCCTGGCTCGGTTCCTGAGTGGGTCATCTAAGTCGACGGGTTTTCAACCGAGGAAGGCTGTGGTGCCGGTCTCATCATCCGGGGCCCGAACGAAGCGGAAATGGAGTACTCTCTGAAGCTTGGTTTCAAGGCCTCGAACAACGCGGCAGAGTACGAGGCCCTCCTGGCCGGACTGCGCATGACCGCCGGGCTGGGGATGAAGATAATTCGAATCCTCAGCGACTCAGCCCTTGTTGTCGGATAAGTGACTGGCCGCTTTGAAGCTTGGGAGCCTCTGATGGTGAAATACCTGGACGAGGTGAGGAAACTCCGGAGGAACTTTGACGAAGTCCAAGTAGAACAAATACCCAGGCAGTTGAACGCCCAAGCCGACGCCTTGAGCAAGATGGCTTCATCATACTCAGCCAACAATAAGCGGTCCATCCTCTTCGAAACCCTGCCTCAGTCCAGCGTGGAAGACGGTGCAGCTACGCTCCACGTATATGCGGCGCAAGAAGGCGACCAAGATTGGAGGAAGCCCCTCGTGGAATTCCTGAAGGACGGTACGCTCCCGGAGGACTCGGGGGCCGCCCGCAGCCTCCGGGCCAAAGCCCGCCACTCATCTGGAGCAATGGAAACCTTTACAAGAAGTCCTTCACTCAGCCCCTGCTCCGATGCATTGATCCCCACGAAGCCGACTACGTCCTCCGGGAAATCCATGAAGGGGTTGGCGGCGCGCACCAAGGGGCCCGAACCTTGATCCAAAAGGCGTTGTTCCAGGGGTACTACTGGCCCACCATTCATGAGGACGCCCAGAAGATAGTCAGAAGATGCAAGAGTTGCCAGCTCTACGGCAGCATCCTTCGCCTTCCCGCTACCGAGCTGACCGCCCTAACATCCCCATGGCCATTCGCCCAGTGGGGATTGGACATGATCGGCCAGTTCCTTACCGGTACAGGCGGGCATAAATACATCCTCGTCGCAGTAGACTATTTCACCAAGTGGATCGAGGCCGTCCCCATCAGGAAGCCGGACGTCACCACTACCATCAAGTTCCTGCAAAACAATCTGATACTCCGGTTCGGCATCCCAAGATGTATCATCACCGACCACGGGCCGAACTTCGAGAACGAGAAAGTGAAGGACTTCTGCAAAGAATATCATATCCTCATGAAGTTCGCCGCGGTCGCGCATCCCCAATGCAATGGGCAGGCCGAAGTCGCTAACCGAGACGTCCTCCGGGGTCTCCGAACCCGCCTAGAAGGGCGACAAGGCAGTTGGGTCGAAGAATTGCCCCGGGTCTTATGGGCCCTGCGCACGTAAAAGAAGACCCCCACCGGGGAAACCCCCTTCAGTCTCTGCTACGGGACTGAGGCAATGGTCCCAGCGGAGATCGGGCTACCCAGTCATCGGGTTGAGCACTTCGACGATGACGCGAATACCTTGGCGCTACGGACCAACCTGGACATCTTATTGGAGAAGAGGGACCGGGCCCAGATTAGAGCTGCCGCTTATCAACAGCAAACGGCCCGATACTACAACGCTCGGGTCAAGCACCGGTCTTTCCGGACCGAGGATCTGGTCCTATGGAGAAACGAGTTCGTTGATCAAGGCAGGCTCACAAGTTCTCCCCGAGGTGGGACGGTCCGTTCCTCGTCTCTGAGGTGCTCCCCGGCGGGGCCTATCACCTGCAAGATGCGGACGGGCGCAAACTCCCGCGGCCTTACAACGCCGAGAAGCTCAAGCTATAACAATGAGGCCAAGGCCAACAAGTGTGTACCCTCCTTTCACAAAGACGATGTAAAAGCTTTCCGAAAATCCTTTCCATTCGAATAAAGAAACATCGAAGCATTGCAAATAAAGTTCTATCTTTTCGGTTAAAGCCCTCTTTAGAGGCAGCTCAGCAGCTACCCTGCTCGACTATCCCCGGCTGGTAGCTTCCTACCACGACCGACAGGGATCACAAAGCCTTCCCAGAGGCAGTCGAGCCCGAGGATCCCTCGCTCGGCTATCCTTCAGGACAAAAACCCTCGCCAAGAGGCACCGGGCGATAACCCTGCCCGGCTAAGGTGTAAGTCCACGGTAGCGCCCCGGCCGTCTAACAGACGCCAAATTCGGAATAAAAACTTTTACAACTGGTGCTATCGTATACTATAACCCGGATCTGCCATTAAAGCTAAACTAACAAACTACAAAGGGGGTAGAAATGTTATACCAAACGATCCGAGTCCTTCGGTCTTCAACCATAATCCCACACTTTGTTGCGGCTGCTCCGATCTCCTGAATCTCCAGTCTTCTCGTCCAAGTGGCACCACGTCGACGGATCTTTAAACGGGCTCCCGCCTCTGAACCGAGGCAACTCGATCATCAAGTTTGCTAAAAGAGATGACCAAGATTGATGTAGAGAATGAGTAGAACACTTTGTCTCGTTACATCCAAAGCTATGGATGAACGGTTAATGAAGTTGCCTTTTGGAATGGAATGAAATGAGAAATTGAGCTATCTAATTTCCATGAATCCAAAACTATAATCTTTTTAACCAAAAATTCATCTCTTTCTTCAAGAGGGGGCCGACCACATATAAGTGAGGAGGGGGGTGAGTGTAGGAGAGGGGAGAGTAACTATAACATTAAATGAGTGAGAATGATTCATAATCCACCTTGCATTATCATTTAATGAAAACCATGAATCATCTAACCTAGTCACCAAAACATTAATTGAACAATTAATGCACTAATGAGTCACTAGCCACCTCATCATCCTAGTCACCATCTAGAAACTTCTAGAACCTTCCACACTCATCAAGAAAAGATAAATCCGTATTAAACCGAATGTTTAATACGGATGATAGAAAACTGGAAACTGGCAACTTCCAAAAGCGATCCCGAAACGAATTTCAGGATAACCCCATAACAGTATAAACATACCCGCATTTGTATTAAGACCGAATAAAAATACAACTGAGACAAAGATATTATATCTACACAGTATAATACTCGGATCCGGCTTAAACCAAAGCCTACCAGTATTATCTGCCCGAAATATGACACGTGCGTAAACGCACATGCATTTTCCGAACCCTGCTATAAAACCATACGTCTTCTACAATGTTTCGTCCGAACTTGGAAAACTGTCTGTGGGGAACTCTAATGACTCATCAACACACTGGCACTGGGTATAACCACTAGCACGTCAGAGGTACTAGCTGTACGTAACGGTTGCCTATGTATTGATTGGAAGGGAAGCTGACGAGCGAACTCATCCAGAAACCCTATTGAGCCTAACAGTGACAATATACATACAGTCCGGTCTGTTCGTCTATGAGTATTCCATATCGGCTTAGGGGGCTGGTAACGTCAGACCCCCAATAGCGGTATAAGTCGTGTCAGAGAGTAGCCCAGAACACCTGAGATACTACTGGAGTACCTACCAGTAAATCTCCTGCCTCGGCTGAGGGCTTTATGTAATGGTTCACCTAGACACAACGCGATCTCACCCCCAATACCGGGAGATACGAATCCCCTGCCGATCCGCTCACTTGCCTCCATGTGGCTCGGGACTGTACCCAAAAAAGACCTGTTTGCACGACTCCTTTGAGCCGTGGTAGGGTAGAAATCAAAGCACAGTGGGAACTCACACGAGACAAATGACGACCTCAGGTCGATGAACTAACCTGTACACATGTCACCAGGGAACTGCTATCTGACGCTAGGTATAATACCAACTAGTAGGTTCCCGGCGAGTCCTGTCCGGTATACTCATAACCCAATGAGCACCTGTATACATCTTAGGTGAACCAACTGACACCAATGGCTTGTGAGACCGGCCACCGCTCCTCGTCGGGGTCTCGACTGTATACACTAGTCTACTCTGGAGTATCGATGCCATGTCTCGAAACTCCCACGACTAGGGACACTTTAAGGATGTGCTTACAGACCCCAGCTCCCACGTATATGATCGCCATCATACTGCTGGCAGTCAAGCAAGAATCCTATGGGCTCTATCAACATGCAATAGTGAACTAAAGTATGTATATGATGATAAAGACAAACCAGATAGCATACTATCATCTCGAGCAAGACTGTCATATCGGTATAGGTCCTGCCTCAATCATTGCAATCACGTACCTGCGATCCAATAATTGACTTTGAGGGCACTATATCCAACAATCTCCCACTTGCACTTAAGGCTAATTATTGCGAGGTCGCATACTTGATTTAAAGATTTTAACTAGCTTATGCGCTTTTAAGAGATGAATCAAAAATATTTAGTAACTGCAATCAAGAACGGCGTCGCTTGGTAGCTAGCCGGTGAGTACGGGTCGGTCCACAGGGATTTTGTGTTTTCCTAATCGCGTGAACGAGTTAATTCCGATGGGTGTCGGATTGATTATTTCTAAAACCTAAATTGATTTATACTAAGATTATCTAGATCTAAGTCTTGCTAGGGTTAGGTTTAGGGGAAGATGAGAGATTAAAGGTTTCCTCACCGCTTTCAATGCCCTATTATAGATCTATTAGGTGTTATGGTAATTATCAATAAAGTGGATTAGAATCATTTGGGAAGATGTTTCTTCCTCTAGGTTCTTGTCCTTCCTTTATAGATCCTTACCCTAACCTCCATGGAAAATACGCGCAACCGGTCCTTTATACTACGGTATCACCTTTACCTCGAGGGGTAAGGTGCCGCAGGGAGCGGTATGTGCGTGTATGCATGGAGTTCTAATTATTGTGTGTGATGGGGCAAGAAAGGGATGAGAGATCTCATCTCTCAAACCTTTCCCTAAAGCTAACCCTAACAAGCGAGGAGACTACTCGCTCATTAGGGGATTGAAAGTCATTCTAAATTAAATTAAACTAATGCAAAGAAATAAAAGAACTTACTAATTTTTATTGATGGCTCCCTCCAAACATCAACAAAGTACAGATTTGAATTTATGAAATGAAAAGAGGCAACGATGCTCTCCAAAAGAATTCTAAATTTTATTCATAAAAAGTGGCATAGGGAGGCATGAAAAGAATACAATGAATTGAGTTTCTATTTATAAGAGATAGAAACCCTAGGTTACAATTGATTCGCACGTCTGCATTTACCAAAATACCCCTAGGTTGACCAGTCAAAGCCGCCACAGATTATAGTAAAATTTTTATTCCTTAATCGCCCAACCCTACCGCGGAACCGCGGCCGCAGCCAGGGTTTGGCCGCGGTTCCGCGGCTAAAAGACGGAATTGGGTCTTCATCTTTCTGGTGTTGGCTCTGCATGACTTTTACATCCTGTTTATGCAGGTCTTTTCTCAGATTGGTTTCTCGTTCTCTTCCAGATCTTTCCAGTGAACATTGTAGTGGACTTTTACCGTTTCTTCGTGTCACTGCCTTTATACTTGGTGAACTGTTGTTCATTGTTCCTCACAATGTAGGCGCGATCGAGATTTCACCATTTATCATTTGTAGTCTCACTTTTGCATTGTCTTCTATCTTTTTCATTGTTTCTGTCCAAGAACCTGTAACCTGTAATTAATTAGCAGACATGGGTCAAAAGCACCTGTTTATTTGTAAAATACATAAGAATGGGGAATATGATAATGCAATATTATGGTATGAACAAATACCCCCAAACTTATCTTTTGCTCGTCCTCGAGCAAACTTATTTTTTTTTATTCTCGACAAAAACCTAACCGCACTTTCGCAGGGAAACGCGATTGCACTGAGCTCGTGCAACAAGCCGTTAAACCTCTAGGTGTCCCTAGTAGGAGGAGTGTTGTCTCCTGAGGGTTTTCAGTGGATACTACCCACAAAATCCTATCAATTAGGCCCATTGACTTTTATTCTCGAAGTAGGTTTTCTAACAAGGAATTCTATTATCTTTTACTCGTAAATTATCCACCCATATTCTTCACACTTCCTCATTATTTTACTTAAGATTATATATGTTTTATAGACCGACTTAGCTTTCGGCATTTCCTAAGTTTTCCTTCTAGGGTTCCATCTCCACTTAGGACTTTTTATCATCTCTATTAAAGATACAAGTCCTATTCTTCATTCCTATCTCTAATCTAAATCTCAATCACATACCCCTACGTGTGTGTATATATCACCCCTACACTTGGAAATTCAAATCAAGCAATCATACTCTTGTCCGTTGTCCAAAGCACTTCTTAATTGGTGAATTTTTAATTGAATTTTTGCTTACACATCCTTCATGCGGCCGTTAATACTTCTTGAGGTACCAACGACCGATTACAAAATGGGTTTGCATTTTAAAGCGTACTTCCTAATCTTGTAACACCTAAGGCTTTTTAGCAGCGACTCCCAAACCAGTTGGTCTAAGGCACTAGGTGATGAAGCACCCTCGCTAAATATTTTTCTATTTTTGCAGCCTTAAGTAATCACAAAAACCAGTGTTCATTTTTTTTTCTTTATTCATACTTGTATTTTTTTTTATTTTCTTCGTACTAAGGACTCTAGACAAGAGCATTTCATGTTGTGCCATGACAGCGCCCCGGCCTTCTACTCGAGGCCAAAATGCGGAATCAAAAATTTTCTTAGCTTTAAACCGGCGCTACCGCGGACAATAAACCCGGATCGATAACCATTAACCTAATGCTAGCAAACAAGAGATGGGGTAGAATACTATACCGAGCGATCCGTGTCCTTCGGTCTTTGTCTCCACTCCGATCTCCCGCGGAATCTCCGTCCGTCACCTCCTCGTCGGAAAGGGTACCACGTAGCCGGATTCTTTTACGGGCTCCCACCTCTGGACCGAGGAAACTCGGGCGCGAAGTTGGCTAGCCGACGCGTCCAAGGGTACTGTAGGCTAGTGTAGAAAACCTTGTCTCTTTTGGGGTTTATGTAGTTGCCATGGTGATGGAGGAATGAACAAATGAACTTTGGAGAGGTGAGTGATTTTGTGAAGCATGCAAAAATGAGATGATAAAATTTCCCTCATCAAAATGAACCTCTCCCACTCTCCTCTAATGTGGCCGGCCCCTTCATGATAGAAATGGTGGAGGAATCAAAAACATGAAGGAAGGTGAGAGTAGTAAAAGTAGAAAGGTGACCACATCCAAAAGCAATGATAACAATATCATATCAATATCAAATCCATTCTAATCTCAATTAATGTAAAGGAAAAGATGGATAAAGCATCTCATGATGATAATCATATCATGAAGACACAAATGCATAAAACCCCCTACTCAATAAGTTATTTGCAAACTTACAAATAACCCTCTCCATCAGAAAGTCCGACCGTGAAGGAGAAAGGAAAACTGGCCGGAACGGAATGCAAACTGGCAACTTCAGAAAATTGATCCCGTAATAAATTACAGGAAAACCCCGCTACTGCATATACATGCCCGCATTTGTATTCCCACTGAACACAAATGCAAAGAGACAAAATCTACACTATCTAATACTAGGATCCAGCTTAAACTAAAGCCCGCTAGTAAAATCCGACCGATCACGATCCGTGCAATACCGCATGTATCTGATCGAACCCTGCCATATCTCCATACGGCCTCTACAGTGTTTCGCCCGAAACTTGAGTAACTGTGTGTGGTGGACTCTGAAGACTCGTCAATACTATGGCTGTGGATTTAACCACTAGCACGTCAGAGGTATTAGCCATACGTGATGGGCTACCAGCTATTGACCAAAAGGGACGTCGATGAGCGAACTCATCCTGACACCCTACTGAGCCTGTCAGTGACAATATCCGTACAGTCCGGTCCGTTCGTCTATGAGTATCGCATGGCGGGCCTAGGGGGTTGGTAAAAGTCAGACCCTAAAAGCGGTACAAGTCGTGTCGGAGTGAAGCCCAGAACACCCTGAGATACTACTGGAATACCTACCAGTAAATCTCCTTCCTCGGCCGAGGGCTTTGTGTAATGGCTCTCCTAGACACAGCGCGACCTCACCCCCAATACCGGGAGAGACGAACCCCTGCAGATCCGCTCACTGCTTCCATGTGGCTCGGGACTGTACCCAACTAAAACCTGTTTGCACGACTCCTTTGAGCCGTGGTAGGGTAGTAATCAAAGCACAATGGGAACTCACACGAGACAAATGACGATCTCAGGTCGATGAACTAACCTGTACACATGTCACCAGAGAACTGCTATCTGACGTCTGGTATAATCCCAACTAGCAGGTTCTCGGCGAGTCCTGTCCGGTGTACTCATAACCCAATGAGCACCTGTATATATCTTAGGTGAACCAACTGACACCAGTGGCTTGTGAGACCCGCCACCGCCCCTCGTCGGGGTTTCGACTGTATACACTAGTCTACTAATGGAGTATCGATGCCCAGTCTCAAAACTCCCACGACTAGGGACCTTTTAAGGATGTGCTTATAGACCCCAGCTCCTACGTATATGATCGCCATCATACTGCTGGCCGTCAAGCAAGAATCCTAAGGGCTCTATCAACGTGCAATAGTGACCTGTAAGGTCACCTAAAGCAGTACACGGTGATAAAGATAAACCAGATAGCAAACTATCATCTTGAGTAAGACTGTCCTACCGGTATAGGTCCTCCCTCAATCATTGCAATCACGTGCCTGTGATCCAATAATTGACTCTGAGGGCACTATCTCCAACAATCTCCCACTTTCACTCAAGGCTAATTATTGCGATGTCGCATACTCACAGCCTGTGTGATACCGAACACCCAACTCCTCTACTAGTCAGTCTCATAAAGCTCGTTTGCGAAACTATCGCGTTCGAGGAATAGCCTTAGTGAGTGGATCCGCTGTGGTGTTTCTTTCTATGTCTCTCTTTATCTCAAGATCGCGGAGAAAAACATCTCCCGAAATGAGAAATACCTGTCTTAGTATGTGTCTGGATGTCTGATGGGACCTAGTTCATAAATGAATTCCAAATCCAAACATCTTAGACTGTATCGTCAGCTGAATTTAATCAGTATCCTACGTCATTCCTTCCCTTAGTATCCACCTGGACCATCTGTCCAAAATACTGCCCCTCGTCAGAGGGAAAACTATAACTCTTACAACCTCTCTGTCATCCAGGTCACCTTGGAAGCCTGAAATGATAACTGTCCCCCGAAGGAGAATGCTGTTATCATATCCCTAGAACATCCACTTATGTTCTAAAACGGCTTTCAATCGTTTCTCCAGAATTGGATTAATATCAACTTATTGCACCTACTGCAAAAACAACATCTGGTGTGGTACTTAACATCTTATGATTGACTCAATTGCCTAAGCAAGTGATCTGCCAATCATGCACATCCCTCTCCCCTTTAGTCTGTAAGACACCTTTAGAGAGGGTGACTCCATTACCTGCAGGTACACCACCATGCCAGGAGTCGTCCATTCTAAATACTCTTAGAATGCTGTCTAAGTACCCTGATTGGGAAACCACCCAAATCTAGATCTAAAACCATAGATCTAGTAACCAGAATGTCTGATATAATATCCAAGTCCTGTGTGGAGAAACCACTGTGTGACGACCAAAGTATAACCGGTCGTAGTATAGGAATATCACTTCCTACTCTGTGTATGTTGATTGATCATTTCTTTGTGTGTCGTTTTAGAAAATGAATAGAATCACAATCAAAGAATTATTTGACCGTAATCAACTACGGTGTCGGATGTAGTTTGTAAGTGAGTGCGGATCGTCCACAGGGATTGTGCGACTCATTTTTATATTTGCTTCGTTTGAATTGAAAAGTTAATTGAACAGAAAAGAAAACATGATTCGAGAGTTTAATTGATTCAAGTGTCACGAGTTTAATCAAGAATCAATAAACTGATAAACAATCAAGAATTGGGTTTCGATAATATTTCCAAACAAAAAGTCAAGAATCTAAAAGAGGCTCGTAGGTATCGATCGGATCTATAGACGTGATGTAATCTAAAGATTTCGTGTTCTTGTCCTTCGAAGGATTGATACTAGATCGATGATGATCGACGAGAGTTAGGGCTTCTTCGTGAAACTAGGGTTTCATTATTTCACCCTTGTTCTTTCGTCGATATCATTCACATTCTAGCCTCTAGTAATTTCAAGAAACGATCGTAACTCCCCAATTTCGAGCGATATCATTCAAGAAAGCATCGTAACGAAATGGGTTGTCGGTTCTTGAACTTGCTAGGGTTTACAAAACTTGTAGGAATCAAGAATCAATTTAAGATATATTACATCCTCATTCTATTGATCGTCTCGACTCCTCGACGAGCGGAGTTTTACTCAAACATCACAGCAAGAACACAATTACAAATTGAGATCTAATCATGATGCAAGAATTAAAAGAAAACAAGATAAAAGAATTTCACCTTTTATTTATATCAACAATTTGATTATAGTCGCTCAAGAACTACAAGAGGAAGAACGAAATTGTCGATTTGGCATCGCTCGGCTCCGTGAGTCGCGGATCGTTTGGACCACTTGCTCTGTTGAAGATTGGCTCGGCTCATAAAAGGTTGCAAGGCTTCTTGCTTGATGGGTACTCGGGATCTTGGCTTCTTGAGTTGGAATTAGGGTTAGGGTTTCACACAAGTCCTCTCACTAGTCTTGTGGAAGAAGAAGATGAAGAGAGAGATAGAATGGCTCTCAAATGAACTAGAATTGGTTTTCTAATGGGATTTTTCCAAGATGAATAGTTGAATAATAATTGAGCCTAGGGTCTTATTTATAGAGCACCCAAACCCTAGGTCTAGGTTTGAAACTAAAATTCCTTCCAAAAGTTTGTTGAAAGGTTTCTAGAAGGAGTTTGTTAGGCTTAGCTTAGGGTTTAAGCTAGGGTTTAAGAAGAAGGTTCTAGATTACAAAGCTTAGTTTAGTGTAGAAACAAGGGTTTGCTGATCTGGCAGAAACCTCTGGAGTCTTCTAGAACTTGGAGTGTCTTTCTGAACTGTAGGAGCTGAGACAGGAGTTTTGCACTAAAGTTGAGAGGCTGAATCCTTGGACCCACCGCGGATCCGCGGCGCAAGCAGACTTATGCCACGGATCCGCGGCTGTGTGTGGGGCTTGGGCCTTGGGCTTCCTGGTGATGATTTGTAATGCCATTTGGAGCTTTATCTGATATATTGATTTATATTTTTTCCTTTTGGATTTATACCAGAACTGATATCATTGAGTTGGCGTAATGTTTGATCGGTACCATGTACATTTCGGCCTTTCTTCTGGATTTTCCTGCACAGATCTCAAAACAAGTGTTGCGCAATATAGCGAAGATGCGATGCCATGAAATGCAGTCAATTTCCTTTATAGTGTCGGTTTAAGAGTCTAATACATGCAATCTGATATTTTGCGACAGTTTTGCTAATATGTAAAATATGAATGCCGTATACTTCTAAATGAGTGCAAATGATGAGGAAATTGCCGGCTAAAATATACAATATTTTCGACTAATCAAATACCCCCAAACTTAATTTCGATCGTCTCGAGCGAACTGTTTTATTAAAAAGAGAAGGAGAAAATAAAGAAAGAGAAAAACTAACTAGCACACTTTCGTAGGCAACACGATTGCACTGAGCACGTGCAACAAGCCTTTAAACATCTAGGTGTCCCTAGTAGGTGGAGTGTTGTCTCCTGAGGGTTTTCAGCGGATTGCACCAACAAAATCCAATAATAAAAGGAAGATCATGAATATTACATTTAAAGACAAGAATTGTAAAAGAAAAGCTTCGAAAATTAGGGTTTCCAACTAAGCTAGCTTTTCGGTTGTCATGAGCCCTATCTTAATGGTCATGAAAAAATGTCAGAAATCACGTCCTCCCTCAATAAAACATCGTCTTATTTTTCATTCCTATCTTTCTTCCAAAACATCGATCATATCACCCTGCGTGTGTGTAAAGACATCCCTACACCCGGAGAATTCAATTCAAGCTATCATACTCTTGCCCATCAGCCTCAGTACTTTTTAATTAATGAATATTTAGATGAGATTGCTCACACACTTTCATGCGACCGTTAATACTTCTTGAGGTACTAACCGACCGATTACTCATGTGCTTGCTTACTTGGTGTATTTTCCTCGTCTTGCACCACCTCAGGCATAGCAGTGACTCCCAGACCAGTTGGCCTTAGGGAACTAGGTGAAGAGGCACCCTCGCTATATATTTTTTTTATTGCCCTTGGTGATAACAAAACCAGTGTCCATTTTTTTTCTCACCACTTTATATTTTCTTTATTCATTTTTTTTATTTCCTTCATACTTTTGGCTTTAAGACAAGAGCATTTCAAGGTATCCTCTACTATCCCAGGCTTTAAGACGTGTGTAAGTGCGAATAGCAGGGTAGCAACGTTCAAAATGTTTGGCTTCCAGAATAGAAACTATTTTTCAGACTTATTTTTATCCTCAGATTAGTGACGTCTTTCATCTTACTAACCCTTGGGACAACGGCTCATAACTACTTATTACTAGTTCGTATAAGAAAACTTCTAATTTTCTTAGTTTTGTTAAATTTTTCTAATCTCATGGATGTAATTTTTCATTATCTAAACTTTTATTATCTTATTTATGTACAAAAATATTTTTATATTTTGAATTTTTTAAAATTTTTATCGGTTTTCAAAAATGTTTTAAACTTTTATTATCTAATATGTTTTGTGCTTATGCAGAGTGATATGCAAATGATGCGAAAATAAGCACAAACCTCCCCCAAACTTGTTTTCAACAGTGTCCTCACTGTTGCCTTCCGCTAAATCTCGAAAAACCTGTAAGCTTGGGAGGAATTTATTAGTGGGGGCAAAATATTTAAGTGAAGATCCTCCCCCAAACTTATTTTTGGCTCAAAATTTTGTAAAATTTTTCTTTTCAGGAGCCAGAAAAAATGCACTCCCCCAAACTTGAGTTATGCAATGTTAAACTTTGAAAATCACAAGTGGGGGTCAAAAATCATTGGTCGATGCCAAGCTTTGCAAAGACCGAATGTCAACACCAACCATTCAAAAATTTTATCAATGCAATGCTCTGGTTGGTGGAAGAAGAAGTGTGGAAAGGGTAAGTGGTGGAATAGAATGTGTGTGCGTCTCATTTTGGAGAGACGATGCAGTGTATGTGATGGATTACTCGCATTCTTCTTACAGTTCACATGAACAGGTGGAGGTTCAATATCATTGATTTGGACATGATTCATCTCAACACCCGTGCTTTTTAGAAATGCGAGTTCATCAGCGAAGATCTCCTCAAAAGTTTCATCTATACCCCGAAGAATAATGTCATCACAAGGTGCGGGGTGATCTTCAGACTTTAAAAGAAGTTCATAATCAGTGTTAATTGTTGACCCGGACATCTCGGTGGAAGAGTCCGTATGTGTATGATACATAGTTGGGTCAAACAATAACATATGAAAAGAGTCAAGATCGGTATCAGGAGGATCATCTAATTCGCTGCTGTCGACATCCATTAAGTCGACAGAACAGACCTGAGCAGTAGGTTCGGAGGGTACACTTCCTAACTTGTAAATGTTCATCTCAATTGTCCTCTTCCCGAAGGATAGGGTCATAGAACCGTTACGACAATTGATGATAGCATTGGAAGTGGCCAAAAAGGGGCGACCTAAAATCACCGGAATTTGATTCCGTGAGTTCTCTACAGGCTGTGTATCAATTACAATAAAGTCTACAGGGAATATAAATTCCCCGATTTTTATTAACACATCCTCTAGTTCACCCCTAGGTCTGGTGATTGAACAGTCAGCCATCTGGAGAGTGCAAGGAGATGGTTTCAACTCTCCGATCCCTAACTGTTCATAAACTGAGAAAGGAAGCAGGTTAACACTTGCCCCAAGATCTAGTAGAGCACGGTTAATGTGTTTCTTCCCAATAGAGATGGAAATAGTAGGATATCCAGGATCCTTACGTTTCCTCGGTAATTGCTGGGGGAAAGCTGTGTCTATTGTTTTTGCCATGAATATCTTCTTGGGCATTTGTTTTTTCCTCTTTCTAGTGCACAAGTCTTTAAGAACTTTCGCATATGCGGGGACTTGTTGGATAGCATCTAGAAGAGGGATATTGATGTTAACCTGTTTAAACATCTCAGTGATCTTCTCCATATGTGGACTTGGTGTGTTAGCCCTTAACCGATTTGGATAAGGTGCTTTAGCAATAAGCGCTGGGTCCATCATAGGAGAAGGAAGTGTGTGTGGAACCGATCCCAGAATAGAAGTGGGGATCGTCCGTGGAGGGGTAAAAGAGGTGGGCTATAGTGGCGAGCCTTTTGGGAAATGGAGAATAGGCTCGGAAGAAGATGGCGGGGTAGAAGAACTGGGGTCAGAATTAAAAGTGTGTGTGTTTGGAAAGGTCTCAGCCGGGGTGTTGATATGATTTTCAGTATCATCAACTTCTTCCCCAACATGATTGTCAAGCACTCTTCCAGATCTCAACGTGGTGATTGCATTCACATGATGTGAATAACCAGGATTGGGTAAGGGTTGAGCTGGAAGTTTCCCTTTCTCTCTTGCACTCATTTCATCTTTTAATCGTGCAATTTCTTCTTCCATCGATTTAATACTCTCGTTTTGGGACGCAGAGTTTTTCTCAATTTTATCGACAGATGACTTCATTTCAGCCGAAACTTGCATGATATTTGTTAAGACCAAATTCAATTATTGTGCAAAAGAAGATGATTCATCAGTACAGGTCAACTGTAAAGGACTAGACAGTGCAGGTGTGTTGACCTGATTTTGAAAATTATGTGCTTGAAAGGGGTGCTGACTCAATTGAAGTTGTGGTTGCTGTTGTGGTGGAGGGACCCTTTGGAAATTGTTTTGGTTTGGAACCTTGTTTTGTGATTGTGATTGGTTCCAAGCAAAATTAGGGTGATTCCTCCAATCCTGATTATATATGGAAGAAAAAGGATCGTTCCTAGGTCTTTGAAATGTGGCATTGGTATGCTCACGACCTTGAAACGGACATTCTTCCGTCAAGTGAGACGGATCAGAACAGCAGCCACATACAGTTTTGGAAAGTGACATTTGATTAAGGGAGGCAGCTAAAAATTTGTTTTCCATAGTCTCGAGTTTCTTTTGTATAGCTGAAATGTCAGCTCTAACTCCTATGGAAACATCTGATTGGTTATTGCCACTCCTAAATGATGGACTTTCCCACTGTAACGACTTTTCAGCGAACTCTTCTAAATATCGCCAAGCTTCCCCATCATCCTTGGTCATGAAGGTACCTTGACACATGTTTTCAAGGCTCTGTTTAGTGTTAGGGTTACTGCCCTCATATATGATTCGGCAAAGCTCCCATCTAGGGATGCCGTGATGAGGACATTGAACCAATAGATCCTTGAAACGTTCAAAGCATTTTGAAAATGGTTCAGCAGGGAGCTGGGCAAATTGATTCAGTTCGCTACGGATTCGAGCTGTCTTTTGTATTGGGTAAAATTTCTTAAGGAATGCAGCGACGAATTCTTCCCAATTCATAATAGAGTGTGCGGTAGTGTTATATAGCCACTTCTCGGCTATATCGCACAATGTAAATGGAAGAAGTCGTAGACGCATCGCATCCACTGAAAGTTGTGATGTACCCATCATTGCGCATACGTTTTCGAATTTGGTGATGAAAATGTAAGCGTCCTCAGTCTCGAGTCCGTGGAATTTGGGTAAAAGATTGATATACTGAGGCTTAATTTCAAAGTTATCCCCATTGGCTGGTGATGTGGATAAGCAGGTCGAAAGAGGACCTCGAATAGGGTAGCATCTCTCCTGGAGAGAGATGCGGGGTGGATTCTGCGCACCAACGGATGGTGGCAGATTAGGGTTAAAGAAATTTGATGGATTCCGATCCATCGGTGTGGGTGTGGTAGTGGGTAAAGAAAAGGTAAATGGAGAAATATCGACTTCGGAGTCGATAAAGGGTACGCGGACTAAACGGGCACTAGAATCCCGTGTCCAGCCTATCTTGTACTAAAAAGGGTTAGCACAAGTGGCAGCGTGAATTTATAATTAGGGGTATGAATGCGGTGTTTGCTTTTGAAAAAGGGACGGATTTTTGAAAAAAAAAATAATGCGACACAACAAATGCAGCACACAAACCCTAGAATCTAGTGGTCACCTAGGTCCGGCTCTAGACCGCTCCTAACTGCCAAAAGACAAGTCGCGGGATAGAATCCTCCACTGCCGCTTTGTCCCCCTGTGGCCGGATAAGTGCCAGGTAAGTGGGAAGGTACTCCACTACGTAAGTAGTGGGCCTAATTAAAAACCACTAGCCTTAGACACACTCGCCTTAGGCACCACAGGAAAACGCGGATAAGCAATGAATTACCCACGGCCTTCTTCTGTCCTAATTGAGCGCGACGGTCCTTAAAGTCATCTCTAGATATTTTTTTAATTAATGAGGGTTCAATGCGGATGCAAGTTTGTGGTTTTCGGGGCCTAGGAAGGGTAATGAAATCCCCACCTAATTTGGATTTGGCCGTGCCCCTTAATATCCGTATTTATAATGCAAAACAACCAAGAAACAAAATACGCACAAATTTAACTTTGCAATTTGCGAGCTGCGATTATTTGCAAAGAATCCTGCAGCAAATTGTCAGTTGGAGCTAAAAAGAGGAGAGAGGAGAAGTCAAGAAATCACCTGAAAGAAAAATTTTGCAGAGAACCCCCCAATCTGCCGCGTTTCCGCCGCAAATGGGCCTTTATGCCGCGCTTCAGCGGTCTAGTGATGAGATCACTCCACCAAAATTTTGTTGCGCCACGGCAGCGCCCCGGCCTCATGCTCGAGGCCAAAATGCGGAATAAAAATTTTCCTTACTCGGAAACCGGCGCTACCGCGGACAAAGAAATCCCGGATCGTAAACCATTAACCTACACTAGCAAACTAGAGATGGGGTGAGAAGTATACCGACTGATCCGAGTCCTCCGGTCTTCATCTCCATCGTCCCGATCTCCCGCGGAAAGTGTAGTCTCCACATCGTCGCCTCCTCGCCGGAAAGGGCACCACATCGCCTTCTTCTTTTACGGGCTCTCGCCTCAATACCGAGGCAACTCGCGCATGAAGCCGGCAACTCGACATGCTCAAGATGTGCTGTAGAATGTGTAGTAGATCATGCTAGTCTCATTTGGGGTTTGTTGCCATGGTGATGGAATCAAAGAATAGAAAAATGGTGCTTGCATTTTTCTAGCAAGAAAGTGAGATCAAGAATGAACTCTCAAGATGAACCTCTCATTTTCTTTCTCTCTTTTCTTTTTCTTCTTCTCTCTTTTCTTTTTCTTCAACCATTTCATCAAGTGAGAAGAATGAATGATGGTGGAGGAATGAGAATAGCAACCATAAGAAGGGAGGTGAGTGTAGGGTAAAGGAAGTGGTGACCATATCAAGACATAATCATCACAAACTCACATCAACTCTAAATCAATCCTAATCCCATCTCATCAACAAAAAGCAAATGATAAAGATGGATAAGAAAGGTATCAAAAGATGCTTTCATAATAAAACATCTTACAAATAAAACCTCCACCAAAAGTAATTTGCAAAACTGCAAATTACCCCCTCCATCAGAAAAGTCCGGCCGGGAAAGAACAAAGGAAAACCGGCCGGAACGGAATGCAAACTGGCAACTCCAGAAAACTGGTCCCGTAATAGATTACAGGAAAACCCCATACTGTGCATACACACCCGCATCTGTATTCCGTCCGGATACAAATGCAAAAGAGACAAAATCTACACTGTACTAAACTAGGACCGGCTTAAGCCAAAACCGGCTAGTAAAATCCGTTCGATCCTGATCCGTGCAATACCGCACGTATCTGATCGAACCCTGCCATATTATCATACGGCCACTAGTACAAACCTGTCCGATCCTGATCCGTGCAATACCGCACGTATCTGATCGGCCCCTGCCATATCTCCATACGGCCTCTACAGCGTTTCGCCCGAAAGCTTGAGTAACTGTAAGTGTGGTGGACTCTAAAGACTCGTCAATACTATGGCTGTGGATTTAACCACTAGCACGTCAGAGGTATAAGCCAATACGTGACGGGCCACCAGCTATTGACTAAAAGGGACGTCGATGAGGAAGCTCACCCCGACACCCAACTGAGCCTGTCAGTGACAATATCCGTACAGTCCGGTCCGTTCGTCTATGAGTATCGCATGGCGGGCCTAGGGGGTTGGTGAAAGTCAGACCCCCAAAAGCGGTACAAGTCGTGTCGGAGCGTAGCCCAGAACGCCCTGAGATACTACTGGAATACCTACCAGTAAATCTCCTGCCTCGGCCGAGGGCTTTGCGTAATGGCTCTCCTAGACACAGCGCGACCTCACCCCCAATACCGGGAGAGACGAACCCCTGAAGATCCGCTCACTGCCTCCATGTGGCTCGGGACTGTACCCAACTAAAACCTGTTTGCACGACTCCTTTGAGCCGTGGTAGGGTAGTAATCAAAGCACAGTGGGAACTCACACAAGACAAATGACGATCCTCAGGTCGATGAACTAACCTGTACACATGTCACCAGGGAACTGCTATCTGACATCTGGTATAAGACCAACTAGCAGGTTCCCGGCGAGTCCTGTCCGGTGTACTCATAACCCAATGAGCACCTGTATACATCTTAGGTGAACCAACTGACACCAGTGGCTTGTGAGACCGGCCACCGCCCCTCGTCGGGGTCTCGACTGTATACACTAGTCTACTAATGGAGTATCGATGCCCTGTCTCGAAACTCCTACGACTAGGGACCTTTTAAGGATGTGCTTATAGACTACCAGCTCCCACGTATATGATCGCCATCATACTGCCGGCAGTCAAGCAAGAATCCTAGGGGCTCTATCAACGTGTAATAGCGACATGTCAGGTCACCTAAAGCAGTACACGATGATAAAGATAAACCAGATAGCATACTATCATCTCGAGTAAGACTGTCCTACTGGGATAGGTCCTCCCTCAATCATTGCAATCACGTGCCTGTGATCCAATAATTGACTCTGAGGGCACTAACTCTAACAATCTCCCACTTGCACTCAAGGCTAATTATTGCGATGCCGCATACTCACAGCCCGTGTGATACCGAACACCCAACTCCTCTACTAGTCAGTCTCACAAAGCTCGTTTGTGAAACTTTTGCGTTCGAGGAATAGCCTCAGTGAGTGATCCGCTGTGATGTTTCTTTCTATGTCTCTCTATATCTCAAGATCGCGGAGAAAGCCATCTCCCGAAATGAGCAATACCTGTCTTAGAATGTCTGGATGTCTGATGGGACTTAGCTCATAAATGAACTCCAAATCCAAACTTCTTAGACTGTATCGTCAACCGAACTTAATCAGTATCCTGCGCCAAGCCTCCCTCAGTATTGCCTTGGACCACCTGTCCAAAATACTGCCCCTCCTCAGAAGGAAAACTATAACTCTGACAACCTCCTTGTCGTCCATGTCACCTTGGAAGCCTGGAATGATAACTGTCTCCTAAAGGAGGCTGCCGTTATCATATCCCTAGAACATTCACTTATGTTCTAAAACTGCTTCCGACTGTTTCTCCAGGATTGGATCAATATCAACTTATTGCATCTAGAGCAAGAACAACATCTGGTGTGGTACTTGACATCTCATGATTGACTCAATTGTCCAAGCAAGTGATCTGCCAATCATGAGTATCCCTCTCCCCTTTAGTCTATAAGACACCTTCAGAGAGGGTGACTCCATCAACTGCAGGTACACTACCATGCCAGGAGTCGTCCATTCTAAATACTCATAGAATGCTGTCAAGGTACCCAGATTGGGAAGCCACCCAAATCTAGATCTAAAACCATAGATCTAGTAACCAGTATGTCTGATATAATATCCAAGTACTATGTGGAGAAAACACTGTGTGACGACCAAAGTATAACCGATCGTAGTATAGGAATATCACTTCCTACTATCTTCTCAACAGATCCACCCCTTATTCTGATGACGTCAATCCTATGACTGTCACATCAGAAATAGATGATCTATCTCCGCTATATCTGCTTTAGTCTATAAATAGACATAAGCCTGATATCCACCAATGCTTCCGCTGCTCCCACTGACTACGACAACCCTCTGCGAGAGTCATATAGACGTGCACTTCTAAAGCTAGTTTAGAACGACGCTATACTCATCCTCCTGCCGGGTCTCACAGTCTGGAACAACAGCAATGGCAAGTGTGGGTAAACAAGAACTTTCCTGTCACCGTCCTTGAGGCTACCGTAGTACCTCTCGGGTGCCTGAAGTTACCCACCTTATCTGCGGAGTGGCCAATGGAATGTCAAATCAGATTGAATCTTTAGGTTCCTTATCAAATCTTCAGTAATCGTTTGCGGTTCTGGAATCACTTCCAGTTCTACCATACTCCCACTACTTTTTCTGAAAAAATCCATTTTTAATAAAAACTGTGGAGAGTCTAGAACAATATTGCTATTGTTCATCCAGATGGTAGAAAGTCAACCCTCGTCATAGCCTGGGTCAACCCACAAACAGCCATTACAGAAACGTGCCTTGAGTTGTCCAGTGTCTGGTTTTAAGCATAAGCCGGACAACTCCCCGTACCTTAACAATGTCAAGATATGAACTGTTCTATATCCAGTATAGAAACAGAGGCACTGATTCAATTGAACCAGATTCAAATCATGCAGCTATCTCCAGTGCATGTCAACTAAATGGAAGGAGGCCGATCAGCGTTACTCAACTTAGGAATGTTTCCAATTATGAGTAACCTGAAAGAGAAGCTATTTCTCTTTATCATTACTATCAACTGAATACCATACACAAGTATCTACATCTTCGATCACTTTGAAGAATCCTGATACTTGCTATATCTGGTTCTCTACTCTATTTAAATACCTATAACTCCTCAAAACTTAGACCCTGTGTTTCCACGAAACACATGTCTAAGAACTAGAGAAGTCATAAGTAAACAGAATATAGTACGAGGACCAACCCCTCTGTCCTAATGGACACTGGACAACATACAATACTCTGTATAAGTCCGCTGAGTCAAACAACTGTGTGTCGTAGGTTGAAAACTGTACTTATGGTTAAGAAGAATTACACCGCTGTTTAATGCTCCTTACCTAACCATCCACTGATACAGGTAAATGTCATCGACATAATATCAAAAAGTATATCTCACTCTATGAAAATAGACGTACAGATATATCAACTTGAAATTGGTGCACAACAGTGGATATTCAAAACCAAATATTTGCCGACCGGCAAACAGCCCAGATGATCTCCTCAAATATCACCGATTACAACGAATCCCGATATAATGAGGATGATCACCCTATTCCCAATAACTTACTCCCACTCATCATCTGTAAAACCATACAGATGTGAGAATCATACCTGGTAAATACATACCCTGGAGTAAGTGTCTAACTGGGAAATCAGTTTTCCATTAACAGTACACAGTGAAACTGAAACATTGAAATGTTTCGTCGGGGTATCCTGGTATTCCTAATAATGCCTCTTCCATTATCCAGATTCACAACTATAACCGTATAATTCTTTGCCACCTCTCCAAATCCCTTCATATGTCTTTAGTCATTACCTTCTGTACACCCCTTTAGGCCAAATGATTTTCTTCCTTCCCTACCGTTCGGCACCAGCCTATGGTTTGGAAGAAGACTATCCAATAAGCATAATGGGTGTACTGTCCCAATCCTAGGAACACTCGCAATGCGAGAGAAGGTGAAGATAAAAGACACCTGAATGTACTTTTATTCCTATTTCTCCTGAACCAGAATCCATCCCCGAACTGGAACAAGTTCCTTTCGAGTTCGTATATAACCATACGATGGAGTATCCAATAAAATGGGATCTTCGTAGTGATACGGAGTGTCCTGGAGAAACACAAAGGTGATTTAGGATTGGCGAAGAAATACTTGGTTTGGTCGTGAATAGCAGTCGCAACTTACTTTGCCCTCTTACTAATCCCTTGCTTTGTCTTAACTTAATACCTTCTGCACACCATCGTTATGCTAATTGGTTTTCTTCATTCCCCACCGTTCGGCACCAGCCTAAGGTTTGGAAGAAGACTATCCAATTTGCGTAATAGGTGTACTATCTCCTAAACCAAGGAGTACTCGCAACCTGAGAGAAGGTGAAAAGAAAAGACAACTGAATAGTCCTATCCGTTTTCTCCAGAACCAGAAACCATCCTCGAAGTCCTTCGAGTTCGTATCTAACCATACGATGGTTTTGTCCAATGGAAGTGGACGTTCGTAGTAATACGGGGTGTCCTGGAGAAAAGGGTAAAAGTAGGAGTGGCAATGAGGTCTGCAACTCTGACAATCCAAAAGCCAGTGTTAAGAAGGTTCGGTTAACTGGGTCACTGAGTCAAAGTCCAGGGTCGGGTCAATGGTCGCTGCCAAAGAGAGAGAGAAAAGAAACACTCAGCGTGCACTCTAACCTAGATCAGAATGGTTGTCACTTTATCTAATCAGGAAACCTCCCACTGTACCTCAAATTCTCCTCCAAACCTGAAAGAAGAACTAGTCGGTGTCACCCGAGGAGTAAACCAACTCATCAGTGGGAATCGGGATCCAACTATCATCGCATGATAACGTGACGGAATCCACTCACGTCACCACACTCCAGAAGGTATGCGCATGCCTGGCAAGTTTCAGTTCTTTTGAAACTCCCGATGTGTGTTTTTACCCCTAGGACCCAAGTGACCTTGACGAATAATCAACAAATCAAAAGGTCCTAGTCAAGTTCAACCCGTCATTATCTTGATTGCGTTAAACCCACCCGCACGACCCTTGACGAATAATCAACAAAGTCGCACGACTGTCCTAACCAATCCACTTATCCATGCGACAGAAAGCATTACAGAGCTACCGCACACTACGCCTCGGCGAATAGCAACGACAAACGTAGCGCGAATACTATGCAATACTAATCCGAAATGACGGAGGGCTACGAATGGTTTTTGGCGAAAAACTTTTAACGTAATGAACTTGATATCGTTGAAGGAACTGCATAGCCTTTTATAAAAATATAGTGACGAAAACCTTTACTAAAGAGGTCACTCCCGGTGAAGGGATCTCGGCTCTTTCCCCGTAGAATGAGGTGCAGGATATTCCAACTGAATACCACGATGCAAAGCAAAAGTAATCGGCTATAGTGAAGTTATTGCCCTGACGCAAATTTCTGTCCAAGGGGTCACTCCCGGTGAAGGGATCTCGGCCCTTGCCTCGTCGACTGAGGAGCAGGATATTCCAAATGAATACCACGATGCAAAACAAAAGTGAACGTCCTTGCAATAACAGCTTTTTGAAAAATGTTCCAACAACATCAGAATAGGTTTGTTTATCTTGCATTGATCCGAATCAACGTAGTCCCACCAATTAATCACACCACAAAGAACGAAAATATACTGACGTACGTATATGCCATCCGCATTCGCCACTGGGTCCCGTCATCACCCGTTAGGTTAGCTGACTAACGGCAGAGCGGGGACTGGACTAGCGCGGATGTAAAACATATACAACATCTACTAATATATATACCAATATATTATATTTCGCTCAAGGCGTGATAAAAAGCAACATCACAGAAAAGTACAGCATCACAGAACAATACAGATATCTGGAAGCCCCGGGTTTCACAGAGCCGCTGCTGAAACCCGACGTTCCCCTGGTCGTGTGGATAGCCTGTGCAATGAAATCCTAGACCCCTACGGGCGCGGCAAGTCACCCGCCAAAACCTGAAGCGAGGCAGCCCCCTTCAGCTCCGTGAATGGACCACCCAGCACTTCATGGAATCCGGTAACTTGGGCACCCCTCCTGGGTCAACCTGTACCCCCTACGAGTGCGGCGAATAGCCCGCCAATCCTAGAGTGAAGCCCCCTCCGTCTCAATGCCATGAGATGCGGGCCCGTTGCCCTCTAGAACCCGGCTATCCGTGCACCCCTCCGCGGGGTAATCCTAGTACAGAAAGTAAAATATACATATACTGGGTACATCGACCGCAACCAGGTCGTGCCCCAAAAGAATAATACAAACAGGCAGTGACGGCAGTCCACAAGTCGGACGCTCGCCCCGCAATATCAAATGTACATAAAACACCAAAACTGTACTAGCATTGCATCCAGGCTATCCCCCACGACCGATCCGCAACATCACAGCATAAACATAGAACATCAACGTGAAAGTCACGTTCGCAAATCCGTCTAACCGGGCTATAGCAGTTAGACCGGATTTAACGATCGAGTGACATTCACGGTCGCAGATATAATGTAAATACTGTGAAAAATGTGTTTAAAATTTTCCGATTGATCAAACAATTAACAAGTGGGCCCCAAACAAAACTGTAGCAACCACAGAAAACCTGGGCCCAATTTTAATATTCCAAAACCCCTAATTATAGCCCAGAAGCCCACTGGAGAAATTCGAAGCAGTGACCCCACCAACCTGCGGCGGAAGGGCGGCAGAAAGGAGGGTGGTGCGGCGCTTCCGCGCTCGAGGTAAGGGTTCACTGTCTCGTTTTTTCCCAGAGTTCTTAGAACTCCCTGCACATCTTTCTAAGACCACCAGAAAAATTTTTAGACTTCAAAAAATTTCAACAGAAACTGATGTGCTAGAAAAATACGGTTTTTGGAAATTTCGGTCGATCGGAAACGCAAACACATCAAACGAAGCTAGGTAAGGTTAATGGCGTGGCTCTGATACCATGTTGCGCCACGGCAGCGCCCCGGCCTCATGCTCGAGGCCAAAATGCGGAATAAAAATTTTCCTTACTCGGAAACCGGCGCTACCGCGGACAAAGAAATCCCGGATCGTAAACCATTAACCTACACTAGCAAACTAGAGATGGGGTGAGCAGTATACCGACTGATCCGAGTCCTCCGGTCTTCATCTCCATCGTCCCGATCTCCCGCGGAAAGTGTAGTCTTCACATCGTCGCCTCCTCGCCGGAAAGGGCACCACATCGCCTTCTTCTTTTACGGGCTCCCGCCTCAATACCGAGGCAACTCGCGCATGAAGCCGGCAACTCGACATGCTCAAGATGTGCTGTAGAATGTGTAGTAGATCATGCTAGTCTCATTTGGGGTTTGTTGCCATGGTGATGGAATCAAAGAATAGAAAAATGGTGCTTGCATTTTTCTAGCAAGAAAGTGAGATCAAGAATGAACTCTCAAGATGAACCTCTCATTTTCTTTCTCTCTTTTCTTTTTCTTCTTCTCTCTTTTCTTTTTCTTCAACCATTTCATCAAGTGAGAAGAATGAATGATGGTGGAGGAATGAGAATAGCAACCATAAGAAGGGAGGTGAGTGTAGGGTAAAGGAAGTGGTGACCATATCAAGACATAATCATCACAAACTCACATCAACTCTAAATCAATCCTAATCCCATCTCATCAACAAAAAGCAAATGATAAAGATGGATAAGAAAGGTATCAAAAGATGCTTTCATAATAAAACATCTTACAAATAAAACCTCAACCAAAAGTAATTTGCAAAACTGCAAATTACCCCCTCCATCAGAAAAGTCCGGCCGGGAAAGAACAAAGGAAAACCGGCCGGAACGGAATGCAAACTGGCAACTCCAGAAAACTGGTCCCGTAATAGATTACAGGAAAACCCCATACTGTGCATACACACCCGCATCTGTATTCCGTCCGGATACAAATGCAAAAGAGACAAAATCTACACTGTACTAAACTAGGACCGGCTTAAGCCAAAACCGGCTAGTAAAATCCGTTCGATCCTGATCCGTGCAATACCGCACGTATCTGATCGAACCCTGCCATATTATCATACGGCCACTAGTACAAACCTGTCCGATCCTGATCCGTGCAATACCGCACGTATCTGATCGGACCCTGCCATATCTCCATACGGCCTCTACAGCGTTTCGCCCGAAAGCTTGAGTAACTGTAAGTGTGGTGGACTCTAAAGACTCGTCAATACTATGGCTGTGGATTTAACCACTAGCACGTCAGAGGTATAAGCCAATACGTGACGGGCCACCAGCTATTGACTAAAAGGGACGTCGATGAGGAAGCTCACCCCGACACCCAACTGAGCCTGTCAGTGACAATATCCGTACAGTCCGGTCCGTTCGTCTATGAGTATCGCATGGCGGGCCTAGGGGGTTGGTGAAAGTCAGACCCCCAAAAGCGGTACAAGTCGTGTCGGAGCGTAGCCCAGAACGCCCTGAGATACTACTGGAATACCTACCAGTAAATCTCCTGCCTCGGCCGAGGGCTTTGCGTAATGGCTCTCCTAGACACAGCGCGACCTCACCCCCAATACCGGGAGAGACGAACCCCTGAAGATCCGCTCACTGCCTCCATGTGGCTCGGGACTGTACCCAACTAAAACCTGTTTGCACGACTCCTTTGAGCCGTGGTAGGGTAGTAATCAAAGCACAGTGGGAACTCACACAAGACAAATGACGATCCTCAGGTCGATGAACTAACCTGTACACATGTCACCAGGGAACTGCTATCTGACATCTGGTATAAGACCAACTAGCAGGTTCCCGGCGAGTCCTGTCCGGTGTACTCATAACCCAATGAGCACCTGTATACATCTTAGGTGAACCAACTGACACCAGTGGCTTGTGAGAACGGCCACCGCCCCTCGTCGGGGTCTCGACTGTATACACTAGTCTACTAATGGAGTATCGATGCCCTGTCTCGAAACTCCTACGACTAGGGACCTTTTAAGGATGTGCTTATAGACTACCAGCTCCCACGTATATGATCGCCATCATACTGCCGGCAGTCAAGCAAGAATCCTAGGGGCTCTATCAACGTGTAATAGCGACATGTCAGGTCACCTAAAGCAGTACACGATGATAAAGATAAACCAGATAGCATACTATCATCTCGAGTAAGACTGTCCTACTGGGATAGGTCCTCCCTCAATCATTGCAATCACGTGCCTGTGATCCAATAATTGACTCTGAGAGCACTAACTCCAACAAATTTTCCAGGGAGCTTCTGTAGATTCCCTCAGCTCTCTGGAATTTTCCAAAATTTTTTATCAATTTACAGAAAGCTCCAGATCTCCTTGCAATGAAACACAACAAATTGTTTAGGGTTTGCACGAATTTTGATCTCAAAATAACAATGAAATAAATCTTTCAATTCAAACTATAAAATGAAACGAATTAGCGCATGGTCCCCGGCAACGGCGCCATTTGATTAATCTTTTCTTTGTGTGTCGTTTTAGAAAATGAATAGAATCACAATCAAAGAATTATTTGACCGCAATCAACTACGGTATCGGATGTAGTTTGTAAGTGAGTGCGGATCGTCCACAGGGATTGTGCGACTCGTTTTTATATTTGCTTCGTTTGAATTGAAAAGTTAATTGAACAGAAAAGAAAACATGATTCGAGAGTTTAATTGATTCAAGTGTCACGAGTTTAATCAAGAATCAATAAACTGATAAACAATCAAGAATTGGGTTTCGATAATATTTCCAAACAAAAAGTCAAGAATCTAAAAGAGGCTCGTAGGTATCGATCGGATCTATAGACGTGATGTAATCTAAAGATTTCGTGTTCTTGTCCTTCGAAGGATTGATACTAGATCGATGATGATCGACGAGAGTTAGGGCTTCTTCGTGAAACTAGGGTTTCATCATTTCACCCTTGTTCTTTCGTCGATATCATTCACATTCTAGCCTCTAGCAATTTCAAGAAACGATCGTAACTCCCCAATTTCGAGCGATATCATTCAAGAAAGCATCGTAACGAAATGGGTTGTCGGTTCTTGAACTTGCTAGGGTTTACAAAACTTGTAGGAATCAAGAATCAATTTAAGATATATTACATCCTCATTCTATTGATCGTCTCGACTCCTCGACGAGTGGAGTTTTACTCAAACATCACAGCAAGAACACAATTACAAATTGAGATCTAATTATGATGCAAGAATTAAAAGAAAACAAGATAAAAGAATTTCACCTTTTATTTATATCAACAATTTGATTACAGTCGCTCAAGAACTACAAGAGGAAGAACGAAATTGTCGATTTGGCGTCGCTCAGCTCCGTGAGTCGCGGATCGTTTGGACCACTTGCTCTGTTGAAGATCGGCTCGGCTCATAAAAGGTTGCAAGGCTTCTTGCTTGATGGGTACTCGGGATCTTGGCTTCTTGAGTTGGAATTAGGGTTAGGGTTTCACACAAGTCCTCTCACTAGACTTGTGGAAGAAGAAGATGAAGAGAGAGATAGAATGGCTCTCAAATGAACTAGAATTGGTTTTCTAATAGGATTTTTCCAAGATGAATATTTGAATAATAATTGAGCCTAGGGTCTTATTTATAGAGCACCCAAACCCTAGGTCTAGGTTTGAAACTAAAATTCCCTCCAAAAGTTTGTTGAAAGGTTTCTAGAAGGAGTTTGTTAGGCTTAGCTTAGGGTTTAAGCTAGGGTTTAAGAAGAAGGTTCTAGATTACAAAGCTTAGTTTAGTGTAGAAACAAGGGTTTGCTGATCTGGCAGAAACCTCTGGAGTCTTCTAGAACTTGGAGTGTCTTTCTGAACTGTAGGAGCTGAGACAAGAGTTTTGCACTAAAATTGAGAGGCTGAATCCTTGGACCCACCGCGGATCCACGACGCAAGCAGACTTATGCCGCGGATCCGCGGCTGTGTGTGGGGCTTGGGCCTTGGGCTTCCTGGTGATGATTTGTAATGCCATTTGGAGCTTTATCTGATATATTGATTTATATTTTTTCCTTTTGGATTTATACCAGAACTGATATCATTGAGTTGGCGTAATGTTTGATCGGTACCATGTACATTTTGGCCTTTCTTCTGGATTTTCCTGCACAGATCTCAAAACAAGTGTTGCGCAATATAGCGAAGATGCGATGCCATGAAATGCAGTCTAAGTAATTCATTTGGTCAGGCATGCGATGTCTGAGGTGGTTGCGGATTCCAACTGTTGTAGTTTTATACTTTCTTTTCTGTGACCGTAAGTGTAATATGTGATATCGCCGGTTTCGTTGCTATATGTCAACGATAATTGGGATATGCATGTTTACTTACGTTGATGACATGTGATGTTATGTGTTGCTGGATATGTTATATTGGATCGTCGTGTTTGAATAGCCGGGGGTTTTTATGTGAGATGAGTGTTTTTCATTTTCATTCATGTAAAAACTTGTATGTAATATTCTTTTATTGGGGCACTTCCAGGTTGCGGAAGATGTCACCCTTTGTATATTATTTACTTTTCCGCACTAGGATAGACCCAAGGAGGAGGGCACAAGTAACCGGGTTCTGGAGTCCAGTGGGAGACCAACTCGAGGAGTCAAGTCCGGGTCTCCTAACTCCAGAGTTGGTAGGGTTGCTTGCCGCTCTCGTAGGGGTCTTGGGGTGTGGGTTTGGCTATTCATCACGACCGTGGAATCCGTGTTTTATACTGGCTCGTATTGAAAACACGGACGTCTTAGTATATCCAATATTTCATATGTTTCTTCTGCTGCGATATCTGTGATGTGATCATGTGATGTTCTGTGATAGATACAGTATACAGTATATATGATATATTATATAGGCGTTACTTATGTTTTACACCCGCGCTAGCCCTGCCCTGCTCTGCCGTTAGTTACCTAACCTAACGGTGCACGAGGGGACATCGAGGCGAATGCGGATGGCATAAGTGTACGTCGTATTTATCTGTGATGTTTAGGTATTTAAATGATGGGACTTCATTAATGTGATTAATGAAATAAAAGAAACCTAATATGTTGTAGAATCGAATTTCAAAATAAACAGGTAGCTACAGTTCTTGCTTTGCACAGCGGTATATGTGATATATCCTTCACCTTATTCGATAAGGAAAGGACCGAGATCCCTTCACCGGGAGTGACTCCTTTAGCAATAACTGGCAGATGCTACACCCCTCGGTTTGTCTTTTGATTGCTTTTAAGTGTTTTTGCTTTGCACAGTGATATATATGATATATCCCGCACCTCATTCGACGAGGAAATGACCGACGATCCCTTCACCGGGAGTGACGCCTTTAGCAAAACTAGAAAAGCCTCAAAAGCACTCCATTTTTAAAATCATTTGATTCTACAACGATATCAAGTTCATTACACAATAGGTTTTCAGAAAAACCTGTCGTAGCCCTCCGTCATTTCAGATAAGTTGTATATAGTATTCGTGCTGCATTTGTTGGCTTTCGTCAAGGTGCAGTGTGCGGTAGCTATATGCTGCTTATCTGCTAGCATACGATGCGATTGGATTAGGGTAGTCATGCGGCTTTGTTGGCTTTCGTCAAGGGTCGTGCAGGTGGGTTTAATTCGATCAAGAAATGTACGGGTTGAACTTGACTAGCGGGCTATGGTTTGTTGGCTTTCGTCAAGGTCATAGCACGCTAGGGGCAAAATATTATCGGGAATTTCAAGTGTTGAAATTTGCAATGAGATTGCATACCTTCTATGAGATAGTTGGATCCCGATACCCGCTGCGAGTAATTGTTACTCCTGGGAGAGTTTTACACATTACAATTAGCCGATCAAGTAGGTGTCTAGAAAGGTGTTAACGAGGTTATGCCTCTCGGAAAACGAGGTTTACATTAATTAGGTTCGTGCGAAAGCACGGGGGACCTCCCTCAAAGTACCGACACTGGCCTGGCTGAAAGATTGGCGAACTTGTAGTGTGTAATTAATCCCGGCTAGTCTTTCCTTTTAGGGTTTGAAGTAAGATTTGATAAAAAGCAGTGGGAGCCATCCTGACTAGATAAAATAATAACCAATCTATTCTTGCAAGAGCGCACGCTGAGTGTTTTCTTCTCTCTCTCTCCAGGTAGCGACCATATCATGCCTTAATCAAGATAATAAAACAGATTATTGACCGAACCCGCTTGTTATACTGAGCTGGGGAACGTTGGTCCCGCTCCAACTTATAATTGTTATAAGACAGAGCAGGAAATAGGGGAATACCAAGATTCCCATGCCGCCCAAACGAAGAGAGTGCAAGCTGATGCATCATCTTCGGGTGTGTTCGTTACAGAGAACTGTTTCTCAGTATCCTTCGAATCCTGGGTATATGATACCGGATCAGGATCCCAGATATGTAATCTGTTACATCGGGCTACAAAAGGGTAGAAAAACTGAGAACGGGTGATAAGTTTCATGAGACAGAAAACGGGGCAAGAGTTGCAGCCAAGTCTGTTGGTCACTGTCACCCTGTATTACCTATACATTGATTCTGAACGAATGTTATTAGATACCGAACCTGATATACAAAATCATATCAGTCTCTTTATTAGTAAAGAAATGATATAATTTTGTATTGTTGGATAATGTTTTGAACATTTCCTATATCAAAAGTTGATCGGTTTAGGCACGTTATCTAAAAGCATTAATGTTCTAAATCAAACTACAGTTCTTAGTATACAAAACACACACAAGAGGAAGAGTTCAGAAATGAACGAGTCCTTCTTGAGGTATTGTAGACTAGGTCATATCAATGCGACCCGACTAGCTGAGTTACATTTAGATGCATATTTAAATCAGTTTGAATTTACATCTTGTGAAACTCGCCAGTTATGTCACAAAGATAAGATGACCATAGCTCCGTTTACTGGAAACAGAGAAAGAGTTAGTGAACTCTTGGGATGATACATGTTGATGTATGTAGGTCCCCTGTCTATACATGCCAAGACCGATTCTTTGTACTTCATTACATTCTCTGATGATCTCTCAAGATTCAGACATATGTTCCTGTTGAGACACCAGTCTGAACCTTTTGAGATATTCACAGAATATAAGATAGAAGTAGAGAACCGATACGGGTATAAGTATTATGTCCTATGATGAGATCAAGGAGGAGAATACTTGAGCACGGAAATCCTGGTCTATTCTAAAGGAGAATGAGATTCTCTCTCGGCATTACTCCTCCGGATACACCATAGCACGATGATATGTCGGGGCAGAGCAGATACACCCTATTTGATATGGTATGCTCTATGATGAGTACTACTGAGTTACCTTTTTCCTTTGGGGGTTATGCACTTAAGAAGCTGCATACCTATTGAATTAGGTTCGAATCAAATCAGTGCCTACCACTTCATATGTGATATGGAAAGGGAAGAGCCCATGTCTTAAGCTAGTTAAGATTTGGTGTTGTCCGGCCTATGTCTGAAAAGCAAAATCCGGACAAGCTCGAGGCAAGGTCAGTTATGTAGAACTGGAAGTGTTTCAGCTATATAAACTACAGCAGATGATTTGGTACAACCAAAGGATTCAGTAGATTCCAACGAACCTCAGCCTCTCCGCCGATCTAGTAGGGTTCCTCACCCACCTGAGAGATACTTTTGTTTCTCTATGACAGTGGGAGCGAGGATTACATCATGAGATGATGACCCAACTAGCTTCGAGCTGGCCATCAGGAGTGAGACTCTGTAAGAATGGCTGGATGCTTAGCAATCTGAGATGGAATCCATGTACACCAACAAAGTATGGACCTTGGTTGCTATATCTGAAGGGTTAAATCCCCATCAGGAGCAAGTATATCTTGAGAAGATTACTTGGTGTAGATGGAAAAGTTGAGACTTTCAAAGCTAGACTTGTTAAATGTTTGCATCATTGACCAGGTGTGGATAATGATGAAACCTTTTCAAGTAGCTTTGCTTAAGTCCATCCAGATCCTACCTGTCACGGCTACATACCATGACTACGATATCTGGTGGTTGGGTGTCATGACTGCTTTTCTAAATGATGTTTTAGAAGAGTACGTCTATAAGTACACAGCCAGGGGGCCTCGTAGACAGTGGGAGCAGCGGAAACGTGTGCAAGATGCTTTATAGGATAGAGCAGGCATCGCGGAGTTGGAACGTCTGTTTTGATGTCGTAGTCAAAGAGTTTGACATCATCAAAATGGTAGATGAACCTTGTATAAACAAAAAGGTAGTAGAGAGTATGGTAGCGATCCTCGTAGAGTACGTGGATAACATACTCTTGATAGGGAAAGAATATCCTATGCTACGCTCGATCAATCTCCGCTTATCACAATGATTCTCCACATAGGATCAAAGTGATACCTACTAAATCCTGGATTTTGGATCTATGAGATAGATCTAATTGGATGTTAGAATACTCACTAGTTGTAGTGAGATGGTATCAATCGATCCTGGGGAGAATCACTGGAGGGGTTCCAGGGTGATAAAGAAGACTGAATGTCAGTCACAGGCATTGTCTTTACCCTCAGTAAAGGGACGGTATGTTGGAAGAGTTCCAAGCTAGATACCGTGGCATACTAGACGATAAAGGCTGGATACATCGCTACTTAAGATGCTACCAAAGAGGCTGTTTGGATGTATATTGGTTCATGAGATGAACTGCGTTCCTACCATTGTGAGACAATGGAGTTGTGGCTTAAGCCAAGGAACAGCTGTCCCATCAGTGATCCAGACATATTCTAAGGCAGTATCACCTGATCATGGAGATGTTTGATCTCCAGGCTGATCGAGGTTAGGAGAGCAGACTCAGAGGACAACACGGCGGATCCACTCACAAAGGCCTATTCCCAGAGAGAGACTTTTATGGGATGGTTGAGTATGAGATACTTCGACCACTGCTACAGATGGCCCTAGTGCAAGTGGGAGATTGTTAGTTATATGTATGCCCTAGAGGCCATTACTATGCACAGGATGTATATTGTAGTGGATGCTTGGACATATATAGGGAGGACTTTCTTTCTCGACATGATAGTATGCTATCTGGTTGATCTTTACCTTAACGTGTACACTGATTGTCTCTCTGTTACATGTTGGTAAAGCCCTTAGGATGTGTACTTGACTACCTGGACTATGATGCGGATCATACTAGTGGGGACATGGTAGTCCATAAGTACATCCTTCAAAGTCCCTAGTCGTAGGTGTATCGAGATGGGGCATCGATATACCAGAGTAGACTAGCGTGTACCATCTCGACCCATACAGATGGGCGATGGATGATCCCATATCCATCGGTGTTTGACATCAGAGATGATATACGGGTGCTCAGTAGAGACTGGGTACACTGGACGGACTCGCCGAGAACTCCTAGATTGTATTATACCTCACGTCAGATGGCAGTTCTCTGGTGACACTGGTACAGAGTAGTCTGTTGACCCGAGATCGTCATAGAGTCTTGTGTGGTTCCCACTGTGCTTTGATCTCCATCTTACCATGTCCAAGAGGGCGTGCAAAACGGTGGTTTTTGGGTACAGTCCCGAGTCACATGGAGGCAATGAGCGATAGGAGGGGATTCGTCTCTCCCGGTATAGAGAGTTGATGTTGCGTTGTGTTCGATTGGCTATAACCGGAAATCCCTGGCCAGGGTTGCTGAGATTTACTTATAGACCTCATATCGACACGACTTATCGAGCTATTGGGGTCTGACGTTTACCACCCCTAGGCAAGATATGAAACATATCAGACGACGAGACCGGACTGTACGGTAGTGTTACTGGTTGGATTCACTGGAGTGTGAGCGGGCTTGCTCGTCGATCTTATGATCGCTCAATACCCGGGTGGCCGTTACATTTAGCAGACCGCTTGCGGCTTGTGGGTGCTTGATATGATCATCATCTGCTACCGGCGTATTGACGAGTCTTTAGAGTCCTACACAGAGGTTTCCTGGCTCAAGCGAAACGAAATAGGAGCGCATATGAGATATGTGCGGGACCGAAAATATTACTAGTATGTGATACCGTATTCTATTCTCGGGATGAATGTATCGATTGGTTGTATGCGATATAACCTAGTTATCGATTCAAGCGTTGATTCGATAAGCCGATACATTGATATTAGTCGGTTATATGCGATATGACCGGATCATTAAATCAAGTGTTGATTTAATGATTTAATGTATAATTATATATATGATATATTACTTTACATTAACTAGTATTGGTTCACTTTAAAAGGATTTTCTCACTTGGTGTGCACATTATATATGTGATATATTTTTGTGTGCATTTGTTTGTATCATGTTTGATGATACAAGCTAACTTGAGCAAGTGTAAAGATTAAACCATGGTTATGTAATGGTTAGGGTTTTGATTTCATTTACTTATTCATTTATTTATCTATTTATTCTTTTTGGAAAATGATTTGCATAAAGAGAAATGGTGGCTTTTCTTTGTTTGTTTTTGAAGCTTCATGAAGCTTTGACCAAGTCACCATTTTGTCTTGATGCTTAACCCTAACCCTTCAATCTAACCATGATTTATTCTCTACACTAAACTATGGTTGGTTAATGATAAGTATTCATATTTATTTCTTTTTACAAAAAGAACTTATCATAACTTTTATCATCTTCTTCTTCTTCACTTCAAGAAGAAAGCTTACTTCATCAATGGTGATTGATGAAAACAAGTGAGAAATCCAATTCTAAAGTCTACCCACTTCCTATTTCTTCATCCTCTACCTCTTGCCAAGTAGTAGAGTGTGTTTTCTTCACAAGTTTCTTGACTTGGTGAAGTTGGAGCTTGATCAAGTGATGCCTCGACGTAGATCATCTTCGGCATCGTCGTCGATGACCTAGCCCGCTTCTTCTCCGATGAAGCCGACGCTAGAGCCCGGGATCCGTTTTGGACAGCGAGGAGACATCATCACGGAGCTATGGAGGTGGAGCACCGGATCTACAAAGGTTGTATTTCCGTTCCCTTAGTAAAGTAGTTTACTAGTTGCTTCTTTCTCCTAGACATCTAGCTAACGATCCATAGTCTAGGGTTTCTCGGCACCGTAATTTTTGAAACGGGCATGGTTGATGCCTTGTGAGACCCCTTGAGAGTGCCTAAGAACCCTACAGAACACCCTGAGATACTACTGGAATACCTACCAGTAAATCTCCTTCATCGGCCGAGGGCTTTGTGTAATGGCTCTCCTAGACACAGCGCGACCTCACCCCCAATACCGGGAGAGACGAACCCCTGCAGATCCGCTCACTGCCTCCATGTGGCTAGGGACTGTACCCAACTAAAACCTGTTTGCACGACTCCTTTGAGCCGTGGTAGGGTAGTAATCAAAGCACAGTAGGAACTCACACGAGACAAATGACGATCTCAGGTCGATGAACTAACCTGTACACATGTCACCAAAGAACTGCTATCTGACGTCTGGTATAATCCCAACTAGCAGGTTCCCGGCGAGTCCTGTCCGGTGTACTCATAACCCAATGAGCACCTGTATACATCTTAGGTGAACAAACTGACACCAGTGGCTTGTGAGACCGGCCACCGCCCCTCGTCGGGGTCTCGACTGTATACACCAGTCTACTAATGGAGTATCGATGCCCAGTCTCGAAACTCCCACGACTAGGGACTTTTTAAGGATGTGCTTATAGACCCCAGCTCCCACGTATATGATCGCCATCATACTGCTGGCCGTCAAGCAAGAATCCTAGGGGCTCTATCAACGTGCAATAGTGACCTGTAAGGTCACCTAAAGCAGTGCACGGTGATAAAGATAAACCAGATAGCAAACTATCATCTTGAGTAAGACTGTCCTACCGGTATAGGTCCTCCCTCAATCATTGCAATCACGTGCCTGTGATCCAATAATTGACTCTGAGGGCACTATCTCCAACATTTCAAGGTCTCTTCTACTATTCCAAGTTTCAAGGTGCGTGATTGTGCAATTTGTCGGGTATACATTTTCAGATTCTAGACTTAAGCTAGGAATTATTTTTCAAACTTATACTCTAATAAAAATATCAATACTTTTCCTTTGTTTTGACTTAGCCCAAGAAGTGAACTCAAAATTTGCCTATTTCTAAATAAACTACAAAGACATATACTTTCTACCGTTAAACTTTAAGGAAGGTTATTTTTAGGGTTTTTAATTTACTAAGTCTAAGATCTAGTTGTTCCTAGCCGGTTAACTTATTTGTCAAACTCAAGTCAAATATGGCCAAAATCGAATACAATAATTTTTATAATTTTCAATTTTTATGGGTTTTAAAATAAGTATGCAAATGCAAAAATATGTATAAATGAATGCGAAGGAAAGAAGGCTTACCGAGTATACCCCCAAACTTAACTTTTACAGTGTCCTCACTGTCATGCTATACCAAGAGGGTCAAAATGCCGGCACTCCCCTGTTTATTTATTTATAATATTTTTAAATATTTTTTAATGTTTTGAATTTTTTTTATATTTTTTATAGAAAAAGAAAACAAAAAATATATATACATATATACAACAAGGTCTGTCCCAAATTAAACAAGGCCTTACACAAGACAAAGGTTAGCACCAACCATTCAAAAATCTCATCGTGGTAATGGTAGAGTTGGTGAAAGAATGGAGTGGAAATAAGAGAAATGAGAAGCACACGAGACCACATGGGAAGAAGAGTGGAATATGGTCTCGGTGGAGGAGAAGAGTGATGGAAAAGAGAAAGAAGTGGAATACGATCTTGAGGGTGTAAATCGAGTGAATAAATTAGCACAATTTGTGATGACCGATGTGTTAAAAGTGATTGTGCTAACCTATCAACCCGTCGAGAAATGGGGTCAAATACCTCAAGATTCGCAAGAAAGCATGGGTACGCCAAACTTGGTATTGGAGATGAAAGCATAACGGTCTCTTGTAAGGTCGGAACGATAGGAAGGACGAAAGGGAGTGAATTAGGGATAGTCTTATTCTCACCGTAGTAAACTGTCTCGAACTTGAAAGATTCCATCAATGGTTCGAAACGACTGTAAGCAACCGAGTCTGATGGTTCAACTAACTCATCTGAAAATTCAAAGGACTCAAACTCGGGCGGTGAGTCTTCAATATCGTCCGAAAAAATGAAACACTCGTAAGTGTTATCGGCTGTGAGAACAGTGTCAGATTCAAAGGGAAATTTTTCAAGCTCACAGTCTTCAAGCGTGATCTTGTGCGTGGTCGGAACGATGGAAAGGAGGGAGGGTGATATAACAGTTAAAGGTTCAGGAGGATGAATTGGAAAATCCGACACATCAAACAAAAATGGTTCAACCTCAATATTATCCTCAAGACTCTCCACAATACTATCTTCATAATTCTCCTCAATATTTTACTCATCCATGCTATTATCATCAAAATCAAGACGCATATGAAGTTCGGGAGAAACAATCAATGACTCGGGATGATGAATTGGACATAAAATTTCAATCAAATCTACAGGTTCATCATCCGAAATATTCTCGGCGTATTTATCCTCAATCAAGTGAAAATCAATTTTTTCTGACACCTTATCAAAAGCATGGATATTTATCAATTCAGGTTCTAGATTGGAGGTGTAAAGATCGAAAGGATTAAGTGTGGTTTCACTCGAAAGGGGTTCTTCACAATCTAGCAAATCAAGCACTACAAAGTCACACAACTCGTTAGATGTTTTATTTTCAACTTGTGAACTGTTTGGGACAATCGATGGAAACCGGAGTTGTGGGCTTCAACTGGGTATGGGTAGGTTTGATTTGGGAATGTGTAGAACTCACTCGCTCCTCTCAAATTCTCACTCTGTCCAGCCACCTCCTCATATATTGAAATATTTGGAGCTAGTTGGAAACTAGCTACCTGTTCACTAGGTTGCATAAGTGCGGCAATGGACGCATCCACATTCCTAACCATTTTGTTTGTTGCAGAAATATAAGCCTCCAACGACTGTTCCAAACTAGACATGGGTTTGGAAGGGGTTTCGGTAAAAGAGTCGAAATTGTTTGAATATGTGAAACTCCCAACTGACTGTGTAGAATCAATGTCTAGTGAAGGTGGAAAAGTCAGGTAAGACTGGTAGGAATTAGATGAGTGGACAGGCGTAGGATCAATATGTGGATAAAAAGGTGAATGGACTTGTTGATCCCTAGAATTGGATGTGCGGAGAGGGGTGAAAGATCGGCTACGAGATTGAGCAGTATGCTCAGCAATGGACATCGGTTTAGGAGTTACAGCAGGACTCGAAAAAGTGGTATCAACATACGAAGGTGGTGAAGGTGAACATGGTTGACACAAGGTGGGTTGCAAAGTCGAACTGTTTCTCCTAGACACTTCTATTTGATCTTTCAAAGAAATTTTGGGCATGGAGGGGTCTTCCTTAAATCGACCGAAACAATTGACGTACGAGGCAAAGTTAGGTTCGGGATACCAAAGTTCGGCAAGAGATTTGTGATGTGGGGTACCCATGATAGAAGAAAGAGAAGAGAGAGAAGGTAGGTGGTGCAAGGATTTCTTAGCGGCAAAATTTTGCAAGTTGTTAAAAAAAATTTCCTTTTTCCGTTTGCTCTTTATTTGGAAATTTTTGCAAAAAGATTTTCGATAAAAGATATGCAAAACAGAAAATCGCTTGCAATCAATTTTTAATTTACGCGCGGCGCAAAGATTCCTGCACAAGATTTGTTATTTGGAAGGGAAAGATTTCTAAAGCGCAAAGAAATCCTGCATGCAAATTTACAGAAGATATATCAAGATTTACAGAGAAAGAACAGATGAGCTTACAGTGCAAATTCCACGTGACGACGTCAGCATAAGACCGCGTTTCCGCGGCTAACAGGCACCTCGGGCGGCGGTACCGCGGTCACACGTCTTCAGATCTTGCTGACTTCACTAGGAGGCCGCACTTCCGCGACGGGAGCAGCCTAATGCGGCGGATCTGCGGTCTGGTGGAGGTTTCCGAGCTTAAGATTTTTTCTGCTGTTCTGTTATTCAAATCTCCCTCTGTTCTGATATGTTGTTTTCTGTTTCACTTTCTGTAGATTTCCAGATCCGTCGATCCTGCAAAATTCTCACAAAAATACCCTTTCCAAAAATAACCGATGATATATTTTTTTTTGATTTTTCAGATTTTTATGATTTTTTTAATTTTAGATTAACCCGAAATTGCAAAGAGGAAATTTTATGCCATCCCCGGCAACGGCGCCATTTGATTTAAAGATTTTAACTAGCTTATGCGCTTTTAAAAGATGAATAAAAAATATTTAGTAACCGCAATCAAGAACGGCGTCGCTTGGTAGCTAGCCGGTGAGTACGGATCGGTCCACAGGGATTTAGTGTTTTCCTAATCGCGCGAACGAGTTAATTTCGATGGGTGTCGGATTGATTATTTCTAAAACCTAAATTGATTTATACTAAGATTATCTAGATCTAAGTCTTTCTAGGGTTAGGTTTAGGGGAAGTTGAGAGATTAAAGGTTTCCTCACCGCTTTCAATGCCCTATTATAGATCTATTGGGTGTTATGGTAATTATCAATTAGGTGGATTAGAATCATTTGGGAAGATGTTTCTTCCTCTAGGTTCTTGTCCTTCCTTTATCGATCCTTACCCTAACCTCCATGGAAAACACGCGCAACCGGTCCTTTATACTACGGTATCACCTTTACCTCGAGGGGTAAGGTGCCGCAGGGAGCGGTATGTGCGTGTATGCATGGAGTTCTAATTATTGTGTGTGATGGGGGCAAGAAAGGGGTGAGAGATCTCATCTCTCAAACCTTTCCCTAAAGCTAACCCTAACAAGCGAGGAGACTACTCGCTCATTAGGGGATTGAAAAACATTCTAAATTAAATTAAACTAATGCAAAGAAATAAAAGAACTTACTAATTTTTATTGATGGCTCCCTCCAAACATCAACACAGTACAGATCTGAATTTATGAAATGAAAAGAGGCATCGATGCTCTCCAAAAGAATTCTAAATTTTATTCATAAAAAAAGGCATAGGGAGGCATGAAAAGAATACAATGAATTGGGTTTTTATTTATAAGAGATAGAAACCCTAGGTTACAATTGATTCGCACGTCTGCATTTACCAAAATACCCCTAGGTTGACCAGTCAAAGCCGCCACAGATTATAGTAAAATTTTTATTCCTTAATCGCCCAACCCTGCCGCGGAACCGCGGCCGCAGCCAGGGTTTGGCCGCGGTTCCGCGGCCAAAAGACGGAATTGGGTCTTCATCTTTCTGGTGTTGGCTCTGCATGACTTTTACATCCTGTTTATGCAGGTCTTTTCTCAGATTGGTTTCTCGTTCTCTTCCAGATCTTTCCAGTGAACATTGTAGTGGACTTTTACTGTTTCTTCGTGTCGCTGCCTTTATACTTGGTGAACTGTTGTTCATTGTTGCTCACAATGTAGGCGCGATCGAGATTTCACCATTTATCATTTGTAGTCTCACTTTTGCATTGTCTTCTATCTTTTTCACTATTTCTGTCCAAGAACCTGTAACCTGTAATTAATTAGTAGACATGGGTCAAAAGCACCTGTTTATTTGTAAAATACATAAGAATGGGGAATATGATAATGCAATATTATGGTATGAACAATACTCACAGCCCGTGTGATACCGAACACCCAACTCCTCTACTAATCAGTTTCACAAAACTAGTTTGTAAAACTCTTGTATTCGAGAAATAGCCCCAGTGAGTGGATCCGCCCTGATGTTTCTTTCTATGTCTCTCTTAATCTTAAGTTCGCGGAGAAAGCCATCTCCCGAATTGAGTAATACCTGTCTTAGAATATGTCTGGATATTTGATGGGACCTAGTTCATAAATGAACTCCAAATCCAAACTTCTTAGACTGTATCGATAACTGAACCTAATCAGTATTCAGCACCATGCCTCCCACAGTATGCTCTTGGACCAACTATCCATAATACTGTCCCTTGTCAGAGGGAAAACTATAACTCTGACAATCACTCTGTCATTCATGTCACCTTTGAAGCCTGGAATGATAACCGTCTCCCGAAGGAGGCTGCCGTCATCAAATCCGTAGAACATGCACTTATGTTCTAAAACTGCTTCCTTATGTTTCTTCAGGATTGGATTAATATAAACTTATCACATTTAGTGCATAAACAACATCTGGTGTGGTATTTGACATCTCATGATTGACTCAATTGCCTAAGCAAGTGATCTGCCAATCATGCACATCCCTCTCCCCTTTAGTCTGTAAGACACCTTTAGAGAGGGTGACTCCATCACTTGCAGGTACACCACCATGGCACGAGTCATCTATTCTAAAATACTATTAGAATACTGTCAAAGTACCCATATTCGGAAACTACCTAATTCTAGATCTAAAACCATAGATCCAGTAACCAGAATGTCTGATATTATATCCATGTCCTTTGTGGAGAAACAACCGTGTGATGACCAAAGTACAACCGATCGGAGTATAGGAATTTTACTTCCTACTCTGTGTATGTCACCCAAATACTAGGACATCACACCCTACTACCTTCTTAACAGATCCATCCCCTATTCCGATGAAGTCAAAGTCATGACTGTTACATCAAAATTAGATGATCTTATCTCCGCTATATCAGCTCAAGCCTATAAATAGACATAAGCTACTTGTCCACTATGCTTCCGCTGCTCCCACTGACCACAACAACCCTATGGCAGAATAATATATACGTGTACTTCTAAAACTAGTTTAGAACGATGCTATACATATCCTCCCACCGGGTCTCATAGTCTGGAACAACAGTAGTGTCAAGTCTGTGTAAACAAGAACCTCCCTGTCACCGTCCTTGAGGCTACCAGAGTACCTCTTGGGTGTCTGAAGTTACCCACCATGTCTGTGGAGTGGCTATTGGAATGTCAAACCTGATTGAATATATAGGTCCTATTAAATTTTCCGTAATCGTTTGCGGTTTTGGAATCACTTCCAGTTCTACCATACTCCCATTACTGTTTTCTGGAAAAATCCATTTTACTAAAACTGTGGCGAGTCAAGAACAATATCACTATTGATCTGCCAGATGGTAGAAAATCAACCCTCGACATAGCCCGGGTCAACCCACAAACTGCCATTACAGAAACGTGCCTTGAGTTATCCAGAGTCTGGTTTTAAGCATAAGCCGGACAACTCCCCGTATCTTAACATCGTTAAGATATGAACCATTCTATATAGAAATAGAGGCACTGATTTAACTGGAACCAGATTCAAACCATGCAACTGTCTCCAGTGCATATCAACTTAATGGAGAGAGGCTAATCAGCATTACTCAACTTAGGAATACATCCAATTATGAGTAACCCGAAAGAGAAACAAGTTTCTCAAAACCATTACTTGAATACCAATCACAAGAATCTATATCTTCGATCTCTTTGAAGAATCCCGATACTTGCGATACCTGATTCTCTACTTTATTCTTATACCCACAACTTCTCAAAACTTAGACATTGTATTTCTACGAAACACTTGTCTAAAAACTAGAGAAGTCACAACTAAACAGAACATAGTACGAGGACCTACCCCTTTGTCCTGACGGACACTGGACAACATACAATACTCTGTATAAGTCCGCTGAGTTGAATAACTCAAAACCTGTGCATCGTAGGTTGAAAACTGTACCCTGGCGATTTCCTCAAATATCACCAATTACAACGAATTCCGATATAATGAGGATGATCATCTAATTCCCAATAACTTATTCCCACTCATCATCTGTAAAACCATACAGATGTGAGAATCTTACCTGGTAAATACATACCCTGGAGTAAGTATCTAATCGGGAAAACAGTTTTCCTTTAACAACGCACAGTGGTTTTGCTAGTAATGTCTCTTCCATAATCCAATTCATGAATGTAACCGTATATTTCTTTGCCATCTCTCCAAATCCCTTTATTTGTCTTTAGTCATTTCCTTTTGTACACCCCTTTTAGGCTAAGTGGTTTTCTTCCTTCCATACCGTTCGGCACCAGCCTATGGTTTGGAAGAAGACTATCCATTTAGCGTAATAGGTGTACCCTCCTAAACCAAGGAGTACTCGCAACTTGAGAGAAGGTGATGATAAAAGACAACTGAATAATACCTTATTCTGTTTCTCCCGAACTGGGGAAAAAAGCAAAGGTGAAATAGGAGTGGCGATGAAGTACGCGGTTTGGTCGTGAATAATAGCAGTTGCAATTTACTTTGCCCTCTTTCTAATCCCTTTTATTTTGTCTTTACATATTACCTTCTGTACACCCTACTTAGGTTAATTGGTTTTCTTCATTCCCTACCTTTCGGCACCTGCCTATGGTTTGGAAGAAGACTATCCAATAAGCGTAATAGGCGTACTATTCTAAACTAAGGAGACCTCGCAACCTGAGAGAAGGTGATAATAAAAGACAACTGAATGAACCAATTCTATTTCTCCTGAACCTGGATCCTGTAAGTGCACGGCGGCGCCCTGGCCGTCAATCCGACGCCGGAATGCGGAAGCGGTGAAAAACTTTAATTTTGCGGACTAAGCAAACCGGCACCACCGCGCACTAAACATCCGGATCGTAACCATTAACAAGTCTAAGCTACTAACAAGATAGGGATGAGAAGTATACCGACAGATCCGAGTCCTCCGGTCTTCTCGTCGTCGTCCCGACCTCCTGCGGAATGTCCCGTATCCTCCTCGTCGCCGGAAGTGCACCACATCGCCTACATCTTTTACGGGCACCCACCTCAATGCCGAGGCAACTCGGGCACGAAGCCGGCTACTCGACGTGCTCAAGACATGCTGTAGAATATCTAGAGAAGAAGTCTCATTTGGGGTTTTTGGAGCTTTGCCATTTTTGTGGAGGAAGAAGAACTTGGAGAGAGGTGAAGGGAAAAATGTAGCATACCAAAATGAGAGTAACAATTTTCCACCCACAAAAGGAAATGAATCCCATTCCTCATTCAAGGAATGGCCGGCCCCCCCTTCATGTGTGATTGGAGAGAGAAAAAAGTGAAGTCAAGGGGTGGGTGGAACCATCATCCAAGGGAGAGTGTGAAGTGATCAAAAAGAAAAATCCTCACTCAACAACCATACCCCTCAACATCATCAACAATCATGACTTTAAAAGTCAAGCCATGATGGAGTCAAAACAAGTCAATGATGGTGCACATCATGAAAGCCATCATGATGCAACAAGATGCAAAGAACCCCCTCCACTAATGCCTATTTGCAACAATGCAAATAAACCCTCCTCCACCAATCTTCGGCCAATGAACGGAACAAAGGAAATCGGCCGAAACTAAAAACAAACTGGCAACTCCAGAAAACTGGTCCCGTAATAAATTACAGGAAAGCCCGATACTGTGCATACACACCCGCATCTGTATTTCAACCGAAATACAAAATGCAATGAGACAAAATCTCCACTGTACTATACTAGAATCCGGCTTATACCAAAACCGGGTAGTAATATCTGTTCGATCCTGATCCGTGCAATACCGCACGTATCTGATCGAACCCTGCCATATACCCATACGGCCTATAGTACAAACTGTCCGATCCTGATCCGTGCAATACCGCACGTATCTGATCGGACCTTGCCATATCTCCATACGGCCTCTACAACCTTTCGCCCGAAAGCTGAGTAACTGAATGTGGGGGACTCTAAAGACTCGTCAACACCTTGGTTGTGGATTTAACCACTAGCACGTCAGAGGTATAAGCCAATACGTAACGGGCTACCAGGTACTGACTAAAAGGGATGTCTGTGAGTGAACTCAGCCTGACAACCCTACTGAGCCTGTCAGTGACAATATCCGTACAGTCCGGTCCGTTCTTCTATGAGCATCGCATGGCGGGCCTAGGGGGTTGGTAAAAGTCAGACCCCCAAAAGCGGTACAAGTCGTGTCGGAGTGTAGCCCAGAACACCCTGAGATACTACTGGAATACCTACCAGTAAATCTCCTTGCCTCGGCCGAGGGCTTCGTGTAATGGCTCTCCTAGACACAGCACGACCTCACCCCCAATACCGGGAGAGAAGAACCCCTGAAGATACGCTCACTGCCTCCATGTGGCTCGGGACTGTACCCAACTACAACCTGTTTGCACGACTCCTTTGAGCCGTGGTAGGGTAGTAATCAAAGTACAGTGGGAACTCACACGAGACAAATGACGATCCCCAGGTCGATGAACTAACCTGCATACATGTCACCAGGGAACTTCCATCTGACGTCTGGTATATGACCAACTAGCATGTTCCCGGCGAGTCCTGTCCGGTGTACTCATAACCCAATGAGCACCTGTATACATCTTAGGTGATCCAACTGACACCAGTTGCTTGTGAGACCGGCCACCGCCCCTCGTCGGGGTCTCGACTGTATACACTAGTCTACTATGGAGTATCGATGCCCTGTCTCGAAACTCACACGACTAGGGACCATTTCAGGATATGCTTATAGACCCCAGCTCCCACTTATATGATCGCCCTCATACTGCTGGTGGTCAAGCAAGAATCCTAGGGGCTCTATCAACGTGTAATAGCGACGTGTCAGGTCACCTAAAACAGTACACGATGATAAAGGTAAACCAGATAGCATACTATCATCTCGAGTGAGACTGTCCTACAGGGATAGGTCCTCCCTCAATCATTGCAATCACGTACCTGCGATCCAATAATTGACTCTGAGGGCATTATCTCCAACAATCTTCCACTTGCACTCAAGGCTAATTATTGCGATGTCGTATACTCACAGCCCGTGTGATACCGAACACCCAACTCCTCTACTAGTCAGTCTCACAAAGCTCGTTTGCGAAACTATTGCGTTCGAGGAATAGCCTCAGTGAGTGGATCCGCCTTGATGTCTCTTTCTATGTCTCTCTATATCTCAAGTTCGCGGAGAAACCCATCTCCCGAAATGAGCAATACCTGTCTTAGAATGTGTCTGGATGTCTGATGGGACATAGCTCATAAATGAACTCCAAATCCAAACTTCTTAGACTGTATCGTCAACTGAACTTAATCAGTATCCTGCGCCATGCCACCCTCAGTATTGCCTTGGACCACCTGTCCAAAATACTGCCCCTCGTCAGAGGGAAAACTATAACTCTGACAACCTCCTTGTCGTCCATGTCACCTTGGAAGCCTGGAATGATAACTGTCTCCCGAATGAGGCTGTCGTTATCATATCCCTAGAACATCCACTTATGTTCTAAAACTGCTTCCGACTGTTTCTCCAGTATTGGATCATTATCAACTTATTGCATCTACTGCAAGAACAACATCTGGTGTGGTACTTGACATCTCATGATTGACTCAATTGCCTGAGCAAGTGATCTGCCAATCATGCACGTCCCTCTCCCCTTTAGTCTGTAAGACACCTTTAGAGAGGGTGACTCCATTACCTGCAGGTACACTACCGTGCCAGGAGTCGTCCATTCTAAATACTCTTAGAATGCTGTCAAGTACCCTGATTGGGAAACCACCCAAATCTAGATCTAAAACCATAGATCTAGTAACCAGTATGTCTGATATAAAATCCATTTCCTTTGTGGAGAAACCACTGTGTGACGACCAAAGTATAACCGACTGCAGTATAGGAGTTTCTTTTCCTACTCTGTGTATGTCATCCAAATACCAGGATATCACACCCTACTACCTTCTCAATAGATCCATCCTCTATTCTGATGAAGTCAAACCTATGACTGTCACATCAGAAATTGATGATCTATCTCCGCTATAACTGCTTTAGTCTATAAATAGACATAAGCAACTTGTCCACCAATGCTTCCGCTGCTCCCACTGACTACGACAACCCTCTGGAAGAGTCATATAGACGTACACTTCTAAAACTAGTTTAGAACGACGCTATACTCATCCTCCCGCCGGGTCTCGCAGCCTGGAACAGCAGCAATGGTAATTGTGGGTAAACAAGAACTTCCCTGTCACCGTCCTTGAGGCTACCGTAGTACCTCTCGGGTGCCTGAAGTTACCCACCTTATCTGCTGAGTGGCCAATGGAATGTCAATCCAGATTGAATCTTTAGGTTCCTTATCAAATCTTCAGTAATCGTTTGTGGTTCTGGAATCACTTCCAGTTCTACCATACTCCCACTACTGTTTTCTGAAAAAATCCATTTTTGATAAAACTGTGGCGAGTATAGAACAATATCGCTATTGTTCATCCAGATGGTAGAAAGTCAACCCTCGTCACAGCCTGGGTCAACCCACAAACAACCATTACAGAAACGTGCCTTGAGTTGTCCAGTGTCTGGTTTTAATCATAAGCCGGACAACTCCCCGTACCTTAACACCGTTAAGATATGAACTGTTCTATATCCAATATAGAAATAGAGGCACTGATTTAATTGAACGAGATTCAAATCATGCAGCTGTCTCCAGTGCATGTCAACTAAATGGAAGGAGGCCGATCAGCGTTACTCAACTTAGGAATGCTTCCAATTATGAGTAACCTGAAAGAGAAGCAAGTTCTCTTTATCATTACTATCAACTGAATACCATACACAAGTATCTACATCTTCGATCTCTTTGAAGAATCCCGATACTTGCTACACCTGGTTCTCTACTCTATTCAAATACCTATAACTTCTCAAAATTCGGACCCTGTGTTTCCGCGGAACACTTGTCCATAAAAATAGAGAAGTCATAAGTAAACTGAATATAGTACGAGGACCAACCCCTCTGTCCTGATGGACTCTGGACAACATACAATACTCTGTATAAGTCCCTTGAGTCTGATAACTCATTTACTGTGTGTCGTAGGTTGAAAACTGTACTTATGGTTAAGAAGAATCACACCGCTGTTTAATGCTCCTTACCTAACCATCCACTGATATAGGTAAATGCCGTAGACATAATTTCAGAAAGGTATATCTCACTCTATGAAAATAGACGTACAGATATATCAATTTGAAATTGGTGCATAAAAGCGGATATTCAAAACCAAATATTTGCCGACCGGCAAACAACCCAGGTGATTTCCTCAAATATCACCGATTACAACGAATCCCGATATAATGAGGATGATCACCCAATTCCCAATAACCTACTCCCACTCATCATCTGTAAAACCATACAGATGTGAGAATCATACCTGGTAAATAAATACCCTGGAGTAAGTATCTAGTCGGGAAATCAGCTTTCCTTTAACAGTACACAGTGAGACTGAAACATTGAAATGTTTCGTAGGTGTATTCTGGTATTCCTAGTAATGCCTCTTCCATTATCCAGATTCACAACTGTAACCGTGTAATTCCTTGCCACATCTCCAAATCCCTTCATATGTCTTTAGTCATTACCTTTTGCACACCCCTTTAGGCCAAATGGTTTTCTTCCTTCCCTACCGTTCGGCACCAGCCTATGGTTTGGAAGAAGACTTTCCAATAAGCATAATGGGTGTACTGTCCCAATCCTAGGAACACTCGCAATGCGAGAGAAGGTGAAGATAAAAGACACCTGAATAAATCTTATTCGTATTTCTCCTGAACCAGAATCCATCCCCGAACTGGAACAAGTTCCTTTCGAGTTCGTATATAACCATACGATGGAGTATCCAATAAACTGTGGATCTTCGTAGTGATACGGAGTGTCCTGGAGAAATTCAAAGGTGATTTTAGGATTGGCGAAGAAATACCTGGTTTGGTCATGAATATCTGTTGCAATTTACTTTGCCCTCTTACTAATCCCTTTCTTTGTCTTGACTCAATACCTTCTGCACACCATCGTTATGCTAATTGGTTTTCTTCATTCCCTACCGGTCGGCACCAGCCTAAGGTTTGGAAGAAGACAATCCAATTTGCGTAATAGGTGTACTACCCCTAAACCAAGGAGTACTCGTAACCTGAGAGAGGGTAAAAGGAAAAGACAACTGAATAATCCTATCCGTTTTCTCCAGAACCTGAAACAATCCTCGAATAAATTCTTTCGAGTTCGTATCTAACCATACGATGGTTTTGTCCAATGGAAGTGGACGTTCGTAGTAATACGGGGTGTCCTGGAGAAAAGGGTAAAAGTAGGAGTGGCAATGAGGTCTGCAACTCTGACAATCCAAAAGCCAGTGTTAAGAAGGTTCGGTCAACTTGGTCACTGAGTCATAGTCTTAGGGTCGGGTCAATGGTCGCTGCCAAAGAGAGAGAGAAAAGAAACACTCAGCGTGCACTCTAACCTAGATCAGAATGGTTACCAATTTATCTAATCTGGAATCCTCCCACTGTACCTCAAATTCTCCTCCAAACCTGAAAGAAGAATTAGTCGGGGTCACCCGAGGAGTAAACTAACTCATCAGTGGGAATCGGGATCCAACTCTCACCGCATGATAACGTGACGGAATCCGCTCATGGTATCACACTCCAGAAGGTATGCGCATATCTGGCAAGTTTCAGTTCTTTTGAAACTCCCGATGTGATTTCTGTCCCATGCTCTTATGACCTTGGAGAAGGTCAACAAATCATAAGTCACATGTCAAGTTCTACCCGTCATTATCCAGGGTTAATCTGAATCCACCCGTACAAGCCCTTGACGAAGGTCAACAAGGCTATACGACTGTCCCAAACCAACGCATCTATCTATGCTGCAGAAAGGTAACAAGCAGCTACCATACACTATGCCTTGACGAAGGTCAACAAACATAGCATGAATACTACGTGCTACCCTTCTGAAACGACGGAGGGCTACAAATGGTTTCTGGCGAAAACCTTTAACGTAAAGAACTTGATATCGTCGAAGGAACGGATAGCTTTTTAAAAATATAGTGACGAAAACCGTTGCTAAAGAGGTCACTCCCGGTGAAGGGATCTCGGCTCTTTCCCCGTAGAATGGGGTGCTGGATATTCCAAATGAATACCGCGATGCAAAGCAAAAGTAATCGGCTATAGTGAAGTTAATGCCCTGACGCAAACTTTTTGTCCAAGGGGTCACTCCCGGTGAAGGGATCTCGGCCCTTGCCTCGTCGACTGAGGAGCAGGATATTCCAACTGAATATCTCGATGCAAAACAAAAGTGAACGTCCTTGCAATAACAGCTTTTTGAAAAAGTGTTCCAACAACATCAGATTAGGTTTGTTTTTAAATTTGCATTGATCTGAATCAATGCAGTCCCATCAATTGATCACACCAAAAAGAACGAAAATATACTGATGTACGTATATGCCATCCGCATTCGCCACTGGGTCCCGTCATTACCCGTTAGGTTAGCTAACTAACGACAGAGCGGGGACTGGACTAGCGCGGATGTAAAACATATACAACATCTACTAATATATATACCAATATATTATATTTCGCTCAAGGCGTGAAAGAAATGCAACATCACAGAGAATGAACAGCATCACAGAAACAATACAGATATCTGGGATCCCCGGGTTTCACAGAGCCACTGCTGAAACCCGACGTTCCCCTGGTCGTGTGGATAGCCTGTGCAATGAAATCCTAGACCCCTACGGGCGCGGCAAGTTACCCGCCAAAACCTGAAGCGAGGCAGCCCCCTTCAGTACCGTGAATGGACCATCCAGCACTTCACGGAATCCGGCAACTTGGGCACCCCTCCTGGGTCAACCTGTACCCCCTACGAGTGCGGCGAATAGCCCGCCAATTCCAGAGTGAAGCCCCCTCCGTCTCAATGCCATGAGATGCGGGCTTGTTGCCCTCCAGAACCCGGCTATCCGTGCACCCCTCCGCGGGGTAATCCTAGTACAGAAAGTAAAATATACATACACCGGGTACAACGACCGCAACCTGGCCGCGCCCCAAAATAATAATACAATCAGGCAGTGACGGCAGTCCACATGTCGGACGCTCGCCCCGCAATATCAAATGTACATAATACAACCACAACTGTACTAGCATTGCATCCAGGCTATCCCCCACGACCGATCCGCAACATCACAGCAAAAACAAAACATCAACGTGAAAGTCACGTTCGCAAATCCGTCTAACCGGGCTATAGCAGTTAGACCGGATTTACCGATCGAGTGACATTCACGGTCGCAGATATAATGTAAATACTGTGAAAAATGTGTTTAAAATTTTCCGATTGACCAAAAATTAACAAGTGGGCCCCCAAGCAATACTGTAGCACTCACAGAAATAATTGGCCCAATTTTAATATTCCAAAACCCCTAATTACTATCCTGAAGCCCACTGGAAAAAGATGGCCCACTGACCTCTCTACACTGCGGCGGATCCGCGGCCCTATAGAGAGGTGAGGCCGCGTTTCCGCGCTCTTGGTGAGAGATCACTGTGTCGAATTTTCCCAGAGTGCTTAGAACTCCCTGCACATCATTCTGAGACCATCTGAAAAATTTTTAGAGCAAGAAAAAATTCAATAGAAAACTGATGTGAGGTAATATGTAGATTTTGGAATTTTGGTCGATCGGAAACGCAAAACACAACAAACGAAGCTAGACGAAGTTAATGGCGAGGCTCTGATACCACTGTAAGTGCACGGCGGCGCCCCGGCCGTCAATCCGACGCCGGAATGCGGAAGCGGTGAAAAACTTTAATTTTGCGGACTTAGCAAACCGGCACCACCGCGCACTAAACATCCGGATCGTAACCATTAACAAGTCTAAGCTACTAACAAGATAGGGATGAGAAGTATACCGACAGATCCGAGTCCTCCGGTCTTCTCGTCGTCGTCCCGACCTCCTGCGGAATGTCCCGTCTCCTCCTCGTCGCCGGAAGTGCACCACATCGCCTACATCTTTTACGGGCTCCCACCTCAATGCCGAGGCAACTCGGGCACGAAGCCGTCTACTCGACGTGCCCAAGACATGCTGTAGAATATCTAGAGAAGAAGTCTCATTTGGGGTTTTTGGAGCTTTGCCATTTTTGTGGAGGAAGAAGAACTTGGAGAGAGGTGAAGGGAAAAATGTAGCATACCAAAATGAGAGTAACAATTTTCCACCCACAAAAGGAAATGAATCCCATTCCTCATTCAAGGAATGGCCGCCCCCCCCTTCATGTGTGATTGGAGAGAGAAAAAAGTGAAGTCAAGGGGTGGGTGGAACCATCATCCAAGGGAGAGTGTGAAGTGATCAAAACGAAAAATCCTCACTCAACAACCATACCCCTCAACATCATCAACAATCATGACTTTAAAAGTCAAGCCATGATGGAGTCAAAACAAGTCAATGATGGTGCACATCATGAAAGCCATCATGATGCAACAAGATGCAAAGAACCCCCTCCACTAATGCCTATTTGCAACAATGCAAATAAACCATCCTCCACCAATCTTCGGCCAATGAACGGAACAAAGGAAATCGGCCGAAACTAAAAACAAACTGGCAACTCCAGAAAACTGGTCCCATAATAAATTACAGGAAAACCCCGATACTGTGCATACACACCCGCATCTGTATTTCGACCGAAATACAAAATGCAATGAGAAAAAATCTCCACTGTACTATACTAGAATCCGGCTTATACCAAAACCGGGTAGTAATATCTGTTCGATCCTGATCCGTGCAATACCGCACGTATCTGATCGAACCCTGCCATATACCCATACGGCCTATAGTACAAACTGTCCGATCCTGATCCGTGCAATACCGCACGTATCTGATCGGACCTTGCCATATCTCCATACGGCCTCTACAACCTTTCGCCCGAAAGCTGAGTAACTGAATGTGGGGGACTCTAAAGACTCGTCAACACCTTGGTTGTGGATTTAACCACTAGCACGTCAGAGGTATAAGCCAATACGTAACGGGCTACCAGGTACTGACTAAAAGGGATGTCTGTGAGTGAACTCAGCCTGACAACCCTACTGAGCCTGTCAGTGACAATATCCGTACAGTCCGGTCCGTTCGTCTATGAGCATCGCATGGCGGGCCTAGGGGGTTGGTAAAAGTCAGACCCCCAAAAGCGGTACAAGTCGTGTCGGAGTGTAGCCCAGAACACCCTGAGATACTATTGGAATACCTACCAGTAAATCTCCTTGCCTCGGCCGAGGGCTTCGTGTAATGGCTCTCCTAGACACAGCACGACCTCACCCCCAATACCGGGAGAGACGAACCCCTGAAGATACGCTCACTGCCTCCATGTGGCTCGGGACTGTACCCAACTATAACCTGTTTGCACGACTCCTTTGAGCCGTGGTAGGGTAGTAATCAAAGTACAGTGGGAACTCACACGAGACAAATGACGATCCCCAGGTCGATGAACTAACCTGCACACATGTCACCAGGGAACTGCCATCTGACGTCTGGTATATGACCAACTAGCATGTTCCCGGCGAGTCCTGTCCGGTGTACTCATAACCCAATGAGCACCTGTATACATCTTAGGTGATCCAACTGACACCAGTGGCTTGTGAGACCGGCCACCGCCCCTCGTCGGGGTCTCGACTGTATACACTAGTCTACTATGGAGTATCGATGCCCTGTCTCGAAACTCACACGACTAGGGACCATTTTAGGATATGCTTATAGACCCCAGCTCCCACTTATATGATCGTCCTCATACTGCTGGTGGTCAAGCAAGAATCCTAGGGGCTCTATCAACGTGTAATAGCGACGTGTCAGGTCACCTAAAACAGTACACGATGATAAAGGTAAACCAGATAGCATACTATCATCTCGAGTGAGACTGTCCTACCGGGATAGGTCCTCCCTCAATCATTGCAATCACGTACCTGCGATCCAATAATTGACTCTGAGGGCATTATCTCCAACAGATCCATCCTCGAAAAAGTCCCTTCGAGTTCGTATATAACCATACGATGGATCTATCCAATGGAAGTGGATGTCCGTAGTAATACAGGGTGTTTTGAGAAATACAAAGGGTAAAAGAAGGAGCGGCAATGACTTATGCAACTTTAGACAATCCAAAATCCAGTATTTTAAGAAGGTTCGGTCAACTTGGTCACTGAGTTATAGTCTAGGGTCGGTCAAAGGTCGCTGCCAAAGAGAGAGAGAAAAGAAACACTCTGCGTGCACTCTAACCTAGATCAGAATGGTTATCATTTTATCTAATCAGGAAACCTCCCACTGTAGTCTCAAATTCTCCTCCAAACCTGAAAGAAGAATTAGTCGGGATCACCCGAAGAGTAAACCAACTCATCAGTGAGAATCAGGATCCAACTATCATCGCATGATAACTTGATGGAAGCCACTCAAGTTATCACACTCCAGAAGGTATGTGCAAGTATGACAAGTTTCTTGTATGTTTGAAACTCCCAATGTAATTTTAATCCCATACTCTTATGATCTTGACGTAGGCCAATAAATCATAAGTCACATGTCAAGTTCTACCCATCGTTGTCCTGATTAATTTAGGTCCATCGTACATGCCCTTGACGTAGGCCAACAAGGATGTACGTCTGTCCTAAACTAATGCATCTATCTATGCAACAAATGAATACCCCAGCAGTTACCAAACCCTATGCCTTGACGTAGGCCAACAAACATAGCTTGAATACTACTGACCATCCATAAGAAATGACGGAGGGTTACGGCTGGTTTTTGGCGAAAAACCTTTAACGTAATGAACTTGATCTCGTTGAAGGAACCTGATAGCTTTTTATAAAAATATAGTGGCGAAAACCTTTGCTAAAGGGGTCACTCCCGGTGAAGGGATCTCGGCTCTTTCCTCGTGGAATGAGGTGCAGGATATTCTAACTGAATACCGCGATGCAAAGCAACTTGTGATCGACTATACTGAAGTTATTACCCTGACACAAACTTCTGCCCAAGGGGTCACTCCCGGTGAAGGAATCTCGGCTTTTGCCTCGTCGAATGAGGTGCATGATATTCATAACCGAATACCACTGTGCATAACAAAAGGAAACGTCTTTGTAATAACTCTTTTTTAAAATTTGTTCCAACAACATCAAATATAGGTTTGTATTATCCTTGCATTGATAAGAATCAATGCAGTCCCATCAATTAAACACACCAGAAAAGAACGAAAATATAATGTACGTATATGCCATCCGCATTCTCCACTGGGTCCCGTCATCACCCGTTAGGTTACTTAACTAAAGACAGAGCGGGGACTGGACTAGAGCGGGTGTAAAACATATACAACATCTACCGGTATATATATATATATATATATATACACACACACACACACACACTAATATACAGTAATCGCTCCAGGCGTGATAATATGCAACATTACAGAAAAGTAATAAGCATCACAGAACAATACAGATAATCTGGGATCCCCGGGTTTCACAGAGCCGCTACTGAAACCCGACGTTCCCCTGGTCGTGTGGATAGCCTGTGCAATGAAACCTAGACCCCTACGGGTGCGGCAAGTTACCCGCCAAAACCTGAAGAGAGGCAGCCCCCTAAAACATAGTGAATGGACCACCCGGCACTTCACGGAATCCGGTAACTTGAGCTCCCCTCCTTGGGTCAACCTGTACCCCCTACGAGTGCGGCGAATAGTCTGCCAATTCTAGAGTGAGGCCCCTTTGCCTCTCAAAGTCATGAGATACGGACCAGTTGCCCTCCAGAACCCGGCTATCCGTGCACTCCGTCGCGGGGTAAATCTAGTACAGAAATAAAAATATGTACAACGGGTACATTGACCTCAGCCCGGTCGTACCCCAAAAGAATATTATACAGACAGGCAGTGACGGCAATCCACATATTGGACGCTCGCCCCGCAATATCAAATGTACAAATAAATTCAAATAGCACTACCATTGCACACTGCTATCCACCACGACAAATCTGCAACATCACAACACAACACAGAACATCAACGCGAATGTCACGTTCGCAAATCCGTCTAAAAGAACTATAGCAATTAGACGCAATTTACCACTCGAATGACATTCCCAGTCGGAGATATAATATAAGTACTGTAAACTAACAAGTTTAAAATTTCGATCGACAAAACTTTCCGAAGTGGGCCCCACAAACATCTGCTGTACAGTAACAAAATGTGGGCCCAAAAGAAATATACCAAAAACTACAATTTCCAAAGACAAACTCACTGGAAAAATTTGGCTCACCGTTCTCACATACTGGCCGCGGTTCCGCGGTCAAACCCTAGCTTTGACCGCGGATCCGCGGTGGTACTGTGGGATCACGTGCCCAAATTTTCCCAGAATGCTTCAAAAACCCTGCACAATTTTCTGTGATATGCAAAATAATTTTTAGACCAGATTTAAAATCGACAGAAACTTTGTACAGAAAAATTGTAGTTTTCGAAAATCCGTTCGATCAATATTTTAAACGTGTTAGCACAAGTTAGTAAAGCTTAATGGTGAGGCTCTGATACCACTGTAAGTCCACGGTAGCGCCCCGGCCGTCTAACAGACACCAAATGCGGAACAAAAACTTTTATAACTGGCGCTATCGTATACTATAACCCGGATCTGCCATTAAAGCTAAACTAACAAACTACAAAGGGGGTAGAAATTTTATACCAAACGATCCGAGTTCTTCGGTCTTCAACCATCATCCTACGCTTTGTTGCGGTTGCTCCGATCTCCTGAATCTCCAGTCTTCTCGTCCAGGTGACACCACGTCGACGGATCTTTAAACGGGCTCCCGTCTCTGAACCGAGGCAACTCGATCATCAAGTTTGCCAAAAGAGATGACCAAGATCGATGTAGATAATGAGTAGAACACTTTTTCTCGTTACATCCAAAACTATGGATGAACGGTTAATGAAGTTGCCTTTTGGAATGGAATGAAATGAGAAATTGAGCTATCTAATTGTCACGACCCGAAAGTACGGAACATGACCGGCACTTAAACTACGAACGTCTCGAGGCATACGTAATCTAAGTAAACCGAAAACCCAGAAATCCAAACCAAGAAAGGTAGTAGAGTGCAGGAAGAACCAACTTAAAGCAAGTAATTTCAATAGCATAAGCCGAATTATGCGGTTTTTAAAACATCAAAAATTTACTGAAAATTTCGGCAGAGTCTCCTTTGTAAATACTGGCCCCCAAACAGGATACAACATGAATAGTATACGAAATCAAGAAAAAAGGCATCCCCAAGCGGGAGCTAGCTCTTCGTCAATCGACGGTCACAACCACACAAGCAATATAATATACAACGCCAACGACGAGGATCAAAAACTCAAAAGGGAACTCAAAACCACCAGAAATATAACGAGCGACTCTAAGGTCGAAAGAATAAACAACACTGGTCTCTATCTCAATAGATACATGTTTGGTTGATGGAATTTCTAGATACAACAGAATAATGATATACAAGATATATAATGGGGGTATGATACAAGTAAACCCACCTACTAGCAAATCACCCGAATGAAACTGAGCCCGCAAGCCGTAATGAAACCTGTACGGCAAATCTGCAAGAAACTGGGGCACAACGGGGGTGAGTTGCCAACTCGTGAATAGAAAAACATCTACGCACAGAAATCGCATAAATAACGCAACCTAGGTCAATGATCATAATATATCCTCAAATATAAGTATAACAGGCAGCCTATAACAATGACTAGGGTAATATCTAACCCGAGTATAATTTCATGTGCCCGTGTCCGTGCCTCAGGTAGCAATATATCATATGAATGAGGTATGAATGCATGAAACAGAATACATGTAAATGAAGAAACTGTTTTCATAAATTAGTGAGATTTCCTTCGTATTTTTAAACTGAGGTATCATAATGAAATCAGTATCAACAGTGTCTAGCATCGACACAAAACATAAATCTCACTGTCTCGAAATATCAATGTCTCAAGCTCAATATCTAGGGCGCCGTCAGTCCGGACCGGCCCCTACCATCCCTCTCAAGACCACGACGGTATCCTCCGGATATCCGACGCGTCGGGTAATATCACCGGTAGGTAGTGCTCCCCAGCCAAGCTCAACGTCAACACCACATTCCTCTTGCCCCGGGGTACCATACCGGGCCCACCATGTACCCATGACGGTTCCTCCACTCCTCGACACGGATCTCCAAAACCACAGCAAACTCATGGTGGACGACACTTTACATCACTAGAAAACCGCAACATTTTATATTTTAAAAGATCATAAGTTTTAAATTTTGCGGCTTTCCCCGAAATCCAGAAATATCATAAATCTCAAGAAATCATCACAAGTGCATATGTCAATGATAATGAACTAGGCATGAACAACTGAATAACAGTATGCATGAAGTGGTAGGTAATAACTACAATGTCTAATATGGCATATAAGAGAAGTACACTAATATCATGTCAAAACTACCAGCTAACAATCTAAGTCAAGCAATTATATTCTCTAAAGTGTACGTGACATGGCAATTACCGATGAAGATGTGTGTGAGCCGGCAAGTAGGTGTACGTGGTACATACACATCATCGGTAATGGTGCTGGTGTCCTAACAGCATGATATCAATAATGGAATATGCAGCAAAATAAATATGCGAGGCAGAGCGAACATCAATAATGTGCGGGAGCTGAATACTAGACACAACGATAACTAATCTGCAATAATCTAATATAAGTCCTACGAATGGTGCCTTTTGAAATAACATGAATCATGGGGTTTTGAAAATAGGGGCTACGTGTAAGTGCACGGTGGCGCCCCGGCCGTCAATCCGACGGCCAAATGCGGAAGCGGTGAAAAACTTTAATTTTACATGAACGGGCAAACCGCCGCGCACTAATACCCGGATCGAACCATTAATTAGTCCTAGCTAACTACAAGATGGGGGAAGAGAAGTATACCGACAGATCCGAGTCCTCCGGTCTTCTCGTCGTCGTCCCGATCTCCTGCGGAATGTCCCGTCTCCTCCTCGTCGCCGGAAGTGCACCACATCGCCTACTTCTTTTACGAGCTCCCACCTCAATGCCGAGGCAACTCGGGCACGAAGCCGGCTACTCGACGTGCCCAAGGTTTGCTGTAGAATATAATGTGGATTACATGTCTCATTTGGGATTATGGAGTTGCCATTTGTGGAGGAATAGAAGTGAACTTTTGGAGAGGGTGTTGTAGGGATTTCTCAAAGCTCAAGATACAAAATTTTTCCCCCCATGAAAAATGAAATCCCCTCTCCTCAAAAAGGGAATGGCCGGCCCCCCCCAATTTTGGTGTGATTGGAGAGAGAGAGAGAATGGCTTGAACAATGATGCAAAGAAAATGATGGCTTGGAAAGTCCAACACTCAACAACCATCTCTTCTCCCATCATCACAACCAAAGTCAAGAAATCATGAAAACAAAGTCAAGAAGTCAAGGTAAGGTGCAACCATGATGAAGTCAAAAAGTCAAGCAAGGTCAAGGTATGGTGAGCCATCATGATACAAGGAAATATGCAAAGACCCTCTCCACAAATGCTTATTTGCAACAATGAAAATAAGCCCTCCTCCACCAATCTTCGGCCAATGAACGGAACAATGGAAATCAGCCGAAACGGAAAACAAACTGGCAACTCCAGAAAACTGTTCCCGTAATAAATTACAGGAAAACCCCGATACTGTGCATACACACCCGCATCTGTATTTCGACCGAAATACAAATGCAATGAGACAAAGTCTACACTGTACTATATTAGGATCCGGCTTAAACCAAAGCCGGCTAGTAATATCTGTTCGATCTCGATCCGTGCAATACCGCACGTATCGGATCGAACCCTGCCATATACCAATACGTCTTATAGTACAAACTGTCCGATCCTGATCCGTGCAATACCGCACATATCTGATCGGACCTTGCCATATCTCCATACGGCCTCTACAACCTTTCGCCCGAAAGCTGAGTAACTGAATGTGGGGGACTCTAAAGACTCGTCAACACCTTGGTTGTGGATTTAACCACTAGCACGTCAGAGGTATAAGCCAATACGTAACGGGCTACCAGGTATTGACTAAAAGGGATGTCTGTGAGTGAACTCAGCCTGACAACCCTACTGAGCCTGTCAGTGACAATATCCGTACATTCCGGTCCGTTCGTCTATGAGCATCGCATGGCGGGCCTAGGGGGTTGGTAAAAGTCAGACCCCCAAAAGCGGTACAAGTCGTGTCGGAGTGTAGCCCAGAACACCCTGAGATACTACTGGAATACCTACCAGTAAATCTCCTTGCCTCGGCCGAGGGCTTCGTGTAATGGCTCTCCTAGACACAGCACGACCTCACTCCCAATACCGGGAGAGACGAACCCCTGAAGATACGCTCACTGCCTCCATGTGGCTCGGGACTGTACCCAACTAAAACCTGTTTGCACGACTCCTTTGAGCCGTGGTAGGGTAGTAATCAAGGTACAGTGGGAACTCACACGAGACAAATGACGATCCCTAGGTCGATGAACTAACCTGCACACATGTCACCAGGGAACTGCCATCTGACGTCTGGTATATGACCAACTAGCATGTTCCTGGCGAGTCCTGTCCGGTGTACTCATAACCCAATGAGCACCTGTATACATCTTAGGTGATCCAACTGACACCAGTGGCTTGTGAGACTGGCCACCGCCCCTCGTTGGGGTCTCGACTGTATACACTAGTCTACAATGGAGTATCGATGCCCTGTCTCGAAACTCACACGACTAGGGACCATTTTAAGGATATGCTTATAGACTCCCAGCTCCCACTTATATGATCGCCCTCATACTGCTGGTGGTCAAGCAAGAATCCTAGGGGCTCTATCAACGTGTAATAGCGACTTGTCAGGTCACCTAAAACAGTACACGATGATAAAGGTAAACCAGATAGCATACTATCATCTCGAGTAAGACTGTCCTACCGGGATAGGTCCTCCCTCAATCACCGCAATCACGTACCTGTGATCCAATAATTGACTCTGAGGGCATTATCTCCAACAATCTCCCACTTGCACTCAAGGCTAATTATTGCGATGTCGCATACTCACAGCCCGTGTGATACCGAACACCCAACTCCTCTACTAGTCAGTCTTCACAAAGTTCGTTTGCGAAACTATTGCGTTCGAAGAATAGCCTCAGTGAGTGGATCCACCTTGATGTCTCTTTCTATGTCTCTCTATATCTCAAGTTCGCGGAGAACCCATCTCCCGAAATGAGCAATACCTGTCTTAGAATGTGTCTGGATGTCTGATGGGACATAGCTCATAAATGAACTCCAAATCCAAACTTCTTAGACTGTATCGTCAACTGAACTTAATCAGTATCATGCGCCATGCCTCCCTCAGTATTGCCTTGGACCATCTGTCCAAAATACTGCCCCTCATCAGAAGGAAAACTATAACTCTGACAACCTCCTTGTCGTCCATGTCACCTTGGAAGCCTGGAATGATAACTGTCTCCCGAATGAGGATGTCGTTATCATATCCCTAGAACATCCACTTATGTTCTAAAACTGCTTCCGACTGTTTCTCCAGGATTGGATCAAAGTCAACTTATTGCATCCAGTGCAAGAACAACATCTGGTGTGGTACTTGACATCTCATGATTGACTCAATTGCCTGAGCAAGTGATCTGCCAATCATGCACGTCCCTCTCCCTTTAGTCTGTAAGACACCTTTAGAGAGGGTGACTCCATTACCTGCAGGTACACTACCGTGCCAGGAGTCGTCCATTCTAAATACTCTTAGAATGCTGTCAAAGTATCCTGATTGGGAAACCACCCAAATCTAGATCTAAAATCATAGATCTAGTAACCAGTATGTTTGATACAAAATCCATTTCCCATATGAAGAAAACACTGTGTGACGACCAAAGTATGACCGATTGTAGTATAGGAGTTTCTTTTCATATTCTGTGTATGTCATCCAAATGCCATGACATCACACCCTACTACCTTCTCAACAGATCCATCCCCTATTCTGATGAAGTCAAACCCATGACTGTCACGTCAGAAATATATGATCTATCTCCGCTACATCTGCTTTAGTCTATAAATAGACATAAGCTACCTGTCCACCAATGCTTCCGCTGCTCCCACTGACTACGACAACCCTCTGGCAGAGTCATATAGACGTACACTTCTAAAACTAGTTTAGAACGACGCTATACTCATCCTCCCGCCGGGTCTCGCAGCCTGGAACAACAGCAATGGTAATTGTGGGTAAACAAGAACTTCCTTGTCACCGTCCTTGAGGCTACCGTAGTACCTCTTGGGTGCCTGAAGTTACCCACCTTATCTGCGGAGTGGCCAATGGAATGTCAATCCAGATTGAATCTTTAGGTTCCTTATCAAATCTTCAGTAATCGTTTGTGGTTCTGGAATCACTTCCAGTTCTACCATACTCCCACTACTGTTTTTATGAAAAAAATCCATTTTTTAATAAAACTGTGGCGAGTCTAGAACAATATCGCTATTGTTCATCCAGATGGTAGAAAGTCAACCCTCGTCATAGCCTGGGTCAACCCACAAACAGCCATTACAGAAACGTGCCTTGAGTTGTCCAGTGTCTGGTTTTAATCATAAGCCGGACAACTCCCCGTACCTTAACACCGTTAAGATACGAACTGTTCTATATCCCATATAGGACCAGAGGCACTGATTTAATTGAACCAGATTCAAATCATGCAGCTATATTTAGTGCATGTCAACCAAATGGAAGGAGGCCGATCAGCGTTACTCAACTTAGGAATGCTTCCATTTATGAGTAACCTGAAAGAGAAGCAAGTTCTCTTTATCATTACTATCAACTGAATACCATACACAAGTATCTACATCTTCGATCTCTTTGAAGAATCCCGATACTTGCTACACCTGGTTCTCTACTCTATTCAAATACCTACAACTTCTCAAAATTCGGACCCTGTGTTTCCACGAAACACCTGTCTAAAAACTAGAGAAGTCATAAGTAAACCGAATATAGTACGAGGACCAACCCCGCTGTCCTGATGGACCCTGGACAACATACAATACTCTGTATAAGTCACTTGAGTCTGACAACTCATTCACTGTGTGTCGTAGGTTGAAAACTGTACTTATGGTTAAGAAGAATTACACCGCTGTTTAATGCTCCTTACCTAACCATCCACTGATATAGGTAAATGTCATCGACATAATATCAAAAAAGGTATATCTCACTCTATAAAAATAGACGTACAGATATATCAATTTGAAATTGGTGCATAACAGCGGATATTCAAAACCAAATATTTGCCGACTGGCAAACAGCCCAGGTGATTTCCTCAAATATTACCGATTACAACGAATCCCGATATAATGAGGATGATCACCCAATTCCCAATTACTTACTCCCACTCATCATCTGTAAAACCATACAGATGTGAGAATCATACCTGGTAAATACATACCCTGGAGTAAGTATCTAATCGGGAAATCAGTTTTCTTTTAACATTACACAGTGAAACTGAAACATTGAAATGTTTCGATGGGGTATCATGGTATTCCTAGTAATGCCTCTTTCATTATCCAGATTCACAACTGTAACCGTGTAATTCTTTGCCACCTCTCCAAATCCCTTCATATGTCTTTAGTCTTTACCTTCTGTACACCCCTTAAGCCAAATGGTTTTCTTCCTTCCCTACCGTTCGGCACCAGCCTATGGTTTGGAAGAAGACTATCCAATAAGCATAATGGGTGTACTGTCCCAATCCTAGGAACACTCGCTATGAGAGAGGGTGAAGATAAAAGACAACCGAATAAATCTTATTCCTATTTCTCCTGAACCAGAATCCATCCCCGAACTGGAACGAGTTCCTTTCGAGTTCGTATATAACCATACGATGGAGTATCCAATAAACTGTGGATCTTCGTAGTGATACGGAGTGTCCTGGAGAAATACAAAGGTGATTTTAGGATTGGCGAAGGAATACTTGGTTTGGTCGTGAATATCTGTTGCAATTTACTTTGCCCTCTTACTAATCCCTTGCTTTGTCTTAACTTAATACCTTCTGCACACCGTTTAGGCTAATTGGCTTTCTTCCTTCCCTACCGGTCGGCACCAGCCTATGGTTTGGAAGAAGACTATCCAATTTGCGTAATAGGTGTACTGCTCCTAAACCAAGGAGTACTCGTAACCTGAGAGAGGGTAAAAGGAAAAGACAACTGAATAATCCTATCCGTTTTCTCCAGAACCGGAAACTATCCTCGAATAAATTCTTTCGAGTTCGTATCTAACCATACGATGGTTTTGTCCAATGGAAGTGGACGTTCGTAGTAATACGGGGTGTCCTGGAGAAAAGGGTAAAAGTAGGAGTGGCAATGAGGTTCGCAACTCTGACAATCCAAAAGCCAGTGTTAAGAAGGTTCGGTCAATTTGGTCACTGAGTCATAGTCTTAGGGTCGGGTCAATGGTCGCTGCCAAAGAGAGAGAGAAAAGAAACACTCAGCGTGCACTCTAACCTAGATCAGAATGGTTACCAATTTATCTAATCTGGAAACCTCCCACTGTACCGTCAAATTCTCCTCCAAACCTGAAAGAAGAATTAGTCGGGATCACCCGAGGAGTATACCAACTCATCAGTGGGAATCGGGATCCAACTATCATCGCATGACAACGTGACGGAATGCGCTCACGGTGTCACACTCCAGAAGGTATGCGCATATCTGGCAGGTTTCAGTTCTTTTGAAACTCCCGATGTGATTTCTGCCCCATGCTCTTATGACCTTGACTTTGGCCAACAAATCATAAGTCACATGTCAAGTTCTACCCGTCATTCTCCAGGTTGATTCGAATCCACCCGCACAAGCCCTTGACTTTGGCCAACAAGGCTATACGACTGTCCCAAACCAACGCATCTATCTATGCTGCATATGAATAACCAACAGCTACCAAACACTGTGCCTTGACTTTGGCCAACAAACACAGCTTGAATACTATTGACTACCCATATGAAACGACGGAGGGCTACGAATGGTTTCTGGCGAAAACCTTTAACGTAAAGAACTTGATATCGTCGAAGGAACGGATAGCTTTTAAAAATATAGTGACGAAAACCGTAGCTAAAGAGGTCACTCCCGGTGAAGGGATCTCGGCTCTTTCCCCGTAGAATGGGGTGCAGGATATTCCAACTGAATACCTCGGTGCAAAGCAAAAGTAATCGGCTATAGTGAAGTTAATGCCCTGACGCAAACTTTTTGTCCAAGGGGTCACTCCCGGTGAAGGGATCTCGGCCCTTGCCTCGTCGACTGAGGAGCAGGATATTCCAACTGAATATCTCGATGCAAAACAAAAGTGAACGTCCTTGCAATAACAGCTTTTTGAAAAGTGTTCCAACAACATCAGATTAGGTTTGTTTTTAACTTGCATTGATCCGAATCAATGCAGTCCCATCAATTGATCACACCAAAAAGAACGAAAATATACTGATGTACGTATATGCCATCCGCATTCGCCACTGGGTCCCGTCATTACCCGTTAGGTTAGCTAACTAACGACAGAGCGGGGACTGGACTAGCGCGGATGTAAAACATATACAACATCTACTAATATATATACCAATATATTATATTTCGCTCAAGGCGTGAAAAGAAATGCAACATCACAGAAATGTACAGCATCACAGAAACAATACAGATATCTGGGATCCCCGGGTTTCACAGAGCCACTGCTGAAACCCGACATTCCCCTGGTCGTGTGGATAGCCTGTGCAATGAAATCCTAGACCCCTACGGGCGCGGCAAGTCACCCGCCAAAACCTGAAGCGAGGCAGCCCCCTTCAGTACCGTGAATGGACCACCCTGCACTTCACGGAATCCGGCAACTTGGGCACCCCTTCTGGGTCAACCTGTACCCCCTACTAGTGCGGCGAATAGCCCGCCAATCCTAGAGTGAAGCCCCCTTCATCTCAATGCCATGAGATGCGGGCTTGTTGCCCTCCAGAACCCGGCTATCCATGCACCCCTCCGCGGGGTAATCCTAGTACAGAAAGTAAAATATACATACACCGGGTACAACGACCGCAACCTGGCCGTGCCCCAAAAATAATAATACAAACTGGCAGTGACGGCAGTCCACATGTCGGACGCTCGCCCCGCAATATCAAATGTACATAATACAACCACAACTGTACTAGCATTGCATCCAGGCTATCCCCCACGACCGATCCGCAACATCACAGCATAAACATACAACATCAACGTGAAAGTCACGTTCGCAAATCCGTCTAACCGGGCTATAGCAGTTAGACTGGATTTACCGATCGAGTGACATTCACGGTCGCAGATATAATGTAAATACTGTGAAAAATGTGTTTATAATTTTCCGATTGACCAAAAAATAACAAGTGGGCCCCAAACCAATACTGCAGCACTCACAGAAATAATTGGCCCAATTTTAATATTCCAAAACCCCCAATTTAATCCCAGAAGCCCACTGGAAAAACTTGATTCAGTGAGGACATCAATGCGCGGCGGAACCGCGGCCCAAGTGGGGTTTTGGCCGCGGTTCCGCGCTCCATTGATCGAGTCACTGCGTCGAATTTTTCCAGTATGCTTAGAATACCCTGCACATCATTCTGAGACCACCTGAAAAATTTTTAGACACCAAAAAATCTTAACAGAAAACTGATGTGCACTAAAACATAGATTTTGGAATTTTGGTCGATCGGAAATGCAAAACACATCAAACGAAGCTAGACGAAGTTAATGGCGAGGCTCTGATACCACTGTAAGTGCACGGCGGCGCCCCGGCCGTCAATCCGACGGCCAAATGCGGAAACGGTGAAAAACTTTAATTTTACATGAACGGGCAAACCGCCGCGCACTAATACCCGGATCGAACCATTAATTAGTCCTAGCTAACTACAAGATGGGGGAAGAGAAGTATACCGACAGATCCGAGTCCTCCGGTCTTCTCGTCGTCGTCCCGATCTCCTGCGGAATGTCCCGTCTCCTCCTCGTCGCCGGAAGTGCACCACATCGCCTACTTCTTTTACGGGCTCCCACCTCAATGCCGAGGCAACTCGGGCACGAAGCCGGCTACTCGACGTGCCCAAGATTTGCTGTAGAATATAATGTGGATTACATGTCTCATTTGGGATTATGGAGTTGCCATTTGTGGAGGAATAGAAGTGAACTTTTGGAGAGGGTGTTGTAGGGATTTCTCAAAGCTCAAGATACAAAATTTTTCCCCCCATGAAAAATGAAATCCCCTCTCCTCAAAAAGGGAATGGCCCCCTCCCCCAATTTTGGTGTGATTGGAGAGAGAGAGAGAATGGCTTGAACAATGATGCAAAGAAAATGATGGCTTGGAAAGTCCAACACTCAACAACCATCTCTTCTCCCATCATCACAACCAAAGTCAAGAAATCATGAAAACAAAGTCAAGAAGTCAAGGTAAGGTGCAATCATGATGAAGTCAAAAAGTCAAGCAAGGTCAAGGTATGGTGAGCCATCATGATACAAGGAAATATGCAAAGACCCCCTCCACAAATGCTTATTTGCAACAATGCAAATAAGCCCTCCTCCACCAATCTTCGGCCAATGAACGGAACAATGGAAATCAGCCGAAACGGAAAACAAACTGGCAACTCCAGAAAACTGTTCCCGTAATAAATTACAGGAAAACCCCGATACTGTGCATACACACCCGCATCTGTATTTCGACCGAAATACAAATGCAATGAGACAAAGTCTACACTGTACTATATTAGGATCCGGCTTAAACCAAAGCCGGCTAGTAATATCTGTTCGATCCCGATCCGTGCAATACCGCACGTATCTGATCGAACCCTGCCAGATACCAATACGGCTTATAGTACAAACTGTCCGATCCTGATCCGTGCAATACCGCACATATCTGATCGGACCTTGCCATATCTCCATACGGCCTCTACAACCTTTCGCCCGAAAGCTGAGTAACTGAATGTGGGGGACTCTAAAGACTCGTCAACACCTTGGTTGTGGATTTAACCACTAGCACGTCAGAGGTATAAGCCAATACGTAACGGGCTACCAGGTATTGACTAAAAGGGATGTCTGTGAGTGAACTCAGCCTGACAACCCTACTGAGCCTGTCAGTGACAATATCCGTACAGTCCGGTCCGTTCGTCTATGAGCATCGCATGGCGGGCCTAGGGGGTTGGTAAAAGTCAGACCCCCAAAAGCGGTACAAGTCGTGTCGGAGTGTAGCCCAGAACACCCTGAGATACTACTGGAATACCTACCAGTAAATCTCCTTGCCTCGGCCGAGGGCTTCGTGTAATGGCTCTCCTAGACACAGCACGACCTCACCCCCAATACCGGGAGAGACGAACCCCTGAAGATACGCTCACTGCCTCCATGTGGCTCGGGACTGTACCCAACTAAAACCTGTTTGCACGACTCCTTTGAGCCGTGGTAGGGTAGTAATCAAAGTACAGTGGGAACTCACACGAGACAAATGACGATCCCCAGGTCGATGAACTAACCTGCACACATGTCACCAGGGAACTGCCATCTGACGTCTGGTATATGACCAACTAGCATGTTCCCGGCGAGTCCTGTTCGGTGTACTCATAACCCAATGAGCACCTGTATACATCTTAGGTGATCCAACTGACACCAGTGGCTTGTGAGACCGGCCACCGCCCCTCGTCGGGGTCTCGACTGTATACACTAGTCTACAATGGAGTATCGATGCCCTGTCTCGAAACTCACACGACTAGGGACCATTTTAAGGATATGCTTATAGACTCCCAGCTCCCACTTATATGATCGCCCTCATACTGCTGGTGGTCAAGCAAGAATCCTAGGGGCTCTATCAACGTGTAATAGCGACTTGTCAGGTCACCTAAAACAGTACACGACGATAAAGGTAAACCAGATAGCATACTATCATCTCGAGTAAGACTGTCCTACCGGGATAGGTCCTCCCTCAATCACCGCAATCACGTACCTGTGATCCAATAATTGACTCTGAGGGCATTATCTCCAACACTACGGTGTTTTTATGAAAAGATACGTCGTTTTTGAAATATTCGTAGATTCCCTTGAGCTGTCTTTAAAAATGCCCACGATTCGTTAGTTTTTGAAATAGGTAAGAAGTCTAATCTAATCTAACAACTACACTAAACTATACGGCTGAACTAACAAGCTGAACTACAGGTAAGGAAACCGCCTATCATCTGAGTCGATACATATACATACCTGTATATGTATAGTCGGTGATCCTGCCTCAATAATATTATATCCGATACCATATCTATAATCAGGCATCCCAAGTCAAGAGTGTGGATCAATCATCAATATAGCTCGTACGTAAATCCGTCGTACGGCATCCCAATCTGGGTACGGGTCAATATCACATTCATCATACTATTCACCTGGTATCCTCTTTATCAAATATCATGGTCGGGGTACTGATCTACATCTAGTACCATACTGATACCGCCTACGTAAGCATGGACGTGTGTGAAACACTACGTCAAGGACCCGCTACAACGCATGTCGTATCTAAGATACGAACCCTGCTATATCACCGATCTCACGGCCTCAAATCAAATCTCATCGACTCAGCTCAATCCCAAGTATCATCCTCAATCCGTATGTGAACACATAGTCCCATACCCATGTGAACACATAACTATAAAGAAGCCCATGAGCACATATCAATAGGAATGTATGCAAGTATGTATGTGTGTATGTGTGTGTAACACTACCCTAGGGTTCGCAACACTAAAGTAATCCAACACACCAATATCCATCCTAAGCATCGTTATTAATCCCAAATAACATATAATAATTGTTGGTGTGTATACGCATCCGTATACACCACCACGGACTGCGGGGGTGCTATACGCCATCCACCCGACTTCTCCCCGTAGATATAAATCTACTCACCTGGTCCTCGCTAGCCGGTGCCGACGTCGCCACGCGCTTGCTTGTCGTCTCGAAGTCCTCGTGAGGGTACCTACGTATCATGACACATCGCATCGCATTAAAAACCCAATTCGAAATCGAAACGGCATACGAAAACCAAATCGGCACGCGTATCACACATAGGTCTAAACCTATCACCTACGCATGAAAAAATAGCCAAACCAACACTCGATGTCGATGTCCAAACGTCAAACCATCGAGAAAAACCCAAACGCACCCATTTGCGCATTCACAAACACTAATTATAATATGAAATAGGTTAGAATTCACAAAAACCTCAAACTCACTTTAAAAGCTATTTTTCCGAAAACCTAGTAAGCAAACTTTTCCATTTTAGTACAAAACTAAGTGTTTTAATGATTTTAGTGGCTACAATGCTCACTAAATATCTTAACTAAGCCACCCAAACCATTACTAGATTTTAAACTTACTCATTTCCATAAATCCCAAAATTCTAGTTTGCAATTTAGCTTAAATAGTAAAATTCTAAAATACAATTTGCAAACTAGTTACTAGGTTTGATTTAACATGCCTTAATATGATAAATTACACACTTAAACCATGTTCAAATGATATAAAACCCTAACTAGATTTAAATCTCACATATATATGCATTTCATAAAAACCTAGTTTACATAAAAGCTTATTTATTGCAAATTTTAAATTAACAAATTGCAACTAGCAACTAGATTAGGTTTTACATTTCCACAAGATGATAATCTACACTTGATTATCCTATTAGTGATGGTTAAACCCAATTTAGCTTCAAACCATACTCTTGAATTCTCAAATTAGCAACAAGAGCAAAATTAACACTTTAACAACTTAGCCTTAAGAAATTAACTAACTAATTAAGAAAAAATGGTTAGAATTTATACCCAATGAATTGAAGATCCACAAGCACACACATAGCCTCCCAAATTGGAATCTTGTTCCCTAGATCCATGCAATTTTGGCTATAGAGAAATGGGTAGGAGTCGGATTTTGATTTTGTGAGGGTTTGTGTTGATTTTTGTTGATTTTTTTTGAAGGAAATGGAGGTGAAGGAAGATGGATACTTGGAGAAAATGGGGGGGGGGGGGCTGGTTCTGGCCGAAAATGGGGAGGGTGAGGTGAGTGGGAGAGTGAGAGAGAGAGAGTGTTGATTTCAAAGTCAAAGAAAAGTCAAAGGCCCATTCTTATACATTCTTTTATCCTTTCTTTTCCTTTTCTTTTCTTTTGCAAAACAAGTGGGGACAAGAGAGGGGGGCTGCTGAATTCATCCAAGGGGGAGGAAAAATGGGGGTGTGTGAGTGTGGGTATGGGTGTGGGGTGATGGAAAATGATAAATACAGTACCCCAAACATCCATTTACGCTAAAAAAAAAAGCCTTTTTCCCTCAATAATTTCTAAACCGTTTTGGCAAATGATTTCGTTCCAAAACCACATGATAAATTTTTTATTTAATGTTTTATGATGCACAAAATTTGTTTCAACTCATTCCAATTTGTAATTTTCCCTAATTAAATGTATTAGTGACGGCTTAAAATAATAATAAAATAATATTTTTTTCAGAAAATTTGAAATTTCACCAGCGGCTCAATAAACACCAAATAATAGCAATTACATAGCTAGAATATGTATATTTAATTTTTATAATAAGATATTTGTATTTTGACTTTTTACCGAAAACACCCTTATTTTACCGATTTTTCGAAATTTCACCGAAACGATTTTCAAAACGTTACAATCTTCCCCCCTTAAAGAAATTCGGTCCCCGAATTTAAATTCAAACTCCCCCAAATACTAAAACATCTAAGAAAAACCATCAAGTCGTCGGGGCTCCGAAATTGTAACTACATAAAACAAATCGCAGCGCAGCGCATGCGCTTGAAAAATGAGCATATAACTCAAATCGAAACTCCGTCAAGCATCCCGCAATCATCGGAGTCATGGAGAAGACATCAATGCCAAATCCAAAACAAAACCAATATGCCATAACTCGAAACTATACATGTAAATATCGAATCTATATATGTAAGTATCTGAAGGAAATGCATGCCAAATCTCTTTAAGTCGCTGTGCACGTGTATAACACTGCACAGTGGCGGACGTCTATCATAAGGAAATAACTATATACATATATACCTTTGTTTGAAATGTACGTTCCGCCGTTTTGGAAACAGTTTAGAAGGGTCTCCTTGTTTTAAACATTTCGTGTCATATCAGACACGTAGGTAAATACTGAGGCTATAGCTCGCTTTTTGGAAATCCCTTCAATAACTATCAATGCATGCAAAATGTATTCAGGTACTGTCCTCTGACTAGTCCTGCTCAGTACGGAAACACATAACAATATCATAAAAATGTACTGCTCTATAAGAAGTCAATCCCAAAATATGCACATGAATACTACGTGTGTCTGGTGCGCACGGAAATCAAAATCCATGAATGTGCCATACATGCGCACTGAAACAACATCTAAGTGCATCGGGTGTGCACGAAACATCTGTCGTAGGCAACGTGTGTGCATGACAGCAAAATCAGGTGCATCTGACATGCACGAAAAATCTCGAATTAGTGCATCTGGTGTGCACCAAATCGCATCTCGTAACAGGCGCCCAACAGGCGCTAAAAATCCAATCCGGTGCATAAAATGCACAAAACAAATGTCGAGCATCACCCTCGAAATCGAAATCCAGTGTATCCAAGTGCACAAAATACATGTCACTGCACTGCCAGCATATATAAACTATACAGAGTGCAGGAACCAAATCGCGTGCGTGCATATGCACAAAATCAACTCAACTGTTTAAAACCGTAAAATCACAAACATGTGAAACTAAAGCACGAAAACGATATCAAGTGCAACACTGTGCAAAGATCGTAAATCCTCAATCATCAAAATCAAATCATACGAATAAATCACCCAAAACATCGAAATCAATAATGGCGGAACAGTACCGCTCAAGTGCATCCTCTAAGAATCTCGGGCCAACTGTCGCGGTCACTAGTGGGACGTCTCGTCGATGATCATGAACTCTGGCCTGCTGGTGTGCGTAACATGACCACTCCTGGGTCCAAGTCTTCTCCGTGGATTACCAATCTCACAATCCATCGGCTCATCGGCCCTGTCAAGGCAGCATATCACTGGCGTCGGCCTCTGGCTCTCTGAATGCACGTGACACATCTGATCCTAGGTGCAAGTATCATTGCAGCAGTGTCCTGGAAGGAATCCTGCTCACGGTCTCTTCCATGTCTCGTCTCTGCCAACTGTCCGGAAGTCATTGTCCTTTCCTATATCTGCATCTTGCTCTGGAACGACTGCATACTCATCGCGACTCCTTCTGGAAGGTAAGTCCAAGTACCATGCCTCGGCATGTGCATCGCCTCTCTGATGTCGGCGGAGTGGAAGGTCATCTCATCTAGATCTGGTGCGAACCTCTTATTCCACTTTCCTCTAATGTCGTCTGCCTTGGACTCGTCTCGTCGCGGCTGCATGGACTGAGCTCCAACGGCTATCCTCGTATCTGGAGTCTCCCAAGAATGCATCTCACCAACTAGCATCCGAATTAAGTCGAGCCATCCGATCGAGTCGTCAAAACCTCATAATCCCCCAAGAGCTCAACCTCTTGGGCACAGTTTAATAGTATCGAGTACATACCACAGCATCGGTGGTCCATCCGTAGAAGGGCAAACCCAAGCCTCACTAATGGCGCCGTAGAACTGCCGCAAACCAGAAGGTTCAAAGGCTTTCACACGGTCATTAAGTCGAGTTAGGGTTTCATTCTTCTAGAGGGACCATAGAATTGCCTGCATGTCTTTCCGACTACTTTAAACTTGGAATAATAGGTTTCTGATATTCGATCGTCTCTGTCGACTCCCAATGTCTCCACGTGAAGTCGTCTCTAGCTGGAATCAATCTATCTGATGACCTCGCATCGGGTTAGGCGAACGATCCATATGTCCTAGTCATTCATCCACGATGACTAGCGACCTTCTATCATCTCTTAGTACAACTCATTCTGCACTAACTCCAGCATCTGGGGCAATACCTCGTCGTTCGCAGCAATAACTGGCTCGCTCGTATGCACGCCGAACAGTGCCTCGATCATCATGAATAAGCAACACACCAACGGTCATCAAGATCTGGCTGGCCTCTATCATTGGCTCAATTCTCTAGTGTCGATCAGCACCTCCGAGTAACCTCATAAAGGCGATCCGCCAAACGCTCGTGGCGCGGAAACACAGTCAAAAGACACCTCTCTATAATCCGGTGTCGCCGGAATCATGCCCTGGTCAGTCCTCGTTCGTGCCGAGCTCGTGCTGACCACAACTCTAGCCGAAGCTCTCCCTGCCCGTAATCGTGGCAGCAAAACCAAACTGGTTCCGATGAGGCTAGATCAGGAAGGAATATAATACTGAACAAGGAAATGTACATCCTAAGGTTTCTTAAGTGGAGTGGCGTGTCGTAAATATGCCGCGGAACATACCAACGGTACGTCACTCTACTTTAGTCACCTATTCCATCAACCAAGGGTCATCCTACGCTCCGAAGGTAAAACCTAACGCTTTGATACCAACTTTGTCACGACCCGAAAGTACGGAACATGACCGGCACTTAAACTACGAACGTCTCGAGGCGTACGTAATCTAAGTAAACCGAAAACCCAGAAATCCAAACCAAGAAAAGAAGTAGAGTGCAGGAAGAACCAACTTAAAGCAAGTAATTTCAATAGCATAAGCCGAATTATGCGGTTTTTAAAACATCAAAAATTTACTGAAAATTTCGGCAGAGTCTCCTTTGTAAATACTGGCCCCCAAACGGGATACAACATGAATAGTATACGAAATCAAGAAAAAAGACATCCCCAAGCGGGAGATAGCTCTTCGTCAATCGACGGTCACAACCACACAAGCAATATAATATACAACGCCAACGGCGAGGATCAAAAACTCTAAAGGGAACTCAAAACCACCAGAAATATAACGAGCGACTCTAAGGTCGAAAGAATAAACAACACTGGTCTCTATCTCAATAGATACATGTTTGGTTGATGGAATTTCTAGATACAACAGAATAATGATATACAAGATATATAATGGGGGTATGATACAAGTAAACCCACCTACTAGCAAATCACCCGAATGAAACTGAGCCCGCAAGCCGTAATGAAACCTGTACGGCAAATCTGCAAGAAACTGGGGCACAACGGGGGTGAGTTGCCAACTCGTGAATAGAAAAACATCTACGCACAGAAATCACATAAATAACGCAACCTAGGTCAATGATCATAATATATCCTCAAATATAAGTATAACAGGCAGCCTATAACAATGACTAGGGTAATATCTAACCCGAGTATAATTTCATGTGCCCGTGTCCGTGCCTCAGGTAGCAATATATCATATGAATGAGGTATGAATGCATGAAACAGAATACATGTAAATGAAGAAACTGTTTTCATAAATTAGTGAGATTTCCTTCGTATTTTTAAACTGAGGTATCATAATGAAATCAGTATCAACAGTGTCTAGCATCGACACAAAACATAAATCTCACTGTCTCGAAATATCAATGTCTCAAGCTCAATATCTAGGGCGCCGTCAGTCCGGACCGGCCCCTACCATCCCTCTCAAGACCACGACGGTATCCTCCGGATATCCGACGCGTCGGGTAATATCACCGGTAGGTAGTGCTCCCCAGCCAGGCTCAACATCAACACCACATTCCTCTTGCCCCGGGGTACCATACCGGGCCCACCATGTACCCGTGACGGTTCCTCCACTCCTCGACACGGATCTTCAAAACCACAGCAAACTCATGGTGGACGACACTTTACATCACTAGAAAACCGCAACATTTTATATTTTAAAAGATCATAAGTTGTAAATTTTGCGGCTTTCCCCGAAATCCAGAAATATCATAAATCTCAAGAAATCATCACAAGTGCATATGTCAATGATAATGAACTAGGCATGAACAACTGAATAACAGTATGCATGAAGTGGTAGGTAATAACTACAATGTCTAATATGGCATATAAGGGAAGTACACTAATATCATGTCAAAACTACCAGCTAACAATCTAAGTCAAGCAATTATATTCTCTAAAGTGTACGTGACATGGCAATTACCGATGAAGATGTGTGTGAGCCGGCAAGTAGGTGTACGTGGTACATACGCATCATCGGTAATGGTGCTGGTGTCCTAATAGCATGATATCAATAATGGAATATGCAGCAAAATAAATATGCGAGGCAGAGCGAACAGCAATAATGTGCGGGAGCTGAATACTAGACACAACGATAACTAATCTGCAATAATCTAATATAAGTCCTACGAATGGTGCCTTTTGAAATAACACGAATCATGGGGTTTTGAAAATAGGGGCTACAGTGTTTTTATGAAAAGATACGTCGTTTTTGAAATATCCGTAGATTCCCTTGAGCTGTCTTTAAAAATGCCCACGATTCGTTAGTTTTTGAAACAGGTAAGAAGTCTAATCTAATCTAACAACTACACTAAACTATACGGCTGAACTAACAAGCTGAACTACAGGTAAGGAAACCGCCTATCATCTGAGTCGATACATATACATACCTGTATATGTATAGTCGGTGATCCCGCCTCAATAATATCATATCCGATACCATATCTATAATCAGGCATCCCAAGTCAAGAGTGCGGATCAATCATCAATATAGCTCGTACGTAAATCCGTCGTACGGCATCCCAATCTGGGTACGGGTCAATATCACATTCATCATACTATTCACCTGGTATCCTCTTTATCAAATATCATGGTCGGGGTACTGATCTACATCTAGTACCATACTGATACCGCCTACGTAAGCATGGACGTATGTGAAACACTACGTCAAGGACCCGCTACAACGTCATGTCGTATCTAAGATACGAACCCTGCTATATCACCGATCTCACGGCCTCAAATCAAATCTCATCGACTCAGCTCAATCCCAAGTATCATCCTCAATCCGTATGTGAACACATAGTCCCATACCCATGTGAACACATAACTATAAAGAAGCCCATGAGCACATATCAATAGGAATGTATGCAAGTATGTATGTGTGTATGTGTGTGTAACACTACCCTAGGGTTCGCAACACTAAAGTAATCCAACACACCAATATCCATCCTAAGCATCGTTATTAATCCCAAATAACATATAATAATTGTTGGTGTGTATACGCATCCGTATACACCACCACGGACTGCGGGGGTGCTATACGCCATCCACCCGACTTCTCCCCGTAGATATAAATCTACTCACCTGGTCCTCGCTAGCCGGTGCCGACGTCGCCACGCGCTTGCTTGTCGTCTCGAAGTCCTCGTGAGGGTACCTACGTATCATGACACATCGCATCGCATTAAAAACCCAATTCGAAATCGAAACGGCATACGAAAACCAAATCGGCACGCGTATCACACATAGGTCTAAACCTATCACCTACGCATGAAAAAATAGCCAAACCAACACTCGATGTCGATGTCCAAACGTCAAACCATCGAGAAAAACCCAAACGCACCCATTTGCGCATTCACAAACACTAATTATAATATGAAATAGGTTAGAATTCACAAAAACCTCAAACTCACTTTAAAAGCTATTTTTCCGAAAACCTAGTAAGCAAACTTTTCCATTTTATGACAAAACTAAGTGTTTTAATGATTTTAGTGGCTACAATGCTCACTAAATATCTTAACTAAGCCACCCAAACCATTACTAGATTTTAAACTTACTCATTTCCATAAATCCCAAAATTCTAGTTTGCAATTTAGCTTAAATAGTAAAATTCTAAAATACAATTTGCAAACTAGTTACTAGGTTTGATTTAACATGCCTTAATATGATAAATTACACACTTAAACCATGTTCAAATGATATAAAACCCTAACTAGATTTAAATCTCACATATATATGCATTTCATAAAAACCTAGTTTACATAAAAGCTTATTTATTGCAAATTTTAAATTAACAAATTGCAACTAGCAACTAGATTAGGTTTTACATTTCCATAAGATGATAATCTACACTTGATTATCCTATTAGTGATGGTTAAACCCAATTTAGCTTCAAACCATACTCTTGAATTCTCAAATTAGCAACAAGAGCAAAATTAACACTTTAACAACTTAGCCTTAAGAAATTAACTAACTAATTAAGCAAAAATGGTTAGAATTTATACCCAATGAATTGAAGATCCACAAGCACACACATAGCCTCCCAAATTGGAATCTTGTTCCCTAGATCCATGCAATTTTGGCTATAGAGAAATGGGTAGGAGTCGGATTTTGATTTTGTGAGGGTTTGTGTTGATTTTTGTTGATTTTTTTTGAAGGAAATGGAGGTGAAGGAAGATGGATACTTGGAGAAAATGGGGGGGGGGGCTGGTTCTGGCCGAAAATGGGGAGGGTGAGGTGAGTGGGAGAGTGAGAGAGAGAGAGTGTTGGTTTCAAAGTCAAAGAAAAGTCAAAGGCCCATTCTTATACATTCTTTTATCCTTTCTTTTCCTTTTCTTTTCTTTTGCAAAACAAGTGGGGAAAAGAGAGGGGGGCTGCTGAATTCATCCAAGGGGGAGGGAAAATGGGGGTGTGTGAGTGTGGGTATGGGTGTGGGGTGATGGAAAATGATAAATACAGTACCCAAAACATCCATTTACGCTAAAAAAAAAGCCTTTTTCCCTCAATAATTTCTAAACCGTTTTGGCAAATGATTTCGTTCCAAAACCACATGATAAATTTTTTATTTAATGTTTTATGATGCACAAAATTTGTTTCAACTCATTCCAATTTGTAATTTTCCCTAATTAAATGTATTAGTGACGGCTTAAAATAATAATAAAATAATATTTTTTTCAGAAAATTTGAAATTTCACCAGCGGCTCAATAAACACCAAATAATAGCAATTACATAGCTAGAATATGTATATTTAATTTTTATAATAAGATATTTGTATTTTGACTTTTTACCGAAAACACCCTTATTTTACCGATTTTTCGAAATTTCACCGAAACGATTTTCAAAACGTTACACTAATTTCCATGAATCCAAAACTATAATCTTTTTAACCAAAAATTCCTATCTTTCTTCAAGAGGGGGCCCGCCACATATAAGTGAGGAGGGGGGTGAGTGTAGGAGAGGGGAGAGTAACTATAACATTAAATGAGTGAGAATGATTCATAATCCACCTTGCATTATCATTTAATGAAAACCATGAATCATCTAACCTATCACCAAAACATTAATTGAACAATTAATGCACTAATGAGTCACTAGCCACCTCATCATCCTAGTCACCATCTAGAAACTTCTAGAACCTTCCACACTCATCAAGAAAAGATAAATCCGTATTAAACCGAATGTTTAATACGGCTGATAGAAAACTGGAAACTGGCAACTTCCAAAAGCGATCCCGAAACGAATTTCAGGATAACCCCGTAACAGTATAAACATACCCGCATCTGTAATACGACCGAATACAAATGCAACTGAGACAAAGATATTATATCTACACAGTATAATACTCGGATCCGGCTTAAACCAAAGCCTACCAGTATTATCTGCCCGAAATATGACACGTGCGTAAACGCACGTGCATTTTCCAAACCCTGCCATAAAACCATATGTCCTCTACAACGTTTCGCCTGAACTTGGGAAACTGTCTGTGGGGAACTCTAATGACTCATCAACACACTGGCACTGGGTATAACCACTAGCACGTCAGAGGTACTAGCTGTACGTAACGGTTGCCTATGTATTGATTGGAAGGGAAGCTGACGAGCGAACTCATCCAGAAACCCTACTGAGCCTAACAATGACAATATACATACAGTCCGGTCCGTTCGTCTATGAGTATCGCATATCGGCCTAGGGGGCTGGTAACGTCAGACTCCCAATAGCGGTATAAGTCGTGTCAGAGAGTAGCCCAGAACACCCTAAGATACTACTGCAGTACCTACCAGTAAATCTCCTGCCTCGGCCGAGGGCTTTGTGTAATGGATCTCCTAGACACAGCGCGATCTCACCCCCAATACCGGGAGAGACGAATCCCCTGCCGATCCACTCACTTGCCTCTCCATGTGGCTCGGGACTGTACCCCAAAAAGACCTGTTTGCACGACTCCTTTGAGCCGTGGTAGGGTAGAAATCAAAGCACAGTGGGAACTCACACGAGACAAATGACGACCTCAGGTCGATGAACTAACCTGTACACATGTCACCAGGGAACTGCTATCTGACGCTAGGTATAATACCAACTAGCAGGTTCCCGGCGAGTCCTGTCCAGTGTACTCATAACCCAATGAGTACCTGTATACATCTTAGGTGAACCAACTGACACCAATGGCTTGTGAGACCGGCCACCACCCCTCGTCGGGGTCTCGACTGTATACGCTAGTCTACTCTGGAGTATTGATGCCCTGTCTCGAAATACCCACGACTAGGGACACTTTAAGGATGTGCTTACAGACCCCAGCTCCCACGTATATGATCGCCATCATACTGCTGGCAGTCAAGCAAGAATCCTATGGGCTCTATCAACATGCAATAGTGAACTAAAGCATGTATATGATGATAAAGACAAACCAGATAGCATGCTATCATCTCGAGCAAGACTGTCATATCGGTACAAGTCCCGCCTCAATCATTGCAATCACATACCTGCGATCCAATAATTGACTTTGATGGCACTATATCCAACTGTAACACCTTAGGATAAGGGTTAGTGTATAATTATAATTAAATAATGATTTTTAATAAAAAGTTTACCAAACTGTGTTTTAAATATTTTTCCTAATTTAATAAATAATTTTCCAAAATTTTCCTAGGCTTGCACACACATGTGCATGTAAACTAGGGTTTTTAAATCAAGTAAAAACCATAATAATTAACCATGGTGGGTTAATTGTAGGATTAATCCTTTTGGGTTATAAGTGAGTTTAATTAATTAGTTAAGAGGTTACTTTAATTTGAATTTTAGATTAAGTGTTGACTTGTGTGAGAGAGAGAGAGAGTGCATCATGGCTTTAGGCCATGCTTGCATTAAATGAGGTGAGAGAGAGAGGGGTGACTTTTGTGTGAATGATTGTGTTGCCTCTCATTTCCTTTTTGTTTTTCTCTCAAAGTCTCACACTCTCACACTCTCACATACACAACACACCAACACACTCACACAACACACTTACCTTCAGCTCCAGAAGCAGCAGCAGGCACAGCAACAGCAGCAGCAAGCTTCCAGCAGCAGCAGCAAGCACAAACAGCAGCAACAGCAGAGGCAGTGAGCAGCAGCGGCCCCAGCTCCTAGTGCAGCCTCTTCCCTCCACTTCTTCTTCTTCCTGCAACTTCCTAGGGTTAAGTATGAGGTATATTTCCTAACTTAGTCCCTAGTTAGCTTGGTTAGTGTAGATTTGCATCGGTTAATGGATTTTAGTGTGTTTTAGTGTGATTTGGGATGTTTAGTAGGAACTTTGTGTTAAGGTGATGTGTTAGGGTTTCAGTATCTTGCTAGTGAGTTAGCGAGACCATTGTAACCTAGTTCAACCCCAATTACGCTAAAATACCACCAGTTTCACTAATTGATGCAAATGTCGTATTTGTGCAAATTTGAACTTTTCTGGAACTGCTCTTGACCCGGTGAGTTCAGAGTGATTTTGTGAGTACTGTAGTATAGTGGAGCAGTACTGATACCACAGGTGAAACCCGACCCCCATACTGCTACAGTAGGCCGCCGAATTCCTCATTCTGGCCGCCAATTGCGGCCAGATGGGTAGGGTTTGGGTTAGGGTTTGGTCCAGGGGGTGTCTGCTAATGTGTGTAGTGTTTTGGTATATATATTTTTGGGAGTTTGGTTCTGTAGAAAAATCTGGGACCAAATACCTATTTTGCCGTTTTCTAAACCTTCGCGACACGCGTGATACGTGAGTAGGTTTGGGTTTCTGCGTATCGCGGCGCGTCGGGGTAGTTTCGTGGCGCGTGATCACACGTTTTAGCGTATCGCGCACACGCGCGATTGGTTTGCGACACGGGTTTCTTGTTGGATTATTATGTCGCGTTTTTGTGAATTAAGCTTATGTGTGGTATATGTTATGTGATTTTAGGTTCGCAGGCCAGTGAGACGGACAATGCGAAGAAGGGCAAGCAAGTTATCGGATACACTTAGCACGAAGCTCGGTGAGTAGATTTCACATCTACGGGGATATCGCCCGCATGGCGTTATGCGTCAGGGCTGATAGGACTTTATTATTATATGTTGCATGCACCCCATAGACTGTCATCGCATATTGCTTTCTCTGCTGTGTTGATATATATATATATATTGCTTAGAACTGATAGAACACTGCACTATTACTATCGGTTTATGTTGCACGGGCACTATTTACATGCTACACACACACCGTTAGTAACTGCCATGCCACACTCACTGTAGAGCTGCCATGATTATATTGCTAGAGTCCGCTTCATATGTGATTTGATATGATTTTCATGTATATTGGGAGCCGCATGACATCTTTTAAAACCGGAAATGAAACTACTTTAAAAAGCGGTTTTCCCCTTATACCCATACCATGGATTGATGTATATTGAACCTCGCATTGGATTTACTATTGGTATTGGATTTTCATGTGATTTCTGTTTTGAGGACCGTGGAATTTTTTAAGGAAAGATATGCTATTTTGAAAAACCCGGTACCTCGTGATATGATATTTTGGTGTGTCCACCACGCGTTTTCTCGGTGCTGAGACGTGTGCTTGAAACCCGATTCGAGGAGTGGATGTTCCGTTTGCGGGTTCGTGGTGGGCCCGGTATGGTTCCCCTCGGCGAGATGATCGATGGGATTTTCCGATTGAGCCTGGAGGCGGGCGAGTACCTACCGGTGATTGGTTGGACCTGGCAGTTGTCCAGAGGATACTGACCAGAGTCGAGTGATGGATGCGGGATGATCCGTACTGCCAGGGCCGAGGGCCGATACCGCAGGCGGACCCCGTGGGGCCGGTCCGGACTGACGGCGCCCGATATTCGAGGATTTGCGTGTCGATGCTAGACACGAGTATTTTATGATGTTTTGGGTGCCGATGTTGGGCACTCGTGATTCCTCCGAGATATACAGGATTTGAGGGCCGATGGGTGTGCCGGCGCCTGAGTATATGTGGGATTTGGGTGCAGTTTGAGGCACCGATCATTGTTTTCCATGTTGACATAGTCCATGTAGATATTATTTATCCCATACTCAGTATTGATTACTATACATCTCATCCTGTGGCATTTACCTGTTAGAGTACATGCATTACTATTGTATCCACTGTTGACATGCATTGATATCATCTGCTGGCATTAGTAGGGCCACGCTATATGTGCATGCTTGCGATCACCTTTATATGTTATCTCTATTCACGAGTTGGCAACTCACCCCCGTTGTGCCACAGTATTTGCAGGTTGCCCTTGGGAGTAGTCACGGCTGGCTGTTACCGCATCTTTTGGCACAGATACCCTTATTGAGCAGAGATAGCCTCTTGCTGATAGGTGGGTTTTGTACGGTATCTGTTATCTTTCAGTTGTATATTGATGTATCTAGTACTCTCCATCTACCTTCTGTTTTGACTTAGAGACAGTTGTGAGGACGATATGTATGATTTTATATTCTGGTGTCGAGCTCGCATGTGAGCCGACTTTACTTTTGCAGTCTCATCTTTTATGATATTGTCCTTGCTTTACTGTGTATTCTTCGCTACGGCGTCGTATATCATATTGTGATGCTTTATTCATGTCACGTGTTATTTCTGCTACACCTTGCTTTTACCCGACTTTCGGGGCTAATGTTTTAAAAGGGAAATGTTACCAAAATTATAAAACTTATAACTATTGAACTTAAAAAGGATTTCTACTAAATAAATGGAAGTTTTTCGGACATGTATGATTGTTTTTACAAAATGTTAAAAAAAAATCACTCTATATTTATTGGTTTTGATTTCTGGGTTCTGCTTACTTAGCCGCGTTACGCCTGTAGACGTTGCGTGGTTATGTGCCGGTCACGAGTCGAATTCTCGGGTCGTGACAAAGTTGGTATCAGAGCGTAGGTTTTACCTTCGGAGTGTAGGATGACCCTGGTATGATGGAGTAGGTAGCTGCAGCAGGGTAGCGTAGCGTGCGTATGTTCCGCGGCATACTCACGACACGGTACTCCGCTTACGCGACCTTAGGACTTATTGATTTGATCCCTCCTTATATTCTTGCGATTCGATTTTCGTGTTCTTATCGGATCCAAATTTTCTTTCAGCCATTATGCCGCCTAAGACTACGAGGGCACAGAGAGCGGCCGCGAGGGCCGAGATTCGTGTTGACTCGTCCGAGACGAGGACTGATCCGGGAAGTACGCCGGTTGTACCCGAGCAGGCTGTTCCTGCCGTGACAGAGCAGATCGCCTCGTTAGGGGCTGGTATGCAGGAGATGCGCCAGATGATAGGATCGCTAGTTGAGATGCTTCGAGCGCAGTGAACAGAGGTAGCTCCACCAGTTCCAGAGACCGCGATGGTGCCTACCGCACAGCCAGTTGCCCCTGCAGCCACGGAGGTGATTACAGTATCGCTATCAGAGTTCATGAGGCTGAAGCCTCCGGTTTTCACAGGCACCGATACGGCCGAGGACCCACAGTCTTTCATCGACAGGATGGCCAGGATATGTCGTTCCCTTAGATGCGCAGATGCGAGATGGGTTGAGTTCGCGAGCTTTCGCCTAGAGGGTCTTGCGCAGAAGTGGTGTGATTCCGTTGAGAAGGGCAGAGTAGCAGGTCTTCCTCCTATGACCTGGACGGAGTTCGTGACCATATTTCTAGCCCGTTTCCTTCCCCGGAGTGTTAGGGATGCCCGAGCACGCAGATTTGAGTCCTTGCGCCAGACGCCAGGGATGACAGTGGCAGAGTATGACGTACTGTTTACAGAGCTAGCAGTCTACGCCCCACATTTAGTGGCCACCGAGGAGCTGCGAGTCCGGAGATTTGTTCGAGGCTTGCTCTCACCAGTGTTCCTCGCGATCAGCGCTCAGCACTACGAGACCTATGCAGCAGCTGTAGACGCAGCCCTAGTGGTCGAGGAGCATCTTGTTGAGACTTCGGTACTTCCAGAGCCGAAGAGAGTTCGTACCAGTATTTCCGCACGGAGGCAGTCATTCAGACGCCGCGACAGGTATCGTTCCGGTACGAGGAGTAGCAGAAATTCGGGACGAGGTCGGATGTTTAGTTCGTATCCCCAGGAAGGTCAGCAGTCGCCGCGGGGTTGCTACAGGTGTGACAGCCTACTTCACCTCGTTCGAGATTGTCCAGAGACACACCGGAGGGAGGCGGCAGCACCGCATGTTACCTTACCACCTTCACCACCCCAGAGGGCGTTGCCCGTTGCGCCTACCGTTGCTCCGCGCCAGACTTATGCACAGAGAGGTCGTGGGCGTGGAGGAGTTGCTCAGAGAGGACGAGATGACCGAGGCAGAGGTCAGTCAGTTACAGGTGGTGGACAGGCGAGGGTCTTTGCTTTGACATATCAGGACGCGCAGGCGTCCAATGCAGTGGTTTCAGGTATCCTTCCTGTATGTTCAGTTGATGCACATGTATTGTTCGATCCCAGATCCACACACTCGTACGTATCCACGCACTTTGTGCCGAGTCTGGGTAGAGAGTCCGGCTTGCTTGATCAGCCGCTTGTGGTGACCACTCCTGTGGGAGAGTCGTTTGTTGCTAGGCACGTGTTCCGATCCTGTATCGTCTGTATTGGCGAGAGAGAGTTGCCTGTCGACTTGATCCTTCTGGAGATGTTGGACTTCGACGTTCTTTTGGGCATGGATTGGTTAGCCACGTGCTATGCTTCGGTGGACTGCCGCGAGAAGACAGTTAGATTCTGCTTTCCCGGCGAGTCGGTTTTTGTTGTGTTGGGAGACCGTAGTGTCGCCCCTCACAGTGTGATTTCTTGTTTTCGCGCTGGACAGCTTATGAGGAAGGGATGTCAGGGATTTCTCGCATATGTTTGCGATGCTAGTGCTACACAGGTTCCATTAGATCAGGTTCCGGTTGTTAGCGAGTTTCCTGATGTGTTCCCTGACGAGCTTCCTGGGTTGCCGCCCGAGCGCGACATTTCTTTCTGTATTGATTTGGTTCCTAGTTCGGGGCCTATTTCTATACCGCCCTATCGGATGGCCCCGGCGGAACTTCGTGAGTTGAAGGAGCAGTTGCAAGATTTGCTGGACAAGGGACTTATTCGACCCAGTGTTTCTCCTTGGGGTGCTCCAGTCCTGTTCGTCAAGAAGAAGGATGGCAGTTTGCGTCTGTGTATCGACTACCGCCAGCTGAACAGGGTGACAGTGCGGAACAGGTATCCTTTGCCGCGTATCGACGATTTGTTCGACCAGCTTCAGGGGGCAGGGTACTTTTCGAGGATCGATTTACGATCGGGCTATCATCAGCTGCGGGTTCGACAGGAGGACATTTCCCGGACAGCTTTCCGTACGCGCTACGGCCATTACGAGTTTTTGGTGATGTCGTTCGGACTCACCAATGCGCCAGCAGCCTTCATGGAATTGATGAACCGTATTTTCCGACCTTACTTGGATCTGTTCATTATAGTCTTCATTGACGATATCTTGGTGTATTCCCGGAGTAGCGTTGAGCACGAGCAGCACCTGCGGATTACATTGCAGACCTTGAGGGAGCACCAGCTCTATGCGAAGTTCTCCAAGTGTGCTTTTTGGCTAGACAGTGTGGACTTTTTGGGTCACGTGATTTCACGAGACGGTATATGTGTTGACCCGAGGAAGATCGAGGCTGTTCAGCATTGGCCCAGACCCACATCGGTGACGGAGATTCGCAGCTTTTTGGGATTGGCCGGTTACTACAGGCGTTTTGTGCAGGACTTCTCACGTACTGCTACACCGTTGACCGGGTTGACCCGGAAGGGAGTTCCTTTCGTTTGGACGGAGGAGTGCGAGCACAGTTTTCAGCAGTTGCGGACTCGGCTGACGACGGCACCGGTGTTATCCTTACCTTCCGGACCGGGCGGATTTGTGGTCTTTTGTGATGCTTCTCGAGTGGGATTGGGATGCGTTCTGATGCAGCATGATAGGGTGATCGCGTATGCCTCGCGACAATTGAAGAAGCACGAGCAGAACTACCCCACTCATGATTTGGAGATGGCAGCAGTGGTCTTCGAACTTAAGATCTGGCGACACTACCTATACGGCGAGTCGTGCCAGATATTTACGGATCACAAGAGTTTGAAATACATATTCCAGCAGCGGGATCTGAACCTTCGACAGCGTCGATGGATGGAGTTAGTGAAGGATTACGACTGCGAGATCTTATATCACCCGGGCAAGGCAAATGTGGTGGCGGATGCTTTGAGCAGGAGGCCAGGGGGTAGTCTAGCTTGTTTGAGCGCAGCACAGGGACAGTCATCCGTAGATTGGCAGATATTATGCGACGGTCGAGTACAGTTCGAGTTCACGCCGATTGGAGGACAGATAGCGCATGTCCGTGCACGCCCACAGTTGATTGATCGTATACGTGAGGCACAGCTCAGTGATGAACGATGTTCAGAGATCATGGCACAGATTGGACAGGGTAGATTTTCCGAGTTCGTGATCGATGATCAGGGGGTACTACGGTTTGGAGTCAGACTGTGCATACCAGATGCTGAGGGACTGAGACGCGAGATTCTTGAGGAGGCACATCGATCGGTATATAGCGTCCATCCCGGTTCCACCAAGATGTATCATGATATGCGAGATGTTTACTGGTGGGACGGAATGAAGAGGGACATTGCAGATTTTGTATCGAGATGCCTGACTTGTCAGCAAGTCAAGGCTGAGCACCAGAGGCCCGCGGGAGAGCTACAGCCGTTACCCATTCCGGAGTGGAAATGGGAACAGATTTCGATGGATTTCGTGGTGGGTCTACCCAGGACTAGTCGGGGGTATGACTCCATCTGGGTGATTGTGGATCGTTTGACGAAAGCGGCTCACTTCCTACCGGTGAAGACGACTTTCGGATTTACTCAATATGCCCAGATCTACATTGACGAGATAGTGCGACTACACGGAGTCCCGACGTGCATTGTGTCCGACAGAGGCACCCAGTTTACCAGTAGACTATGGCAGAGGCTTCAGGAGGCTTTGGGCACTCGCTTGAGTTTCAGCACGGCATTTCATCCGCAGACCGACGGACAGTCAGAGCGGACCATTCAGACTCTCGAGGACATGCTCAGAGCTTGTGTATTAGATTTCGGAGGTAGCTGGGATCATCATTTGCCCTTAGTAGAGTTCTCCTACAATAACAGCTACCAGGAGACTATTCAGATGGCACCATTTGAGGCTCTTTATGGGAGGAGATGCAGGTCACCTACTTGTTGGACAGAGCTCAGTGAGAGCAGTATCTTAGGACCGCAGATCGTTGAAGAGACGACAGCGAAGATCTAGTTGATTCGCGATAGGATGAGAGCAGCGCAGAGTAGGCAGAGAGCTTATGCGGACCGTCGACGACACAGACTTGAGTTTTCTGTTGGCGATCATGTTTTCTTGAGGGTCTCCCCAATGAAAGGTGTGATGAGGTTTGGGAAGAAAGGGAAGCTTAGCCCCAGGTATGTGGGCCCCTTCGAGATCCTCGAGCGTGTCGGTGCAGTAGCTTACCGGTTAGCCCTTCCGCCCAGCTTTCCAGACGTGCACCCCGTATTCCATGTCTCGATGCTCCGCAGATATCTACATGATCCTTCGCATGCGATTCAGCATCCGACGATCCAGCTTGAGCGTGACCTTTCCTATGCAGAGCAGCCGGTGATGATTTTGGATCGACAAGTGAAGAAATTGAGATCGAAGGACATTCCATCAGTTAAAGTACTTTGGCGTGGTCCGAACCGTGAAGAGGTCACTTGGGAGACCGAAAGCGAGATGATGAAGACGTATCCCCATCTTTTTGAAGGTGACCTTAGTTAGATTTTTGAAATTCGGGGACGAATTTCTTTAAGGGGGAGAGATTGTAACACCTTAGGATAAGGGTTAGTGTATAATTATAATTAAATAATGATTTTTAATAAAAAGTTTACCAAACTGTGTTTTAAATATTTTTCCTAATTTAATAAATAATTTTCCAAAATTTTCCTAGGCTTGCACACACATGTGCATGTAAACTAGGGTTTTTAAATCAAGTAAAAACCATAATAATTAACCATGGTGGGTTAATTGTAGGATTAATCCTTTTGGGTTATAAGTGAGTTTAATTAATTAGTTAAGAGGTTACTTTAATTTGAATTTTAGATTAAGTGTTGACTTGTGTGAGAGAGAGAGAGAGAGTGCATCATGGCTTTAGGCCATGCTTGCATTAAATGAGGTGAGAGAGAGAGAGGGGTGACTTTTGTGTGAATGATTGTGTTGCCTCTCATTTCCTTTTTGTTTTTCTCTCAAAGTCTCACACTCTCACACTCTCACATACACAACACACCAACACACTCACACAACACACTTACCTTCAGCTCCAGAAGCAGCAGCAGGCACAGCAACAGCAGCAGCAAGCTTCCAGCAGCAGCAGCAAGCACAAACAGCAGCAACAGCAGAGGCAGTGAGCAGCAGCAGCCCCAGCTCCTAGTGCAGCCTCTTCCCTCCACTTCTTCTTCTTCCTGCAACTTCCTAGGGTTAAGTATGAGGTATATTTCCTAACTTAGTCCCTAGTTAGCTTGGTTAGTGTAGATTTGCATCGGTTAATGGATTTTAGCGTGTTTTAGTGTGATTTGGGATGTTTAGTAGGAACTTTGTGTTAAGGTGATGTGTTAGGGTTTCAGTAGCTTGCTAGTGAGTTAGCGAGACCATTGTAACCTAGTTCAACCCCAATTACGCTAAAATACCACCAGTTTCACTAATTGATGCAAATGTCGTATTTGTGCAAATTTGAACTTTTCTGGAACTGCTCTTGACCCGGTGAGTTCAGAGTGATTTTGTGAGTACTGTAGTATAGTGGAGCAGTACTGATACCACAGGTGAAACCCGACCCCCATACTGCTACAGTAGGCCGTCGAATTCCTCATTCTGGCCGCCAATTGCGGCCAGATGGGTAGGGTTTGGGTTAGGGTTTGGTCCAGGGGGTGTCTGCTAATGTGTGTAGTGTTTTGGTATATATATTTTTGGGAGTTTGGTTCTGTAGAAAAATCTGGGACCAAATACCTATTTTGCCGTTTTCTAAACCTTCGCGACACGCGTGATACGTGAGTAGGTTTGGGTTTCTGCGTATCGCGGCGCGTCGGGGTAGTTTCGTGGCGCGTGATCACACGTTTTAGCGTATCGCGCACACGCGCGATTGGTTTGCGACACGGGTTTCTTGTTGGATTATTATGTCGCGTTTTTATGAATTAAGCTTATGTGTGGTATATGTTATGTGATTTTAGGTTCGCAGGCCAGTGAGACGGACGCTGCGAAGAAGGGCAAGCAAGTTATCGGATACACTTAGCACGAAGCTCGGTGAGTAGATTTCACATCTACGGGGATATCGCCCGCATGGCGTTATGCGTCAGGGCTGATAGGACTTTATTATTATATGTTGCATGCACCCCATAGACTGTCATCGCATATTGCTTTCTCTGCTGTGTTGATATATATATATATATATTGCTTAGAACTGATAGAACACCGCACTATTACTATCGGTTTATGTTGCACGGGCACTATTTACATGCTACACACACACCGTTAGTAACTGCCATGCCACACTCACTGTAGAGCTGCCATGATTATATTGCTAGAGTCCGCTTCATATGTGATTTGATATGATTTTCATGTATATTGGGAGCCGCATGACATCTTTTAAAACCGGAAATGAAACTACTTTAAAAAGCGGTTTTCCCCTTATACCCATACCATGGATTGATGTATATTGAACCTCGCATTGGATTTACTATTGGTATTGGATTTTCATGTGATTTCTGTTTTGAGGACCGTGGAATTTTTTAAGGAAAGATATGCTATTTTGAAAAACCCGGTACCTCGTGATATGATATTTTGGTGTGTCCACCACGCGTTTTCTCGGTGCTGAGACGTGTGCTTGAAACCCGATTCGAGGAGTGGATGTTCCGTTTGCGGGTTCGTGGTGGGCCCGGTATGGTTCCCCTCGGTGAGATGATCGATGGGATTTGCCGATTGAGCATGGAGGCGGGCGAGTACCTACCGGTGATTGGTTGGACCTGGAAGTTGTCCGGAGGATACTGACCAGAGTCGAGTGATGGATGCGGGATGATCCGTACTGCCAGGGCCGAGGGCCGATACCGCAGGCGGACCCCGTGGGGCCGGTCCGGACTGACGGCGCCCGATATTCGAGGATTTGAGTGTCGATGCTAGACACGAGTATTTTATGATGTTTTGGGTGCCGATGTTGGGCACTCGTGATTCCTCCGAGATATACTGGATTTGAGGGCCGATGGGTGTGCCGGCGCCTGAGTATATGTGGGATTTGGGTGCAGTTTGAGGCACCGATCATTGTTTTCCATGTTGACATAGTCCATGTAGATATTATTTATCCCATACTCAGTATTGATTACAATACATCTCATCCTGTGGCATTTACCTGTTAGAGTACATGCATTACTATTGTATCCACTGTTGACATGCATTGATATCATCTGCTGGCATTAGTAGGGCCACGCTATATGTGCATTCTTGCGATCAGCTTTATATGTTATCTCTATTCACGAGTTGGCAACTTACCCCCGTTGTGCCACAGTATTTGCAGGTTGCCCTTGGGAGTAGTCACGGCTGGCTGTTACCGCATCTTTTGGCACAGATACCCTTTTTTAGCAGAGATAGCCTCTTGCTGATAGGTGGGTTTTGTACGGTATCTGTTATCTTTCAGTTGTATATTGATGTATCTAGTACTCTCCATCTACCTTCTGTTTTGACTTAGAGACAGTTGTGAGGACGATATGTATGATTTTATATTCTGGTGTCGAGCTCGCATGTGAGCCGAGTTTACTTTTGCAGTCTCATCTTTTATGATATTGTCCTTGCTTTACTGTGTATTCTTCGCTACGGCGTCGTATATCATATTGTGATGCTTTATTCATGTCACGTGTTATTTCTGCTACACCTTGCTTTTACCCGACTTTCGGGGCTAATGTTTTAAAAGGGAAATGTTACCAAAATTATAAAACTTATAACTATTGAACTTAAAAAGGATTTCTACTAAATAAATGGAAGTTTTTCGGACATGTATGATTGTTTTTACAAAATGTTTAAAAAAAAAATCACTCTATATTTATTGGTTTTGATTTCTGGGTTCGGTTTACTTAGCCGCGTTACGCCTGTAGACGTTGCGTGGTTAAGTGCCGGTCACGAGTCGAATTCTCGGGTCGTGACACCAACACAAGGGTCCTTGGTAGGCTTCTTACAGCCTCTCCCGCGCTAAGGACCAATGTCCTCCCAGAGGCAGTCGAGTCCTTACTTGGCTATCCCCGGCTGGTAGCTTCCTACCACAACCGACAGGGATCAAAGTCCTCGCCAAGAGGCACTGGGTAGTAACCCTGCTCGGTCCCTATCCTGAAGGATCAAAGCCCTCGCAAGAGGCAACCAAGCAGCTATCCTGCTCGGTCATCTCCGACCGGTGGCTCCCTACCCATGACGCCAGGGATCGAAGCCCTCACAAGAGGTATCAGAGCGGCTACCCTGCTCGGTCATCCCAGGCTGGTAGTTGCCTACCCGCGACTCCGAAGATCAAAGCCCTCACCAAGAGGCGACCGCGCAACATCACTGCCCGGCCATCCCTAGTGGGCTTCTTACATCCCCTCCAACGCTTATGATCAAAGCCCTCGCAAGAGGCACCCGAGCAGTTGCCCTGCTCGGCCATCTCCGGTAGCTCCCTACCTATGACGCCAGGGATCTAAGCCCCCGCAAGAGGCATCCGAGCAGCTGCCCCGCTCGGTCATCCCAGGCCAGTAGTTGCCTACCCGTGACGCCAGTGATAAATCCCTCGCCAAGAGGCGGCCGCGCAGCTTCACTGCCCGGTCACCTTTAGTAGGCTTCTTACAGCCCCACCAACGCAGAGGATCCGAGGCCCCAAAAAAGGGGCAACCAATCTATCCAAGTCGAAGTGATCCCCCCTCGACTTCGGGGCCATGGAGATGCCTCCTCGGCAGGGCTTGGCAAGTGATCGAAATCAACTCGACGAACGATCGCTAGACAGATAGCTGACCCAACAATGCAAGCAGAGATATTTTACAAGCGTTCTTCACACAGAGAAGATAAAATGCAAACCTACGAAACAAAATTTTTTATTACCAAAGATGAAGTTTTTACAAAGGTATTCTGGGCTCCCCAGCCTTACGAACTGCCCGGAGGCTTACAAGGAAGGACGAAGAAATGTCGAAAAAGGCCTAAGTCGCAAACCCCCCCGTGCGCTTCAGTCCCCTCATCGCCGGCATCACGGCTTGCTGGGGGCTTCACCACTGGAGGTTTTTCCACCAGGGGCGCGCCTCGCTCCCCTCGCCATTGTCTGCCGGAGGCCTCGCCACGGGGAGCGGGACCCGAGCATGGAGCTCGCCATCAGCGAACTTGGGAAGCTGCTCCTTCACGGCGGCCAGAGTCTTATTCTACGCGACGGCAGAATACTCCCCGAGCTCGGCGTAAAACTGCTCTGACACCTTATAATCGGCTACAGCTTTCCTAGCCCGAACCTCGGCGGTCTGGGCCTCCAGAAGCGCCGCCTCAGCATCCCTCCTGCTGGCGTCCCTCTCCTTCTCCATGGCCGCGAAGCGTTCGGCCAGATCTGCCAGCTTCCTCTCGGCGACCCGGAGGGATGCACTCAGACGACGATGGACACCCTGATTTTCTGAATTGGCAAGTTCCACAGCCTCCACACGAGCCGCCAAGACGTCGGCCCTTGCCCTCTCCAGACGCAGGTCACACCGCAAGACCACGACCTCCGAGGGAAACGCTTCTACTGGCCTCGGTACGTGGAACGCCCCCTCGGCCTCCATACGAGTAGCAAGGGCGCAGTGTTGTAGAACCTGACAGGAAGCGGATGAGAAACCGGGAGGCGCTCGAGCCAAAGAAAGGAATACCAAAAAGCTACGCGTAGAGGAGTTCGTACCTGGACCGCCCCTTGGGTTATAGCCTCCAGTTGGACCCACATGGTGCAATGCGGAAGCTTTCCCCCGGCCGACTCTTCCATCCCGATGAGCAGGCCGACAACAACGGAAAGCCCAGACGGAACCATGAAGACGGCGTCGCCCTCCTGCACGGAAATCCCCTCAGGAACCCTCGACGACAACGCGCGAGAAATTGTCCTTTTCTTTTAAGAGAGGGGCCGTCCTCGCCCTCCCCTCTGTCTCCCGTCTGGGGCTCGGATGACCGTGGATGTCTCTGGCCGCCGCCGGAACAATCACCAGGAGCCGTCAACGAAGCAGGCGGCCCTATCGCCGGCAGAACGTTCGGCGCAGGGCATGAGCCGGCCAGGGGCTCGGCCGTGCCACTGGCCTCCCTCTGAATCGAGCAACCCAAAGGGTGGGAACGAACCATGTATTCAAAAGAAGAACGCCAAGCAGCCGAGACTTAGAAGAGAGGAAACATGAAGGAGTAGGGGCCCTGGAGTGGGACCCACCCCTACTTATTGCCGCGAAAGATTTCATCCAACGGCACCCTTTATCTCCCGCCAAAGCGTCTCCTCGGGTCCAACGGCTTCGATTGCTCCACTTGTCGTCCCCATATGGGACCGTACCCCATCAGGCGTCGCGAGTCTGTACACATCGTGTCGGCCAACCGACGCTTGACACGTGGACCGTCGCTTCAGTGGCAGGGTGCGCGAACCGGCACACCTTCCTTAAATGAAGGGATCTCGCCCTGATTCGCTGACAGAAAAGACGGCTGACTGCCCGGGGGCACGTCCCGATAAAACCTTAGGAGGGAGCTCACCCCGGACGGTCCGACAGTCCACTCCTGACCCGACCATCTAGATGGTCGGGACAAGAGTGGGGGTTAATGACGATACTCGGTATTGGCGACCTCTAAGGTCGCAACACGTGGCAGATGACATGTCCCAGAACTCAGAAGAATGGGCCCGCAGGGGCCGACCAAGCCATCCGTGTACCCGACCCGCAAGCTCTAGATGGCTCTCCTTAGAGCCCCCTTGAGACTGGCCTCCTCATCCTATCAGCTCGCCCCGGGCTGCCACTGGTCCAAGCCTCCTCGGCCCTCTCGCTTGCCTCCGAGCTCCCCGGCCGAGGCTATCTCCCTCGGTCCCTCCGACCAACCAACTCCACCTCTCGCAGGCGTGACCACCGCTCCGCGAATCTCACCATGCGCAGATCCTCTGCCAACAACATCCCACGTTCCACACCATCACGATCCCCATTAATAGGCGATCCGCTCCTTATGCGGACGTGACGTCGGGAGCGTAATTGCCGGCAAGATCTTCGCGCTTGCTGCTGCGTGCCGCCGCCGCTATAAAAACCCCCACACAGAGGGATCAAGTAAGCCATTTTTATTCCACCTAGCCGTTACTCTGCTCGGATCTAGTACTAACTTGATCGTCGGAGGGTCCTCGGTAGTACCAAACCACCCCGGGACTTCTTTGCATGTACTCGGCGCCAAACTCCTCAAATCACCAATCTCCTCAAACCCATTGAGATCCACACGCAACGGGAGATCACCTCCAAAATCCACCGGATGATCAACGAAAGACAACATCTGATGGAGACCTGACGGAGACCTGACGGAGACCCGAAAAGGAACTCCATCAAAATGTAAACAGAGTAAAACTAATAATCTCATAAACAATAACCAAGTCTTTGCAGCCCATTCATATCACATATCAGCATGCATTCATACTGTTTCTAGTTTACATTTTACATGGAAAACAAAAACATGTCACGATGCCAAGCAACATGAAAACCTCCATCTCTTCATCTGACCAAAATCCTATCCATTTGAACTGCTAAAGACAAATATTGGTCAAAACATACATATAAATATAACTTTCTTGCATTTGATAGATTATTTTGGGGAATTAACATGTCGAAGATCTCACGGCTTAAACAAGCTAGCTTGCAACCAATTTCGCACCATACTCTGAAAATTTCATCGAGTATATATCCATCAGTTCATGGCACGGTTCAGAAAGGCGTAAAAAGGCCATGCACAGTGTTTTACTCTTGCGATTCTGTGTTTTCTTTCTCTTTGTTTTGCTTTAGGTACTCTTCCTCGATGGTTTCTTTAAGAATGACAAGTCTTTGGATGACCATAGGATCACTCATCTGCCGGACTTCAACGAAATCAGATTCCTCCTTGTTTATTTGGTGGGCATCAAGCATGATTGTTATCCATTTATGCAGCTCCTTTGGCGTCCTGCCATACTGATAGCATTAGTTTACAACCCAAGCAATTTACTATTAAAGGTTATCATCTTATAACATTGATTGATCGTTAAAAAGTATTTTGTAAATAACCGCAATCAAGACGTTGTCGCTAATAGCTATCCGCGATGAGTACGGGTCGTCCGCAGGGAAACGTGAATTATTTTCTTGTTTTAAACGAGTTGATAAAAGAGATGGGTGATTGTTGTTATACTATTTTAATACGGATATAAAATTTATAATAAAAAACCTTGTAGGGTTCATAAGACTTAATAGTAATGGATGAATAGTTAAAATGATACTTTTATTTTTTAATAATTTAAAACTAGATCGATAGTGATGAATGTAGATTAGGTTTCTTGGAAGAAACTTCGGTTTCCCCACTATTTACCTTTGTCATTTCATTGTTCTCTATTCATGTCTAGCCCTTAACAAAACAAGTATTAAACCGATTATAAATCGTGGTCGTGACTATCAATAAATTGGTAGTGCGCAAATAAGGAGGTTAACATTTATTTTGCTAAACTTTATAAACTTTAAAATGTATGAAAAAAGTTAAAAGATTTTCTCATCCATTGTTCTACCCTATCCTACAAACCGTAGCAAGTTAGGAATTACTCGCTCATGGTTAAGTTAGAAGAAATGATGAAGAATGAAATCATAATGAAGATGCAGAAAAGTAAGTGCAGAAAATAAATGCAAAGAGAATTAAAACTAAAAACTAGCTTTATTAATCAACTATTGCATTTACAATTCTCCTTGGAAAGTCGATTACAAGAACCCTGGTTTGCTTTAGATCTCATTTTTGTTGGAGTTAGACGAATAGATAATGATTACTCGGATACGTGGATCTCTTGTTCTCTTCGGTGATGATTTTGAATGTGCAGCTCTCGGTCTCTTATATAGTCCTTGAAACCAGAAACTCTAAATTCCATCTGAGAATATATGCTGTTAAGATTCAAGCCACCAAAAATCACATCCAACGGCCATCAAAGCACCGCGAATCCGCCGCGATTCCCCTTATTTGGCCGCCCTTCCGCCGCAACTCGGTGGAATTAAGTTAGGGATTTTTTCTGGTATTTTTTGTTGATATTTGGAGATCCTCTTGATTTCTAGATTATGAAAATAATGCTCTAAGTCTCTACCATTGCTAGATCTCTCAATTTACTTCTAAATTTTGGCAGATTCGGTTTCAATATCCCGATTTAACTCGGATATCTTGCTTGGATTCCAGACCTGAGCTGATATCTGCACAATATCTCAAATTATAGTGTTAGTAGAATTTGATATTTTTGAAATATTATCCTAACCATTTATATGATATAATACATTAAGAATATTGATTAGAAATATTTGATATGATATGCATATTTTAATTAATAAGATATCATATAGATATTATATGCATATATTTTCCTTCATTATGTTAAATATAATATAGAAACATATGATAATAAACTTTTTACAAATAAACCCTCATATGTTCTATATTTATAATAAACATCTTTTAGTACTTAATAATAGTACGGAAAATGTTCAATCAAATGTGCAATATTTTAGACTAATCAAATACCCCCAAACTTATTTTTGATCGTCCCGAGCAAACTAGTCATTAAAGAGAAAAAAGAAAAAAAACATAACTAGCACACATTCGTAAGCAACACGATTGCACTGAGCACATGCAACAAGCCTTTAAACCTCTAGGTGTCCCTAGTAGAAAGAGTGTTGTCTCTTGAGCGTTTTCAGTGGATTACACCCACAAAATCCCATAATAAAAGACAGAAGATGAAAGTTACATACAAAGATAAGGAACATATTGTTGGATATGTATGCCCTAGAGGCCATTATTGTATCTGTATACATCTAGATGCTAAGGAAATGTATGTACAGGACAATCTTGCTCTGTTATATAGTATATTATTTGAGTTGTCTTTATCATGATATGTGTATTTCTTTCTTATGATGTTTTATGTTGCTTGCACATATTGATAAAGTCTCGATACAGTAGTATACTATTATGGTTTGACTTTATCTTAATATGTGTATATATTATATATGTCGACCACATGTTAATAAAGCCCGTAGGATCTTGCTTGACTACCAGCGTTGTGATGGCGATCGTACTTGTGGGAGCTGAGTAGTCTATAAGCACATCCTTACAAGTCCCAAGTCGCAGGAGTATCGAGATCGGGTATCGACACTCTAGAGTAGACTTGTGTATACGTTTCTAGACCCCGATGAGAGGCGGTGGTGCTGGGTTCCCTAGGTCGCCGCTGGGTTTCGGGAAGTATCGACCATGCCATTTTTAAAAAAATGGCGCGCTAAAGAACCCTAACCCTAGAATCTTAATTAGAGAATTAGACGAAACTAGAATGTAAATATCTTTACAACTAAGTGAACAAGGAATACAACCTTTGTAGTCCGGTCCTTCACTTCAATAGCTCCGTGTAGTAGTCCATTCGCTCCAAGTAGTGATCTTCCGGACTCTAGTGAGGCTCCACAAGGTGAAATAAACAAGCTTGCTTGAAGTCTTCGAGGCCGAAAATGATCAACGTCGATGAGACACTAACTCAAGCTACCTCTTCACTAAGTGATGAACTAGTGATGAAACAACCCAATCTAAATGGCTAGTAGAGAAGAGGTTGATGAAGTAGGAATTTTGCTCACTTTAGAAATAATTTTCTCACTAATTTTCTTCACCTCACATGAAGCTAGAAAGCTTAAGGAAGGAGATGAAGAAAGCAACAATTGAATGAAGCAAGTGAAGAATGAATCAAGTGGTGAGAATAGCAACCATGGGTGAGTTAATATCATATACTAACTCATGTAGAGACTAAACCATAGCTAAACAATAATGGTTGGGTTAATAAATATTTTCATGTAAAACAAAATTAGTGGACTTGATCAATGGTTCCACAAGCTTCTACAAGCTTCAACCATGTGACAATTTCCAGCTAATTTGATTTACTTTAAATAAACAAAACCTTACATTACTATAAGCATGGCGTGAGTCTCATACACCCATATAGCATGTGGCATCAAGCATGACACAAAAGATGTACATTAATATATATCACATATATACTAAGTGTACACTAGTGAGAAAAAGAATACTTAAGTGAGCTAATATTAGTTAATGTAAGATAATATATCAAATATATAATTATACATTAAATTATTAAATCAACACTTGATTTAATAATCCGGCTATATCACATACAACCGACTAATATCAAATGTATCAACTTGTCGAATCAACACTTGATTCGACAGCCCGGTTATATCACATACAACCGACCGATATCATATATCACTAGAATAGAATACGGTATCACATATGCGTATTAATCTCGGTCCCGCACATATCACATATGTTCTCCTACTTCGTTTCGCTTGAGCCAGGAAACCTCTGTGTATGACTCTAAAGACTCGTCAATACGCCGACAATAGGTGGTGATCATATCAGTCACCCACAAGCCGCAAGTGGTCTGCTAAACGTAACGGCTACCCGGGTATTGTGCGATCAGAAGATCAACAAGCAAGCCTGCGAATCCAATAAGTAATATTACCGTACAGTCCGGTCTCTTCGTCAGATATATCGCATATCACAGCCTGGGGGTGGTAATCGTCAGACCCCAATAGCCTGATAAGTCATGCCGATGTGAGGCACATAACGGTTAGAGAAACTACTGATAACACTTACCGGTAGATCTCAGCAATCCTGGCCAGGGATTTCCTGTTATGGCCAATCAAGCATAGCGCAACATCAACCCCCAATACCGGGAGAGACGGAATCCCCTCCTATCGCTCATTGCCTCCATGTGACTCAGGACTGTACCCAAAAACCACCGTTTTGCACGATCTCTTGAGCGTGGTAAGATGGAAATCAAAGCACAGTGGGAATCATACAAGACTCTATGACGATCTCGGGTCGACAGACTAACCTGTACCAGTGTCACCAGAGAACTGCTATCTGACGATAGGTATAATACCATCTAGGAGTTCTTGGCGAGTCCGTCCAATGTACCCAGTCTCCACTGAGCACCCGTATACCTTCTCCGATGTCAAACACTAATGGATGTAAGATCATCCATCGCCCATCATATGGGTTGAGAAGTGTATACGCTAGTCTACTCTGGAATATCGATGCCCCGTCTCGATACTCCCACGACTAGGAACATTTGAAGGATGTACTTACCAACTACCTCTGCTCCACTAGTATGATCTGCATCATAATCCTGGTAGTCAAGTACTCATCCTAAGGGCTTTATCAACATGTAATAGAGAGACAATAAGTGTACATATCAAGATAAAGAGCAACCGGATAGCATACTGTCATGTCGAGCAAGAAAGTCCTCCCTATATGTATGCACCAAAATCGCTTCTCAAGACATGCGCTCAACATGCGCGAAAACCCAAAACCAGGGGCATCCATCATGCACGAAATCATGAAATCCAATATCAAGCACCGAACATGCGCAAAATCAAATCAGGTGCATAAGGTGCACAAAACAAATATCGAGTATCACAATCGAAATCGAAGCCCAGTGCATCTAAGTGCACAAAAGGCGTATCACTGCACTGCAAGCATATATAAACTATACAGAGTGCAGGAACCAAATCGTGTGCGTGCATACGCACAAAATCAACTCAAATGTCTAAAACCTTAAAATCACAAACATGTGAAACCAAAGCATGAAAACGATATCAAATGCAACACTGTGCAAAGATCGTAAATCCTCAATCATCAAAATCAAATCATGCGAATAAATCACCCAAAACATCGAAATTAATAATGGCGGAATAGTACCGCTCAAGCGCATCCTCTAAGAATCTTGGGCCAACTGTCGCGGTCACTAGTGGGACATCTCGTCGATGATCATGAACTCTAGGCTGCTGGTGTGCGTAACAATGACCACTCCTGGGTCAAGGTCTTCACTGTGAATTACCAATCTCTCGGTCCATCGGCTCATCGACCCTGTCAGGTGTGCTAACGGGGATGATCCCGTTCTGGCACTTCTCTGGTCATCTCTCGGTCAATCATCACGACCACTCGTAAGACAGCATATCACTGGCGTCGGCCTCTGGCTCTCTGAATGTACGTGACACATCTGATCCTGGGTGCAAGTATCATTGCAGCAGTGTCCTGGAAAGAATCCTGCTCACGGTCTCTTCCATGTCTCGTCTCTGCCAACTGTCCGGAAGTCATCGTCCTTTCCTATATCTACATCTTGCTCTGGAACGGCTGCATACCCATCGCGACTCCTTCTGGAAGGTATATCCAGTACTTTGCCTCGGCATGCGCATCGCATCTCTGATGTCGGCGGAGTGGAACGTCATCTCATCTAGATCTGGTACGAACCTCTTACTTCACTTTTCTTAAATGTCGTCTGCTTTGGACTCGTCTCGTCGCGGCTGCATGGACTGAGCTCCAACGGCTATCCTCGTATCGGGAGTCTCCCAAGAATGCATCTCACCACCTAGCATCCGAATGAAGTCGAACCATCCGATCGATTCGTCAAAACCGCATAATCCCCCAAGAGCTCAACATCTTGGGTACAGTTTAATAGTATCGAGTATGTACCACAACATCGATGGTCCAGCCGTTGAAGGGCAAACCCAAGCCTCACTAATGGTGCCGCAGAACTGCCGCAAACCCTAAGGTTCAAAGGCTTTCACATGGTCATTATGTCGAGTTAGGGTTTCATTCTTCTAGAGGGTCCATAGAATTGCCTGCATGTCTTTCCGAATACTTTAAACTTGGAATAATAGGTTTCTGATATTCGATCGTCTCTGTCGACTCTAGCTGGAATCAATCTATCTGATGACCTCACATCGGGGTAGGCGAACGATCCACATGTCCTAGTCATTCATCCTCGATGACTAGCGACCTTCTATCATCTCTTAGTACAACTCATACTGCATTAGCTCTAGCATCTGGGGCAATATCTCGTCGTTCGCAGCAATAACTGGCTCGCTCGTCTGCACGCTGAACAGTGCCTCGACCATCATGAATAAGCAACACACCAACGGTCATCAAAATCTGGCTGGCCTCTGTCAGTGGCCCAATCCTCTGATACTGATCGGCACGTCCGAGAAATCTCATAAAGGCGATCCGCCAAACGCTCGTGGCGCGGAAACACAGTAAAAAGACACATCTCCACAATCATGTGTCGCCAGAATTTCGCCCTGGTCAGTCCTCGTTCGTGGCGAGCTCGTGCTGACCGCAACTCTAGATGTAGCTCTCCTTGCCCGTAATTATGGCAGCAAACATATAACTGGTACTGATGAGGCTAGATCGGAATGAATATAATACTGAGCAAAGAAATGTACATCCTAAGGCTTCTTAAGTGGAGTAGTGTATCGTAAATATGCCGCGGAACATACCTACGGTACGTCACTCTACTTTAGTCACCTATTCCATCAACCAAGGGTCATCCTACGCTCCGAAGGTAAAACCTAACGCTCTGATACCAACTCTGTCACGACCCGAAAGTACGGAACATGACCGGCACTTAAACTACGAACATCTCGAGGCGTACGTAATCTAAGTAAACCGAAAACCCAGAAATCCAAACCAAGAAAAGATGTAGAGTGCAGGAAAAACCAACTTAAAGAAAGTAGTTTCAATAGCATAAGCCGAATTATGCGGTTTTTAAAAACATCAAAAATTTCCTGAAAATTTCGGCAGAGTCTCCTTTATAAATACTGGCCCCCAAATGGGATACAACATGAATAGTATACGAAATCAATAAAAAGGCATCCCCAAGCGGGAGCTAGCTCTTGTCAATCGACGGCCACAACCACACAAGCAATATAATATACAACGCCAATGGCGAGGATCAAAACTCAAAAGGAAACTCAAAACCACAAGAAATCCATAGAAATATAACGCGCGACTCTAAGGTCGAAAGAATAACATCACTAGTCTCTATCTCAAAAATAAATACATATTTGGTTGATGGAACTTCTAGATACAACTGAATAATAATATACAATGTATACTGATGGGTATGATACAATAAACCCACCTACTAGCAAATCACCCGAAAGAAGCAGTGCCAGCAAAGCCGTAATGAAACCTGTACGGCAAAACCTGCAAGAAACTGGGGCACAACGGAGGTGAGTTGCCAACTCGTGAATAGAAAAACATCTACGAATAGGAATCACATGTATGACGCAATCCTAGGTCATACGATCAATATATATCCTCAAATATGTATATAACATGCAGCCTATAACAAAGGCTAGGGTAAATATCTAACCCGACTGTAATCTCATGTGCCCGTGTCAGTGCCTCAGGTAGCAATATATCATATGAATGAGGTATGAATGCATGAAAACAGAATACATGTAAATGAAGAAACTGTTTTCATAATTTAGTGAGATTTCCTTTGTATTTTTAAAATGAGGTATCATAATGAAATCAGCATAAAACAGTGCCTAGCATCGGCACAAAACGTAATCCCAATATCTCGATATCTCTGTATCACAGTCTCTGTACCTCAATATCTCGAAATCTCAATGTCTCAATCACAATATCTAGGGCGCCGTCAGTCCAGACCGACCCCTACTATCCATCTCAAGGCCACGACGGTATCCTCCGGATATCCGACGCGTCGGGTAATATCACCGGTCGGTAGTGCTCCCCTGCCAGGCTCAACGTCAACAACACGATCCTCTTGCCCCGGGGTACCGCACCGAGCCCACCATGTACCCGAAACGGTTCCTCCACTCCTCGAATCGGGTCTCGAAATCCATCAGCAAACTCATGGTGGACGAATCATACATCATGGGAAAACCGCACTTTTTATTTTAAAAGAGAGAAAAGGTTTATTTATGTTTTTGCGGTTTTCCTCCAAATCCAAGAAATCTTATGAAATCCGAATCCAAGTCATCAATAGCATGTAAACAGTGAATATAGGCATGGGAATCCATGAATGCGACACAGCAGTGAATAATAACATGCATGAAGTAGCAGGCAATAACTACAATGTCTAACTAGCATATAAGGAAAGTACACTAATATCATGTCTAAACTGTTAGCTAACAACCTATGTCAAATGAAATAGTATTTTCTAAAGTGTTCGTGACATGGCAATTACCGATGAAGATGTGTGTGAGCCGGCAAGTAAGTGTACGTGGTACATACGCGTCATCGATAATGGTGCTAGTGTCCTAACAGCATGATATTAATAATAGGATATGAATCCTAATATAAGCACGCGATGCGGAGCGAACAACAATAATGAACGGGAGCTAAATACTAAACAATGGTGCCCTTTGAAATAACACAAATCGTGGGGTTTTGAAAATAAGGGCTACGGTGGTTTTAATAAAGGATACGTCTTTTGAAATATCCGTAGATCCCTTGACCTGTCTTTTAAAATACCCACGATCCGTTAGTTTTGAAATAGGTAGGAGTCTAATCTAATCTAACAACTGCACTAAACTATACGGCTGAACTAACAAGCTGAACTACAGGTAAGGAAACCGTCTATCATCTGAGTCGATACATATACATACCTGTATATGTATAGTCGGTGATCCCGCCTCAATAATATCATATCCGATACCATATCTATAATCAGGCATCCCAACTCAAGAGTGTGGATCAATCATCAATATAGCTCGTACGTAAATCCGTCGTACGGCATCCCAAATCTGGGTACGAGTCAATATCACATTCATCATACTATTCACCTGGTATCCTTTTTATCAAATATCATGATCGGGGTACTGATCTACATCTAGTACAATACTGATACCGCCTAAGTATGCATGGACGTGTGTGAAACACTACGTCAAGGACCCGCTACAACGTCATGTCGTATCTCAAATACGAACCCTGCTATATCACCGAATTCACAACCTCAATATAAATCTCATCGACTCATCTCAAACCCAAGTATCATCCTCAAATCCGTATGTGAACACATAGTCCCATACCCATGTGAACACATAACTATATATTCCCGTATAAGCACAAATGAAAGAAGAAAGTATGCAAGTATGGGTTGGTGTGTGCATGTGTAGTGCGACCACTACTCTAGGGTTTCGCGACACTAAATCATCCAAGAACATCAAATATCCATATTATCATCAATATACTCAAACAATATAAACAATATATATATGTGTGTATACGTATTCGTATAAATCACCACGAACTGCGGGGGTGCTATACGCCATCCACCCGACTTCTCCCCGTAGATATAAATCTACTCACCTGGTCCTCGCTAGCCGGTGCCGACGTCGCCACGCGCTTGCTTTTCGTCTCGAAGTCCACATGGGGTACCTACATATCATAACGCACCGTATCGCATTAAAATCCGACTCATGACCAAAACGACACACGAATCCCACATAGGTCAAAACCTATGGTTGCTTCCACAATTCAACCCAAAAACCCTCGACGTCGGCGTACAAACGCCAGACCATCGAGAAAAACCCAAATACACTCATTTGCACATTCACAAACACTAATTTTAATATAAAATAGGTTAAAACTCACAAAAACCGCAAATTCACTTTAAAAGCCGTTTTTCCGAAAAACTAGCAAGCAAAATTACCCGTTTTAGTACAAAACTCGACGTTTAAACAATTCTAGCGGCCATAATACTTATTAAATAACTTAAATAATCCATACAAACCATTCCCACGATTTAATTTCACCAAACCACATACGTTCAAAAAAACTAGTTTGCAAAAATACCGACTTTAACTCTTTTTAAAGTAAAATTCACAATTTTACAAATAAGCTTGGTTTTGCATGGTCCAAAGGCATTAAACCACTTATTATAATACTAATAATGACATGAAACCATAATTATATTTTAATCTAAGACATTCAATAATTTTCCAAAAATCTAGTAAGTAAAATAACTTAAATATTACAATTTCAACTTAACAATTTACAACTAACAATTTGATTATGTTTCACATTCCACAAAAAGAAGAATTCCACTTGCAACCATAATCATACAACAAAACCCTAACTATAATACAAAACCATCCACTTGGATTTCTAAACTTGAATTCAAAACCCCTTTATTTATATTTTTTTAAATACCTAAACAAGTTTGCTTTAAACATACAACTAACAATTAACAAATATGGAAGAATTTTTATACCTCATGATCAAGAGATCAACATGAAGATCATGGCCTCCAAAATGCCAAATTTCCTCCAAGATCCATGCTAGCTTGGGCAAAGAAATAATGGGTAGAGATTGGATTTTGTTTTTGTGGGATTTTTGACTTGGATTTTTGGTGGAATTTTGTGGGTTTTGCAATGAAATGGAAAAGAATCAATAGGGGGCTGTTTGTGTGCAGGTTTCGGCCAGAAATTTGTGGGGATTGGGTGAGGGAGGAGAGAGAGTGAGGTGGGGAAAGATAAATCTAGTCAAAGTCCACTCAATTTCTATTCTTTTCTTTTCTTTTCTTTGAAATTCAAGTGGGGAAAATTGATGGGGCTACTGAATTCAGCCAAGGGAAGAATTAAATGGGTGTGTGTGAGTGTGGGTATGGGTGTGGGGTGATGGAAAATGACAAATACAATACCCCAAACATCCATTTACACTAAAAAAAGCCTTTTTTTCTTCGATATTTTCTAAACCGTTTTGGCAAACGATTTCATTTCAAAAACCACTTGATAAAATTTTATTTAATGTTTTATGATGCACAAAATTTGTTTCAACTCATTCCAATTTGTAATTTTCCCTAATTAAATGTATTAGTGACGGCTTAAAATAATATTAAAATAATTAATTTCGGAAAATTTTTCAGAAAATTTGAAATTCCACCAGTGGCTCAATAAACACCAAATACTAGAAATTACATAGCTAGAATATGTATATTTAATTTTATAATAAAGATATTTGCATTTTGACTTTTTACAGAAAACCCCCTTATTTTACCGTTTTTTCGAAATTTCACCGAAACGATTTTCAAAACGTTACAGTAGTAATACGGGGTGTTCTGGAGAAAAGGGAAAAAGTAAGAATTGGCGGGTTCTAGAGGAAAACGGGCCCGCATCTCATGGCTTTGAGACGGAGGGGGCTTCACTCTAGAATTGGCGGGCTATTCGCCGCATTCGTAGGGGGTACAGGTTGACCCAAGGAGGGGTGCTCCAGTTACCGGATTCCGTGAAGTGCTGGGTGGTCCATTCACTTTGTTGAAGGGGGCTGCCTCGCTTCAGGTTTTGGAGGGTAACTTGCCGCGCCCGTAGGGGTCTAGTATTTCATTGCACAGGCTATCCACACGACCAGGGGAACGTCGGGTTTCAGTAGCGGCTCAATGAAACCCGGGGATCCCAGATTATCTGTATTGTTCTGTGATACTTATTACATTTCTGTGATGTTGCATTTTATCACGCCATGAGCGAATATTATATATTGATATATATACTGGTAGATGTTGTATATGTTTTACACCCGCGCTAGTCCAGTCCCCGCTCTGTCGTTAGTTAAGTAACCTAACGGGTGATGACGGGACCCAGTGGCTAGTACCGCTGACGGCTGAGAGAAGGTAAAAGGAAAAGAAAACCGAATAGTCCTATTCATTTTCTCCAGAACCGGAAACCATCCTCGAATCTGGAACAAGTTTTTTCGAGTTCGTATATAACCATACGATGGTTTTATCCAACGGAAGTGGATGTTCGTAGTAATACGGGGTGTTCTGGAGAAAAGGGTAAAAGTAAGAATGGTAATGAGGTATGTAACTCAGACAATCCAAAAGCCTGTGTTTTAAGAAGGTTCGGTTAACTTGGTCACTGAGTCATAGTCAAGGGTCGGGTCATGGTCGCTGCCAAAGAGAAAGAGAAAAGAAACACTCCGCGTGCACTTTAACCTAGATCAGAATGGTTATCAATTTATCTAATCAGGAAACCTCCCACTGTATCCTCAAATTCTCCTCCAAACCTGAAAGAAGAATTAGTTGGGATCACCCGAGGAGTAAACCAACTCATCAGAGAGAATCGGGATCCAACTATCACCGCATGATGACGTGAAGGAATCCACTCATGTTATCACACTCCAAAAGGTATGCGCATGCCCGGCAAGTTTCAGTTTCTTTAGAAACTCCCGATGTGATTTTTACCCCTAGGACCCAAGTGACCTTGACGAATAATCAACAAATCAAAAGGTCCTAGTCAAGTTCAACCCGTCATCATCTTGATCGCGTTAAACCCACCCACACGACCCTTGACGAATAATCAACAAAGTCGTACGACCGTCCTAACCAATCCACATTTCCATGCGACAGAAAAGCACAACAGAGATACCGCACACTACATCTCGGCGAATAGCAACGATAAACGTAGCGTGAATACTAAGCAATACTAATCTGAAATGACGGAGGGCTACGGCTGGTTTTTTGGCGAAAAACCTTTAACGTATTGAACTTGATATCGTTGAAGGAACCGGATAACTTTTTATAAAAATATAGTGGCGAAAACCTTTGCTAAAGAGGTCACTCCCGGTGAAGGGATCTCGGCTCTTTCCCCGTAGAATGAGGTCCAGGATATTCCAACTGAATACCACGATGCAAAGCAAAAAGTAATCGGCTATAGTGAAGTTATTACCCCGACGCAAACTTCTGTCCATGGGGTCACTCCCGGTGAAGGGATCTCGGCCCTTGCCTCGTCGACTGAGGTGCTGGATATTCATAACCGAATACCATTGTGCAAAACAAAAGAGAACATCCTTGCAATAACAACCTTTTTTGAAAAATGTTCCAACAACATCAGAATAGGTTTGCTTAGCTTGAATTGATCCGAATCAATGCAGTCCCATCAATTAATCACACCACAAAAGAACAAAAATATGATGTACGTATATGCCATTCGCATTCGCCACTGGGTCCCGTCATCACCCGTTAGGTTACTTAACTAACGACAGAGCGGGGACTGGACTAGCGCGGGTGTAAAACATATACAACATCTACCAGTATATATATTAATATATAATATTCGCTCATGGCGTGATAAAATGCAACATCACAGAAATGTAATAAGCATCACAGAACAATACAGATAATCTGGGATCCCGGGTTTCATAGAGCCGCTACTGAAACCCGACGTTCCCCTGGTCATGTGGATATCCTGTGCAATGAAATCCTAGACCCCTACGGGCGCGGCAAGTTACCCTCCAAAACCTGAAGCGAGGCAGCCCCCTTCAACAAAGTGAATGGACCACCCAGCACTTCACGGAATCCGGTAACTTGAGCACCCCTCCTTGGGTCAACCTGTACCCCCTACGAGTGCGGCGAATAGCCCGCCAATTCTAGAGTGAAGCCCCCTCCGTCTCAAAGCCATGAGATGCGGGCCCGTTTCCCTCTAGAACCCGGCTACCCGTGCACCCCTCCGCGGGGTAATCCTAGTACAGAAAGTAAAATATATACAATGGGTACATCGACCTTAGCCCGATCGTGCCCCAAAAGAATAATATACAAACAGGCAGTGACGGCAGTCCACATGTCAGACGCTCGCCCCGCAATATCATATGTACAAATACAACCAAACTGTACTACCATTGCATCCAGGCTATCCACCACGACAAATCCGCAACATTACAGCACAACACAGAACATCAACGTGAATGTCACGTTCGCAAATCCGTCTAAAAGGGCTATAGCAATTAGACAAGATTTACCGATCAAATGACATTCACGGTCGCGGATATAATGTAAATACTATGAACTAACATGTTTAAAATTTTCGATCGACAAAATTTTCCGAAGTAGGCCCCACAATTTCCAGTACTCAAACAAATCTGGGCGCAAAATAAAAATACCAGAAACCCCAATTCCAACACAGAGACCACTGTAGAAAATTTTATACAGTGTTGCTACAGTGCGACGGCAGAACCGCGGCTAAAACGTGGGTACGGCCGCGGTTCCGCGGCGCTACAGTGCAATCATGCTTAGAAATTTTTGCAGTGTTCTTAAAAAAGCCTGCCTGATTTTTTGCAATACTCAAAATAATTTTTCGATGACAAAAAAAAATTCGATAGAAACTGTTAAATTGGAATCGCTGTTTTGGAAAATTTGGCCGATCGATGTTTTAAATACGTTAGAACAAGCTAGTAAAGGTTAATGGCGTGGCTTTGATACCATGTAAGTCTACGGTAGCGTCCCGGCCGTCTGTCCGAGGCCAAAATGCGGAAACGAAAACTTTTTCGAAACTTGAAACCGGCGGTATCGTATGCTTAAAACCCGGATTGAACCATTAACCTACAACTAGGTAACTAGAGAAGGGTTGGAAAGGCTATACCGATCGATCCGTGTCCTTCGGTCTTTAGCCACCATCTCTTGCTCCTCGCGGCATCTCCGGTCTCCGGTCTTCTCGTCGGAAAGGGCACCACATCTTCGAGTCTTTTTACGGGCTCCCGCTTCATCCGAAGCAACTCGGGCATGAAGTTCGCTAGCCGACGTGTCCAAGGTGAAGTAGAGAATGTGTGTGATCACTTTGTCTCAAGTATCCATTGATTCTCATCACATGAGAGTGTATGGATGGAGGTTAGAGATGAAGCCATTGATGGAAGTTTTGAGCTAGAGCAAGAAGAAGAAGAAGAGCCATTTTTCCTTATGTGTTTCTTATGATAAAATGAGAGAGTGTTTGAAAAAAATACAAGACCAAGCTCTCATATGGCAGCCCCTCCTCTCTCCTTTTATCATATCAAGCACAAATCAATCACAATATGTGACACATGCACAAAGAAAGAGACCATGAGTCACCACTTGTGCATGTGTCACAATTAATGCCCCTAATCATGATCTCTAGCTCATAATTTCCATTTGTAAACATTAACCCAAATGTTTACAACAGTAAAAAGATACGGCAACATCTAAAGTAAACTCGTAACGGATCACAAGGATACCCCTCACCTGTATATACATACCTGCATCCGCATTCCGACTGAATGCGAATGCGATGAGACTAAAGTAATCCAACAAATCTAATACTAGGATCCGGCTTAAACCAAAGCCCACTAGTATGATCCGCCCGATCATGATCCGTGCACTGCTGCACGTATATGATCGAACCCTACCATATATCATACGGCCTCTACAACATTTCGCCCGAAACTTGAGAAACTGTCTGTGGGGGACTCTAAAGACTCGTCAATACTTTGGCCGTGGATTTAACCATTAGCACGTCAGAGGTACTAGCTGTATGTAACGGGCTACCAGGTATTGACCAAAAGGGAGGTCGATGAGCGAACTCATCCTGACGCCCTACTGAGCATGTCAGTGACAATATCCGTACAGTCCGGTCCGTTCGTATATGAACATCGCATGGCGGGCCTAGGGGGTTGGTAAAAGTCAGACCCCCAAAAGAGGTACAAGTCGTGTCGGAGTGTAGCCCAGAATAGCCTGAGATACTACTAGAATACCTACCAGTAAATCTCTGGCCTTGGCCAAGGACTTCGTGTAATGGCTCTCCTAGACACGGCGCGATCTCACCCCCAATACCGGGAGAGACGTTACCCCTGCCGATCCGCTCACTGCTTTCATGTGGCTCGGGACTGTACCCAACTAAAACCTATTTGCACGACTCCTTTGAGCCATGGTAGGGTAGTAATCAAAGCACAGTGGGAACTCACACGAGACAAATGATGATCTTAGGTCGATGAACTAACCTGTACACATGTCACCAGGGAACTGCTATCTGACGTCAGGTATAATACCAACTAGCATGTTCCCGGCGAGTCCTGTCCCGTGTACTCATAACCCAATGAGCACCTGTATACATTTTAGGTGATCCAACTGACACCAATGGCTTGTGAGACCGGCCACCGCCCCTCGTCGGGGTCTCGACTGTATACACTAGTCTACTAATGGAGTATCGATGCCCAGTCTCGAAACTCCCACGACTAGGGACCACTTTAAGGATGTGCTTTTAGACCCCAGCTCCCACGTATATGATCGCCATCATACTGCTGGCAGTCAAGCAAGAATCCTAAGGGATCTATCAACGTGTAATAGCGACCTATAAGGTCACCTAAAGCAGTACACGATGATAAAGATAAACCAGATAGCATACTATCATCTTGAGTAAGACTGTCCTATCGGCATAGGTCCTCCCTCAATCATTGCAATCACGTGCCTGTGATCCAATAATTGACTCTGAGGGCACTATATTCAACACCCACTAGGTTAAGTCTTCCTAACCATCAATTAACAATTAACCCTTTCATCAAGTTAAACCCTAACTTGAACTTCACTAAAATTATCATGAATTAACTAAACATGAAATTAAAGCTATGTTAAACAAATCAAATAGCTAGCTTAATGATTTAAATACAACAATTAAAGATTAGGGTTTGAACGTATACCTCCTCAAGAACACCAAATCAACCCTCCAAAATGATGTTTTTCTTGAAGATCCATACTAGTTTAGTGAAGAATAATGATGGGTTAAGTTTTGTTTATGAGTTTTGTAGGATTATTTAACGATTTTTGATGATTTAATGAGCTTGGAGATGAAGAAATTGGGCAAGGCAAAAGAAAGTGCAGAAATGGGGGAGGGCTCAGCCAAGGTGAGGAAGTGGGGGTAGTTTTGTGAAGTATGTGGAAATTTCTAGCAAAAAATGTAATAAATGCTCATTAATGCAAAATGCCACCTTTTCTTTTCTTTTCTTTTTAAAAATAATTTTCTTTTCACACAAATATCTAGATATTTCTATGGATGGATTAACTAAAAATCTAGTGATTAAATTAGCATAGATTCACATTAGAAGTAATTAACCCAAACCAAAAAAATGTAATTACCACTAATTAAGTGCATAATTAACAACTTAAAATGATATTTAATTAGGGAAAATTCTATGCGAACCAAAACTTCCAATTGACCCCTAAAGCCCGCAAACTAGCTTCATTCTAGCTAAACCAGGTGTCGTCAAGTCTATTCAGAAGTTTGATCGCAATCGGATTAAAACGGAAAACACCGACTATTTTACCCTAAAACGGAAAAATTCGCATAACGATTTCTAAAACGTTACAATCTCCCCCTTAAAGAAATTCAGTCCCCGAATTAAAAATTTAACTACGCGTACCTTCGGAGAGATGAGGAAATTTCTTCCGCATCTCTCACTCGGCCTCCTAAGCGATCTCCTCACTAGTAGGGATACGCCAAAGAACCTTCACAGATGGCAAGACCTTTGATCGAAGTTTCTTCACCTGCCGATCCAAAATAACTACCGGCTGCTCGGTGAACGAAAGATCGCGCTCAAGCAGAACGGTTTGGTGCCGAATCATATGAGAAGGATCATGAAAGTATCTACGAAGCATCGACACATGGAAAACGGGGTGAACATCCGGAAAAATAGGCGGGAGCGCCAAACGATAAGCAACAGAACCCACTCGCTCAAGGATCTCGAAAGGACCTACAAATCTGGGACTGAGCTTCCCTCTCCTCCCAAATCTCATAACGCCCTTCATTGGAGAAATCCTCAGGAATACATGATCCCCCACTGCATGTTAGTTGTATGTATGCCCTAGAGGCCAGTATTGTACATATGATGTATATTATATTGGATGCTTGGACATATAGAGAGGACTTTTTTGCTTGACATGATAGTATGCTATCTGGTTGCTCTTTATCTTAACATGTATACTTGTCTCTTGATACTGTCTTATAGTTACATGTTGGTAAAGCCCTTAGGATGTGTACTTGACTACCAGGACTATGATGCAGATCATACTAGTGGGGCCATGGTAGTCCATAAGTTAATCCTTTAATGTTCCTAGTCGTGGGTGTATCGAGACGGGGCATCGATATACCAGAGTAGACTAGTGTATATGCTTCTCGACCCATGAGATGGGCGATGGATGATCCCATATCTATTGGTGTTTGATATCAGAGATGGTATACAGGTGCTCAGTGGAGACTGGGTATACTGGACAGACTCGCCGAGAACTCCCAAATGGTATTATACCTCACGTCAGATGGCAGTTCTCTGGTGACACTTGTACAGGTTAGTCTGTAGACCCGAGATCGTCATAGAGTCTTGTGTGATTCCTACTTTGCTTTGATTTCCACCTTACCACGTCCAAGAGGGAGTGCAAAACGGTGGTTTTTGGGTACAGTCCCGAGTCACATGGAGGCAATGAGCGATAGGAGGGGTTTCGTCTCTCCCAGTATTGGGAGTTGATGTTGCGTTGTGCTTGATTGACCATAACAGGGAAGTCCCTGGCGATGGCTGATTTAGAGATTTACTGGTAAGTGTTACCAGTAGTTTCTCGTCCTGTTATGAGCATCATATCGGCATGACTTACCGGTTATTGGGGTCTGACGTTTACCACCCCTAGACTTGATATGCGACATATCAGACGAAGAGACCGGACTGTACGGCAAATGTTACCGTCAGGCTTTTTGCAGGAGTTGGAGCTGGCTTTCTTACTGATCTTCTGATCACTCAATAACCGAACCTTGTGAGTACTTTGACAAAGTCCACTCACTTTGTAACACCCGAGTTTATCTATACCAATTCCAGTTTCAGTATTTTACTTATCCATGGTCTATTCCTGATTTAACGTATCTTGGGTGCGAATGGTGTGTTACACTTTATATTGCATTCGACCCGACCCGCTTGCTTGAACCTGTTAGAATCTTATCTAAAGATTACCTTGACTTGTCGCATAGACACGTGCATCTAGTGTAAACTGCATACTGGCATTTCATCTGACATCGCATGTTTTATCATATAATATTTTAGGTCACAGAAAATAAATTAAAATTTCATGTCATAGCCTACATGATACCCCTAATCCCATGGTGCATCCGCGCATCTTGTTCTCGTCCCGTTCAGTGAAACGGACGTGTTTGGATGGCTACGCGCACGTGCGTGCATCCGTTCTTAGGGGTATGCATTTTCTTTAACTGAGCATTCATTTTGAAATTTGGAAGTCGCATATATTTTTCATATTTTAAATCTGAATTTTTGGACCCGACCCGGGCATGTTTTGAAGTAAGTTTGTATTTTGCCAAAACTCAAAACGGCCTAATATTATAATATTATATTCCTTTTATATATATATATATATATATATATATATATATAAACTATTATTTTTTCCTTATCTAATTTATATTAACAGATCTTCCTATACTAACTGTTAAGGTATGTATATTATATATATTTTTTTAACTTAGGAAATCTTTAACTGTACGTTTCTCTCTCTATCTCTCTCTCTCTATAAAAATCTATTTTATATTCTCCTTAAAAGATTATCCCTCTCGTGGATTCAAATAATAATTAATTTGTTATTTTTTTCTCTTTATCTGTGCCGACCTTCTCTTCCTCCATCGCTCACGAAACTCTTTCCTCGTCACGAGAAAACCCTAACTGCCGCTCCCTCTTCATCGCCGTTGCCTCGCCGTCGCCGCCTAACCCATGAACTCAACACCGTCGCCATCCTCGTCTCTACCTCCTCCTCTTACACCAACCACGATCCCAACATCGGGAACCCATCGCTGCAACCCACGCCGCGGGTAACGTTCGTCGTCGTCTAACCCTCGTCTTCACTTCCATATCTCCGGCTCCACCTCCTCGCCCTCTCCTCTATCCCGGGAACTCTAGAGCAGCAAGTCATCACTTTGGATGCTCTTGAGAATTGCCCTGCAAGTGCACTTTCGCATCGGCATGTCGTTGGGAGTTTCGATAATGGTGCTGCTGTTTGTGAATTTGCAATAAGGAGTTGGCAGTCATTGTACCAAGGGAATGAGATGGTTCAATGTCATGCTATTCAGCTGTGGAAACTATTCACAGGGATAAATTTGCCACATAGTTGAGGCTCCTGCTGATGTGCCTGTAAATGTAAAGAAGCATGCTGATGACGTTGCTCAAAAATATGTTAGTTCCTTAGAAGGGGCTGGTGTGTTTGCTGTAGAATTATTTCTAACAAGGGATGAAAGGATTTTGCTAAGTGAAGTTGCTCCGAGCATAATAGTGGCCATTACCCCATTAAGTCTTGTTATATTTCTCAGTATGAACGACATTTGAGAGATGTCGTTGGACTTCCACTCGGTGATACATCAATGAAAACCCCAGCTGCAATCGTGTACAACATCTTGGGTGAAGAAGAACGTTCGCCGGAAACCGGCGTGCCGTCGACGATCCCGACGACCCAGCGAGCGTACCTGACCCGTGTGATCACACTGTGCGTGGTTTGGATCCGATCCGTGTACCGTGCGCGCGTCGTGACGTTTTCCGCCGACGTGAGACGTTCCGTATTCCTGTTCTTGATCCGTCCAGGCAAGTATTCGATACTTGCTACATGCTATTACCACTTTATGACTTGCCTTAATATTCATGTGTATTTTAATGATATATTATTTAGTAAATCACCTTACATACCTTGCTTCATGTTTAACCCTAGTAGTATGTCAAATAAATTAATTCCTGATAAACCCGTACATGATAGATTGCATTTGATTCACTGCTATGATGCTTTATTTCCAGTTTAGTTTAACAAATATGCATAACCGGCTAAATTACAATTGCATTTTTTAAATAGATTATACTTGTCGTGGCATTCTTGGAACGCTCAATATATTTTTAACCTGACTACAGCAGTTACGTTCACCGTCCTGTATTCACATGATATTGACACTATCTATTTAAACACAACTGAAAATTGTACAGCTAGATAATAGATCAGATTATTGTTTAACGCGTTGATTTGAACATGATGCTGCTTATATATCTGTTTGTGAGCACACCCATGATATAGTTACATCTTGTTTAACATTGTCACACATGGTATTGTACCGTTTACTATTGACTTGACCTGATGTACCATGACCTGACCTGTTACCTGATCTCGTGCCTAATGCCAACAAACCCGACATGTAGTCCTCATGGACCATTCCTGTTGTCTATCCAGACAAACCTGCTGTTATCTGATCCTGTGTTGGCATTAGTTCTTGATTACTGAATACCTGACTCGACATACATAACTTGGGGGTATGGGAAAATCAAAAGTGTAAACTAAAGTGTAACTTAAAAGGGTATTACTTGATCCGTGGTCCCGGGGGGTAACGGGACAGAGCCATTCGTGACTCTTACATTTTCCTGATCCGTGGTCCCGGGGGGTAACAGGACAGAACCATTATTGGTTCACATATTCCTGATCCGTGGTCCCGGGGGGTAACGGGACATATCCTTTGAGTTACATGGAGGATTACTCAAATTGATTTCAAAGACTTTAGAATAGAAAACCTGATAGAACAGTTCAAGTTTACTCACTGCACACTACCCTGCACTGATTGACTCATATTATTGTTACTCTCATTTTATTCATGTTTTTATTGCATTGCCTGCTACACTGTTCATATTATATTACTTGATGACATGACGCGCTGACGTCTGGGTTTTGCATGGCCCAGATTCTTTTACCTTGTTGCAGACTGATCAGGAGTATTGCCGCTGTTAGACGAGCGGTGAAGTTCCTGTCGGTATGTAGTTTCACTTCCATGTGTTTCATTTATTGTATCTTTTGGCTTCCGCATATTGTTATTTCTTGACTCTTTTACTCTGGCTTATGGACATGTACTAGATAGTTAGTTTACTTTGCTGTTCTGGATATCTGTACAGCCGTAATGTGACTGTGGAAGGATTTTTTCCTATCCACAGGTAGCATAGTTGGCTATGTCACGTGCCCATCTTAGCGTACTCTGGGAAGTGGGGCGTGACACTCTTTGTTTTACTTTAGATATTTGTTAACCTAACCATTTTAATTAGCCATGGTTATGTCTCTATATGAGTTAGTATATGATACTCACTCACCATGGTTCACTCTCTCACTTGATCATTTCATTCTCCTCTCATTTGTTCATCTTCTTCCTCAAGCCAAAAGCTTACTAGGGTTTGAAACAAGTGAGAAAGTATTGTGAGAAAAATAATTCTAAAGTGAGCCCACTTCTTATTTCATCATCCTCTACTAGATTAGCACTTTAGTATAGGATGTTTGCTTCACTAATTATTTAGTTAGTGGAGTAGAAGCTTGAGCTAGTATTCCCTCGACGTAGATCATCTTTGGCCTTGAAGACTTCAAACAAGATCGCTCTTTTCCCTTCGTGAAGCCATGCGAGAGTCCGGGAGTTCAACGATCGCATCGAAGGGACTACTACAAGGAGCTTTAGAAATGAAGGACCGATCTACAAATGTTGTATTTCTATTTCACTTAGAAGCAAAAATGTTTACTTTTGTTTCCGTATTATATTCTAGTTAACGATTCTAGTTTAGAGTTCCTTGAAACGGCAAATTTTTAAAAATGGCATGGACGATACCTCCCGAAACCCTGCTGCCGTCGATAGGAACCCTATAGTGGTATCAGAGCCTAGCTAGAAAATTATATGGATAATATTAGATTACGAATATGAAACGAACTCCGAAACTTGAAACCCTAAATCCATGTTTCTGTCGATTTTAAAACGAGCTCCAAAATTTTTTCAAACAAGTGCAGAATCATCTATGAGCAGATAAAGGAGCATGGGAGAAAGTTGGGACCCTGTGCTCGGATTTGGACCGAGCACATAGGGTGAAAAACCTGGGAGGCCGTCCTGGGGAAGTCCTCAGGGTCCCAAATTATTTTCATGCTCCGTGCTCTGGCATTTGGGGTTTCAGGTGTTGTTTATTTTTGCTACTTTTTCATGTGATGATTAACTCAATGCAAAGGCAACTCAGAGTGTTTCGTAGTCATAATTTTAACTGTTTTCGGGTTACTTTAGACGTTGTTAAAAAGTTCAATCGGATGTCAAATACCCGCTTTAACCCTTGCCGGAAAAATTTTCAAGTGTTGGATTTTTTCCGTAGTTAAAAAGCTTTCAAAGATCATGCAAGTTATTCGATGGACCCTCTATAAGAATGAAACCCTAACTCGAGATGTGACAATGGAACTGCGACTAAACCTTAGGGTTTACTGTAGTTATTGGCGCCACAAATGAGGCTTGGGTTTGCCCTTCTACGGCTGGTCCATTGGTACTGTGGCGTGTGCTGAATAACTTTAAACTACGCTAAAGTGTTGAGCTTTCTGGGTAATTGTGGGTGTTTGTTGATTCGATCGGAATGTTTAACATTGTCAAGTTTTTTCTGCGACCGTAAGTGCAATATGTGGTGTATCGCCGGTTTCGTTACTATATGTCAACGACAATTGGGATACGCGTATTTACTTATGTTGATGACATGTGATGTTATGAGTTTCTGTATATGTTATATTGGATCGTCGTATTTTGAATAGCCAGGGTTTTTATGTGAGATGAGAGTTTTTGTTTTCATTTATGTAAAATTCAATGTATGTAATATTCTTTTATTGGGGCAATTCCGGGCTGAGGTTGATGTCACCATTGTTGTATATTATTTACTTTTCCGCATTAGGATAAACCTAAGGAGGAGAGCACAAGTAACCGGGTTCTAGAGTCCAGTGGGAGACCAACTTGAGGAGTTGAGTCCGGGACTCCTAACTCTAGAATTGGTAGGGTTGCTTGCCACTCTCGTAGGTGTCTAGGGGTGTGGGTTTGGCTATTCATCGCGACCGTGGAATCCTTGTTTTATAGAGGCTCAAAATAAAATACGGACCTCCTAGTATATCCATTATTTCATATGTTTCTTCTGCTGCGATATCTGTGATGTGATCATTTGATATGTTGAGATGGATACTTTATATAGTGTATATGATATATTATATAGACGTTACTTATGTTTTACACCCGCGCTAGCCTTGTCCCACTCTGCTGTTAGTTACCTAACCTAACGGTGCATGACGGGACATCGAGGCGAATGCGGATGGCATAAGTGTATGTCGTATTTATCTGTGGTGTTTAGGTGACTAAAATGATGGGACTTCATTAATGTGATTAATGAAAGAAAAGAAACCTAAAAGATGTTGTAGAATCAAATTTTCAAAAAGGGTAGCTACAGTTTTGCTTTGCATTGTGATATATATGATATATCCCGCACCTTATTCGATGAGGAAAGAATCGAGATCCCTTCACCGGGAGTGACCTCTTTAGCAAAACGGGCAGATGCTACAACGCTCGGTTTATCTTTTGATTGCTATTGGAGTTTTGCTTTGCATAGTGATATATATGATATATCCCGCACCTTATTCGATGAGGAAAGAGCCGATATCCCTTCATCGGGAATGACCTCATTAGCAAAACTAATGAAAGCCTAAAAAACACTCCTTTTCAAAATTCACTTGTTTCTACAACGATATCAAGTTCATTACGCAATAGGTTTTCAGAAAAATCTGTCGTAGCCCTCCATCATTTCAGATAGATACTACTTAGTATTCGTGCTACGTTTGTTGACTATGTTAAGGCGTAGTGTGCGGTAGCTAATTAGTGTTTATCTGTTTATGCATATGATGCAGATTGGATTAGGGTAGTCGTACGACTTTGTTGACTATGTTAAGGGTCGTGCGGGTGGGTTTAATTCAATCAAGAAATGACGGGTTGAACTTTGCTAACACTTATGATTTGTTGACTATGTTAAGGTCATGAGTTGCTAGAGGCAAAATATTATCGGGAATTTCAAGTATTGAAATTTGCAATGAGATTACATACCTTCTATGAGATAGTTGGATCCCGATACCCACTGCGAGTAATAGTTACTCCTGGGAGAGTTTTACACATGACAATTAGCCGATCAAGTAGGTGTCTAGAAAGGTGTCAACAGGGTTACGCCTCTGGGAAAACGAGGTTTATTTTAATTAGGTTCGTGCGAAAGCACGAGGAACCTCCCTTAAAGTACCGACACTGGCCTGGCTGAAAGATTGGCGAAATTGTAGGGTGTAATTAATCACGGCTAGTCTTTCCTTTTAGGGTTTGAAGAAAGATTTGAAAAAAACAGTGGGAGCCATCCTGATCAGATAAAATAATAACCAATCTGATCTTGCAAGAGCATACGCTAAAGTGTTTTCTTCTCTCTTTCTCCAGGTAGCGACCATATCATGCCTTAATCAAGATAATAATATGGATGTATTGACCAAACCCGTGTGTTATACTGTGCTGGGGAACGTTGTATCCGTTCTTTCTTGTAAAAGTTATAAGACTAAACAGGATATAGGGGAATACCAGGATTCCCATGCCACCCGAATGAAGAAAGTACATGATGATGCCTTTTCTTCGGGTGTGTTCGTTACAGAGAGCTGTTTCTCCATTTGCTCTACGTCCTGGGTATTAGATATCGGGTCAGGATCCCATATATGTAATTTGTTACATGGGCTTAGAAAAGGTAGAGAAGTTGGAGAAGGTGATAAAGACATAAGGGTTGGAAATGGTGCAATTGTTGCCGCTAAATCCATCGGGGAATATCACCTTGTATTACCAACTGGTAATACATTGATTCTGTACGAATGCTATTACATTCCAAACCTGATATGCAACATTATTTCGGTTTCGTTATTAAGTAAAGAGGGATATAATTTTGTATTACAGGATAATGTTATGAACATTTTTCTGAACCAAAAGTTGGTTGGATCAGGCACGTTGTGCAATGGCATTTATGTTCTAAATCAAACAACCGTTCTGAGTATAACAAACACACACAAGAGGAAGAGTTCAGAACTGAACTGTCACACCCCGCTTCCCAGAGTACGCTAAGGTAGGCACGTGACATAGCCAACCATGCTACCTGTGGATAGGAATTATCCTTTCACAGTCACATTACGGCTGTAGAGATATCAAGAACAATAATAAACTATCTAACACATGTCCATAAGCCAAAATAAAATGAGTCAAGACTAAAATAATGCGGAAGCAAAAGATCCAATACAAGAATAACTGGAATGTATGTCCCATAATGCGACTCACATCAAGAATGAAAATACTGAAAATAAAAGAACTAACTACTAACGAGTCCTCACTGCTCAGCCTGCTGACTGAAGTACTCCTGCTCGGACTGCAGCAAAGGTACGGAATCTGGGCCATGCAAAACCCAGACGTCAGCGTGTCATAACATCAAGAAATAATATATAAACAGAGTAGCAAGACATGCAAGTACGATCATAAGCAGGTGTAACAGCAATATAAATCAGAGCAATGAAAGGTAGTGTGCTGTGAGTAATCTAAACTGGTCTATTGGGTTAGCTACTCTCAAGTCTTTGAAATCAATTTGATGAATCATCGATGTAACTCAATAGTATCCCGTGTATGCCCGGGATCACGGTCTATGACTCTCGGGTTGAACCCGAGATGTGCCGCAAGGCAGTAAAGGGTGGTAGGTAATGACGAGTGATGTCCGTAGCATCACTCCGGGGCTGGCCTAGCCCGTAAGACTGATCAGAAAAGGTATAGAACTGTCGAGTTACAAGTCAAGTTTCATCATTGATTTCCCCATACCCCCAAGTCATATGTGTTCAAGTCAGGTATTAAGTAATCTAGAGCTAATGCCAACACAGGATCAGGCAGGTACAGGTTTGTCTGGATAGACAACAGGAAACGTCCGTAGGGACAACAGGTCAAGATTGTTGGCATTAGTAATAAGATCAGGTAATAGGTAAAGCCATGGTACATCAGGTCAAGTCAAGTAATGTATATAGGTGTCCTGTCATGTCAAGAGTTGCAGGTACCATGTCGTGTCAAGTAATAGGTGTAACAAGTCATGTCAGGGGTGCACAGAATGTCATGTGGGTGCTCATAATCAACTATGTAAGCATGGGTAAACCAAACAAGCATGGGGTACTAGTGAAATAATAAAAATGAAACATGGTGATGATATATGCAAGGGTATAGATTAAAGCATATGGATGCACAATTATAGATTAGAGTTAGGGTTGTGGTTCTAACATTAAGTATCCTACACTTAAATGAATATGGAATTGTTAAATCTTGTTATTATGGGTTAAATGATCTAGGTATGCAATTATATATAAAATATGTTCAATGGATGCAACCGGGTGTTCGGGGGTAGAAACTATTTGAAGGTGCTATGGGCTATGCAGATGATTATTAAGTAATTTAAACACGGATGTGGGTACACGATATTGTACTCTAACATGCAACAAGTTATAATTCAAGATCCGAATCTAACATGATATATGGAACATCGAAAAGAAAAATGGAACATGCGGCGCTATATGTAATCTACAGTTTTACTATGCAGTTTAATAGGTATAAAAAAATATTATAGATAGCATGTAGCAAGTTTCACTTGCCTCGACGGATCGCGATATGGTGTACGGAACATCACACGTCGGCGAGAAAAGTCGCGACGCGCGCACGGTACACGGAATGAGTCCAAACAATGCACGGGGATCACACGGGTCAGATATCCTCGCTGGGTCGTCGGGATCGTCGCCGGCACGGTCGGATTCCGGGAACCAAGAAACAACAGTGAATACTTAATAGAAAGAAGGTGCATGGAAAGGAAAAGAGAAGAAATGAAAGAGAACAGAGAAGATTGAGGGGAGAGTCTTACTCACTGGATTGCAGAGGGATGATGGCGTCGACGATGATGATCGACGAAGATCCGGCGAGGGTGCAGAGTGCTCGGGTGATGGGTTAGGGTTATACTAGGGTTTGGTGTCGGTTGGAGTTTATGTGCAGGGTTCTGGCACTGGAGGGAGAGCAGAGGAGAGGGAGGAGATGGTGATGGCGATGGGAGATGGTCGGCAGCGATGGAAGGCGACGTTGGGTTCTTGGGTTTTCTTTGGGTGTGTGTGCAGGGGGGAAAGGCTCGGGAAGAAGAAAGAGAAGAAGAAGATGGAGAGGAGGAGGAGAGGAGATGACGAGGCTCGGTTTGGGGTTGAGGAGGTGATGGAGTTAGGGTTAGGGTTTGAGGAGGCGACGAGGGTTTGTGGGTTGAAGGAGGAGGGCTCGGGGTTTTAAAACAGAAGAAGAAGATAGAAAGAAGGGAGGTGAGCGTAACGGGGAGGCGGTGACGAGAATCGAGAAGGGAACAGTAAACGCGAGAGGAGAGAGAGGGGCGCGAGAGGGAGAGAGAGAGAGAGAGCTGCGCTCGGGGAGAGAGAAAGGAAAATAGAAAGATTTTGGGGGAAAGAGAGAGAGAGAGACGTGTGGGGCCTGGTGAATAAGAGGAATATTTTGATTGGTTGTGGGAAAATAAAAGAGAGAGAGAAGAGAGAGGCTCGGTGGTGGGGTCAGCATAGAAAAGAAAAGCTGGGATTGGTTGGGAAAATTTTAAAAAGATTTCAATCGTTAAAAATATTTTTTTTGTTAGCTGAGCAAGAATCCTTAGCTGTTAAAATATATTAAACTAATTTAAAGAAATTTAAAATAATTAGAATTTGGCGGGATATAAAACATTTCAGAAATGCGTCCGGGTCGGGTCCAAAATTTTGGATTTGAAATACGAAAATTTTATGCAAGTTCCAAAATTTAAAATGAAAGATTATGTAACGAAAAAGCATACCCCCAAGAACGGGTGCACGTACGTGTGCGTAGCCATCCAAACACGTCCGTTTCACTGAACGGGACGAGAACACGATGCAAGGACGCTACCACAGGGTTAGGGGTATCATGCAGGTCATGTCATGTATTTTTAATTTATTTTACGTGACTTAAATTGTTATATGCAAAATACTTGATGCTAGGGTATTCTATAACCATAAAACAACAAGCTCAAGCAAGCAGGTCGAACGTAAAGTAAACTACCATTCGCATCCAAACACGGTAAATGAAATAAACACCACAAACAACACATACGGCAACAGAAATTGGTATAATTGAACTCGGTTGTTACATGAACAAATCCTTCTTATGGCATTGTAGACTAGGTCACATAAATGCGACACGGCTAGCTAAGTTATATAAGGATGGATATTTGAATCCGTTCGAATTTTCAACTTATGACACTTTCCAGTCATGTCTCAAAGGAAAGATGACCAAAACTCCGTTTACAGGACACGGAGAAAGAGTTACTGAACTCTTGGGACTGATACATAGTGATGTATGCGGTCCCATGTCTACACATGTCAGGGATGGTTCTTCATACTTCATTACATTCATTGACGATCTCTCAAGATATGGACATGTGTTCTTGATAAAACACAAGTCTGAAGCTTTTGAGAAATTTAGAGAATATAAACAAGAAGTCGAGAACCAAACCAGGAAAAGTATTAAAATCCTTCGATCTGATCGAGGAGGTGAATACTTGAGCAATGAATTCCTGGACTTCCTAAAAGAGAATGGGATTCTCTCTCAGCTAACTCCTCTATATACACCACAGCACAACGGTGTATTAGAACGAAGGAATCGCACCCCATTAGATATGGTGCGCTCTATGATGAGCATAGCAGAGTTACCTATTTCCTTCTGGGGCTATGCACTGGAGACAGCGGCATACCTACTGAATAGGGTTCCTACCAAATCTGTGCCTACCACCCCATATGAGATATGGAAGGGAAAGAGACCATATCTTAATTTTATTAAGATATGGGGTTGCCCGACCTATGTCAAAAGACAAAAACCGGACAAACTCGAGGCAAGGTCTGTTTTGCGTAAGTTTGTTGGATATCCCAAGCATTCGTGAGGGTATATCTTCTACCACAGTGAGGAACAAAGGGTGTTTGTTGCTCAACACGCCACCTTTTTAGAAAAGGAATTTCTTGCAAAAGAGATTAGTGGCTCTGAGGTAGAACTGGAAGAAGTTCCAGCTGAGTTACCTATTTCCTTCTGGGGCTATGCGCTTATGACAGCTGCATACCTATTGAATCAAGTTCCATCTAAATCAGTGCCTACCACACCATATGAGATATGGAGTGGGAAGAGACCATATTTTAAACGAGTTAAGATATGGGGTTGTCCGGCCCATGTCAAAAGTCAAAATCCGGACAAACTCGAGGCACGATCAGTTCTTTGCAAGTTTGTGGGATATCCAAAGAATTCACAAGGATATATTTTCTACCACGCTGAGGAACAAAAAGTGTTTGTTTCTCAATATGCCACCTTTTTAGAAAAGGAATTTCTTGTAAAAGAAATTAGTGGCAAAGAGGTAGAGCTGGAAGAAGTTCCAGCAGCACAAACTGCAACTGAAGATTTGGTGGAACCAGAGGATTTGGTAGTTCCCAACGAACCTCGGCCTCTCCGCCAATCTAGTAGGGTTCCTCACCCACATGTGAGATACTATGGTTTTCTTATGGATGGTGGGAGCGAGGATTGCATCATGGAGGATGATGACCCAACTAGCTTCGAGCAGGCCATCACGAGTGGTGACTCAGTGAAATGGATGGATGCAATGCGGTCTGAGATGGAATCCATATACACCAACAAAGTATGGACTTTGGAAGATGCTTCTGAAGGGGTAAAACCCATTGGGAGCAAGTAGATCTTCAAGAAAAAACTTGGTGTAGATTGGAAAGTGGAGACTTTCAAAGCTAGACTTGTTGCAAAGGGATTTCGTCAACGACCAGGTGTCGATTATGACGAAAACTTTTCTCCAGTGGATATGCTTAAATCTATCCGGATCATGCTTGCCATCGCTGCATATCATGACTACGAAATCTGGCAAATGGATGTTAAGACCGCCTTTCTAAATGGTGATTTAGAAGAGAGCGTGTACATGACTCAGCCAGAGGGCTTCGTAGCTAGTGGGAGCAGCGGGAAGGTGTGCAAGCTGCTTAAATCCATTTATGGATTAAAGAAAGCATCGCGGAGTTGGAACATCTGCTTTGATGTCGTTATCAAAGAGTTTGATTTCGTCAAAAACGTAGATGAGCCTTGTATATACAAGAAGGTGGCAGAGAGTAAGGTTGTCTTCCTCGTATTGTACGTGGACTACATACTCTTGATAGGGAATGACATTCCTATGCTGCAATCGGTCAAGCTCTTCTTATCATAAAGATTCTCAATGAAAGATCTAGGGGATGCCTCCTACATCTTTGGGATTAAGATATATAGAGATAGATCTAAACGGATACTGGGATTTTCCCAATCCAGGTACATTGACACCATACTGAAGAGGTTTAGTATGGAAGAATCCAAACGTGGGTTTTTACCCACGATCTCTGGACACTCTCTCTCCAAAGAGATGTTTCCCAAGACTGAGTTGGAGAGAGCTCGCATGCAAGGGATACCCTATGCTTCGGAAGTAGGCTCTATCATGTACGCGATGCTATGTACCAGACCCGATGTAGCACATTCATTAAGTGTAGTGAGTAGGAATCAAGCAGATCCTGGAGAGAGTCACTGGACAGCTATGAAGAGCATTCTCAAGTACCCGAGAAGGACTAAAGAGATGCTCTTGGTGTATGATAATGGAGAACTCCAAGTTGAGTCATGATTGAAAAACGATTTCCGAATTGTGTAGTATGAAAATTGTAAAGAAATCACAACCAAAAATTATTTGACCGCAATCAGTAACGGTGTCGAATGTAGCGCGTTTGTATGTGCGGATCGTCCACAGGGAAAGTGTAATCGTTCGTCTTTTGAATTAGATGAGTCGAAACTTTAAAGAAGAGAAAAGAAAACAATTCATGATTTATAGTTGAAGTTCAAGAATTAGAAAATCTAGATCTAATAACAAAAAAACGATAGAATCAATAATTGAGAGTTTGATGATTTTTCCAACCAAATATCAAGAATCTAATGAGGCTCGTAGGAATCGATCGGATCTATAGATGTGATGCAATCTCACGATGACGTATTCTTATCCTTCGATGAATTGATACTAGATCGATGATGATCGACGAGAATTAGGGATTTCTAGTGAAACTATGGTTTCATCATTTATCCCTTGTTCCTTCGTCGATATCATTCACATTCTAGCCTCTAGTAAATTCAATAAACGATCGTAGATCTCTAATTTCGAGCGATAACAATCAAGAAAGCATCGCAACGAAACTAGGTCATCGATTCTTGAACTTGCTAGGGTTTACAAAACTCGTAGGACTTAAGAATAGTTTTAAAATTTGTTACATCATCATTCTATTGATCGTCTCGACTCCTTTACGAGCGGAGTTTTACTCAAACATCACAACAAGAACTACAATTACAAATTGAGATCGAATCATGATGCAAGAATTTAAAGAAAGCAAGATTAAAGAATTTCATCTTTTATTTATATCAACAATTTCATTACAATCGTTCAAGAACTACAAGAGGAAGAACTCGATCGTCGATTTGGCTTCGCTCGTCTCCGTGAGTCGCGGATCAGCTTGGATCACTTGCTCGATTGAAGATCGGCTCCGCTCCTAAAAGGTTGAAGGCTTCTCGCTTGATTTGGTACTCGGGATCTTGAATTTGGAT